>JAVUPR010000256.1:1800000-2340000 GCA_036785695.1 Gentiana straminea | reverse complement strand
AGGGAGGAGGGAATTATGTTGGTAGTTCAAGAATGAATTTGGTAGGTGACTGACGGGTTAATATCTTCCGTGTTTTCTTGTTTATATCGAGTTATTCCGTAACAATATCTTCCGTGTTTTAGTGTTTTCTATAGAAAATCACTTGCTAAAAGGATAAATTGGAAGAATGGGTTTAGAATTTATTAAAGTGTGAAAATCGAGCTATTTATGTGGTTTTTATTTATTTATGTACGATTTTACACTTTGCTCGTTTCTATCGCCTTGTAGGTATGCTTGCATGTTGTGAAAGGAGCTAGAACGGTGTTTGATTGAAGATTAAAAGAAGGAGAAAGATGCAAGTTTGAGATTGGCATGAAGGTTTACATGGCTAAACTGGCGTCCATTGCATCCGTCCAGTGGACGGGCGTTTAAAGCACCAGACGGGTGTCCAGAAGGCTTATTCGATTCAAAGAAGAAAGGTCCCAGGTAGACGGGCGTCTGAATATATGGACGAGCGTCCAGGAGAGGAAATTTGATACAGAGAGTTTGGACGCAGCATAGACGGGCGTCCATGTGTTTCGGACGGGCGTCCTTCGGCCGACTTAGCAGAACCGACCTAGTTTCCTATAAAAGCAGCAGCGCCCCAAACCCTAAAATAACATATCATACGCATTACTCATTCATTCAAACCCTAGTAGCCGCATATCCAAAAGAGCAAACTCAAAGATGAACTCTTCCATCCCAACAATCATGATCACCAATATGATTGTTGGATAAGCAATTCGCGGTGGGACAACGGAGGAAACCAATCAACAATTACACCAATTAGAGGATTTTTAGCTATATCTTAGTGAGTTAAATTTATGATTTTTCATCAATTGGATATTGTTATATTGTTTATGTTTTATTAGAATCGAGAGATCGATGAAACTATCTTTTTGATTGAATTTATATGAGAATATTGTTCAAGCTTTGATCTTTTCAATTGATGCAATTAATTGTGATTTAAGAGATTGTTCATGATTAGTTGAGTAGAGTATTGGAGACAATCTCATGATCTTGTTATGCATGCTAGTTTAGTTTTGCTTGAGAAAGAAAACGAAACCCTAGAAATTGATTAAAGAGATTTAATCGAATTCGTGATTTGATCATTACTAAAAATCGTATCTTTAGCGCGCAATCTAGTTGGGGTTCGTTGGTTGATTGGTGGATTCTCGTTGCCTTGCCGTTCTTTTAATTATTTGATAAACCGATTCGTTCATATCAACTTTTGTTGCTAGTTTAGTTATTTTAAAAAATCCTAGTTTTTACCTCGTTTTTTCGCATATTTTCTGTTTCCAGAACGTTATCGGACGCCCGTCCACATCAGTGAACGCCCGTCCAGTGTCGTTTTTGTTCTATTTTCTCGCTATTTTCTGTTTCTAGATTATAATTAATATATACCTTAGTTTTAGATAATAATTTGTGACATAATCGATACAATAACTGTACTTAATCCGATAGACGTTCGATTCCCTTAGGACGACCCGGTAACACCTTTACTATGAGCCTTGAACTTGGGGTGTTCCGGTAATTATAAATTTAAAACGAGTTTTTTACCGAACAGTGATCGAGTTTATTCTTGTTAATTTAACGAAGGACTGATAATTGCTTGTTTATCCCATATTGACGTGGGATTTTCAGAATAGCATATGGCCAAAATCGACTTTGGATTTTCTTTTTTCACCTTAAGATGTGGCTCCCTAATCACATTCGTATTTCCGTACAGGATACTTGGTTGTTATAGATTTCCAAGTAGAAAATAAACAGGTAAAAAGTAAAAAAACAAAGTTTGAATGTACACGTACTGTCTTGTCTTTTATTTTATTTTGTGGATGGGGCTCCATGGAAGAATAACCCGGGCCCGCCAGCTATCATATTTACTTTGAAAATAAAATTACACATGGGCTTTGAAAGATTCGCCTGCATGTTGTTATATGTTAGATTGTTGAGAGTATTTTAGGTGGTGTCTCCACACGGTGTGGAGACACATATGACATTACATGAACTATTTATTTTTGGGCCAAAGACCCAAAAGTATACAAAACGGACTTATTGGACTTATAAGGACAAAAAGGAATCTGTTGGACTTATAAGGACACAAATTAGATAGATAGACCCAAATACCCTTAATGAAGAAAAAAAAAAGGGGGGGGGGGGGGGAGAAGGGGCGCTGAATTAAGTTGGTTTTTTTTTTTTTTTTTTTTTTTTTTTTGGCACTGTTCATGTGTTTTTTTTTTTTTTTTTCTCTTTTTTTTCTCTTTTTTTCGGGACTGTTCAGTTTTTTTTTTTAATTTTATTTTTTTTATTATTTATTATTATTTTTTTTTTAACGATGTATTGACAATCGCGATACAATGACCACCGCCGATACATTAACCACCGCGACGCATTAACCACCCCGATGCAATAACCACCTCGATGCAATGACCATCCTAATGCATTGACCACCGCGACGCCCGATGTGATGACCATCGCAATGAAGAGACACCGCGATGAAGTGACACCACGATGTAGAGACACGGCGATGAAGTGACACCGTGATGCAGAGACACCGCAATGCAGAGACACCGCGATGCAGTGACCACCCCCGATGTAGAGGCACTGTGATGCAGAGACGCTGCATTGCAGAGACACCTCGATGAAGTGATACAGCGACGTAGTGACCACCCGCGATGCAGAGACGCCTCAATGAAGTGACACCACGATGCATTGGCCATGCCAGATCCATTGATCACCTCGATACAGTGACCACCTCCGATGCAGAGATACCACGATGCAGTGACCAACCCAGATGCAGAGACACCGCGATGCAGTGACCACCCCTGATGCAGAGACATCACGATGTTATAACATTTGACGATGTAGAGACATCGCGAATAAGAGACACCGCGATTCAAAGACACCGCGATGAAGTGACACCACATTACAGAGACACCACGATGAAGTGACACCGCAATGCAGAGATGCCGCATTGCAAAGACATCGCGATGTCATAACATTTGACGATGCAGAGACACCGCAATGCAGAGACACCGCGATGCAGAGACACCGCGATGAAGTGACAACGCGATGCAAAGACACCGCGATGAAGTGACACCGCATTACAGAGACACCGCGATGAAGTGACACTACGATAAGAGGCACCGCAATGCAGAGACACCGCGATGCAGAGACACCGCGATGAAGTGATACCGCGATGCAGTGACCACCCCCGATGCAGAGACACCCCCGATGCAGAGACACCGCGATGTAGAGACACAGCGATGAAATGACACCGCGATGCAGAGAAACCGAGATGAAGTGACACCGCGATGCAGTGACCACCCCCGATGCAGAGACACCCCGATGCGAGACACCGCGATGAAGTGACACCGCATTGCAGAGACAACGTGATGCAGAGACACCACGATGCAGAGACACCGCGATGCAGAGACACGGCAATGCAGAGACACGGCTTATTGTATCAATTTATTCAGTGACGTCTTATTGTATCGATTTGTGTAGTGGCATCAATGTCACTTCATTAATTGTCTAATGTATGCAGTGACATCTGCAGTGACATCAATGTCACTTCATTAATTGTGTAATGTATGCAGTGACATCCGCAATGACATCTATGTCACTTCATATTAGATAAACTTAAATATGAGAAGAGCTTTGAGAACCTGCAATTTCCACCTCATTTCTCCAACATTATCCATACACCAAAAAAAATCCCATCTTTTTTCATTTCTCAACACATTTCCCACAAGCCCGTTTACTAATTTCTTGTAATATCACATTCCAAAAAACACAAGCTAAGCAAAACACAAGCTAAGCATTCAACAATGACAAAGAATGAGCTCAAGTGTTTTCACATGCCACCCAAACAAAATCGGGACGGATGATGTTATCTTCCTCTCGATTTCACTTCCAAATATGATTTCATTCCAACGAATGAAAATGGATGATTTTCATTCCATCCAAAATTCAATGGAATAGTCGGAATGGAATGAAAAAATAAATCCTACAATGAGTTCCATTGCCACCGTATACTCTTCCATCAATTATTCAAGGATAGCATAGGATCAAACTAATAACCCCACTTCACAGATAACCTGCAAAATGAGACTATTTACCTATAAGGAAATGGTAGCAACATAAGAAAGATGATAAAGTATAAACTGAAAGTTCAAAATGGAAATTATTAATTAAAACATGTCATGTCATGGAAAGTAGAAAGAAGATCGAGATGCATGAAACGCCAGTACTCATCAAATTCAGGAGGCGACTTTTGTATATAGTAACCAAATCTAATACATAGTACAATCATCCTAAAACTTTGCCAGAATTAAAGACAAACAAGGACAAAGACCCATACCAAAAACCAGACAACTAATCACTTCACAAAGCTTAAAAATGCAGACCAAAATACAATCTTTTGTTCTTACTAATAGCATCAATTGCACTGAATTTATTCTGTTTTTTCCGACCATTTTGGTCCCCAAATGGGGCAAAAATCGAGGAAAAAAACTGGAGCAGTTCGGGTACAAAGCTCGAAGAATTTGGGTGAAATTGTTCCAATTTCGGGTCGGATTTGATTAAGGAAAGGGTCGATTAAAGGAATTGGAGATGCTTTGAACAGCGAGACCTCCATGAATGGTGCAATTTCGGGTTCGATTTGAATCTCCTTCTTCGAGTCTTGAATCTCTGCGTCTTGCCCCTTTTGGTAATGCTTCTCCAACTAATTGTATTAAAATATTGAATAAAAGCTCTGTGGTGCCGGTTTCTGTTCCACCGGAAACTCCATGTCCGATGAGCTTCAAGAATAAATTAGATTATGGGTATTTTGGTACATGTAGATATATTATGTCCTTATAAGTCCAACAGATTCCTTTATGTCCTTATGGGGCTAATAAGTATAAAAAACTATACTTTTAAGTAATTAACCCTTTATTTTTTAACTGGATTCAAACTATGTGATCCAGATTATTCCTCCGTGTATGAGCTTTTGTTGTTATATGTTATACTGCGTGTAATGATTTAGCAGTAGAAAAAACACAATATAAAAACCCCATTAAATAAGGATTCACTATAAAGGGAAGTGGGGTCGCCATCTATTATCTCTACTTTGAAAGATTTCTTTTCCCTTGTGTCGTTTGTGTCGGTAGTAATTTTTTTCCTTTTCTTTTTTAAACTCATTGAAAGTTCACGAGTTAACTATAGAATCATTTATTTTATTTTATTTTTGAAATTCTATAGAATCATTTACAACCTTGAACGTATTGAACAAAAAAAAAATTGATACATCCTCTACATATAGTGTGTAGTAGATATACACTACACATATTTTATCCATTCATTGGAAGTGGTACATTTTAATCAATGGATGAGATGTATGTGGTTTAGGTCCACTACACATTATGTGTAGTGGATACATCATTTTCCTACAACTGTCTCAATTATTATGGAACGGGTGGGGTAATAAATGTTTGTTTTGGGATATGAAACGAGTACCATAAAAAGATGTTGGACTAAGGTCATCTTTGAAAAATAAGCATTAAATGATCCATTGGTAATATAAAGTGATATTTTTTATGGGACAATGTTTTATAAAATGTGGACACTTATTTTGAGATGGAAGTAGTATAATATTAAATGCATTGTTTTCACTTTCACACTAAACAATGCAATATTATTAGTCAAGTTTCAGAAAACAATATGAAATTGCCAAACCAACAAAAACCCAAAACAGAAAAATGGTTACTTAAAAAATTCAATAATAAAATTTGGCATATTATATATATATATATATATATATATATATATATATATATATATATATATATATATATATATATATATATGTCTGTGTGTGTGTGTTGCTTGGCATGTTTCACAATGAGGAGAGACCTCACCATTTGTGGTATATGCTCCAAACATTTATAGCGGTATAATGGGAGGGAAAGAGGCTTATATCGTTTTTGTTGGATGTCAGACCGGTATATTTACGGATTGGCATTCACTAAAAAATGTCATTTTATATTACCAATGGATCATTTAATGTTTATTTTTCAAAGATAACCTTAGTCCAACATCTTTTTATGGTACTCATTTCATATCCCAAAAAAAACATTTATTACTCCATCCGTTCCATAATAATTGAGACAGTTGTAGGAAAATGGTGTATCCACTACACATAATGTGTAGTGGACCTAAACCACATACATCTCATCCAATGATTAAAATGTACCACTTCAAATGAATGGATAAAATATATGTAGTGTATATCTACTACACACTATATGTAGAGGATGTATCACAATTTTTTTTTTGGTCAATACGTTCAAGGTTGTAAATGATTCTATAGAATTTCAAAAAAAAAAAAAATTGATTCTATAGTTAACCCGTGAACTTTCAATGAGTTTAAAAAAGAAAAGGAAAAAAATTACTACCCACACAAACGACAAAAGGGAAAAGAAATCTTTCAAAGTAGAGATAATAGCCGGCGGCACCACTTCCCTTTATAGTGAATCCTTATTTAATGGGGTTTTTTATATTGTGTTTTTTCTACTACTAAATCATTACACGCAGTATAACATATTACAACAAAAGTTTATACACGGAGGAATGATCTGGATCACATAGTTTGAATCCAGTTAAAAAATAAATAGTTCATGTAATGTCATATGTGTCTCCACACCGTGTGGAGACACCACCTAAAATCCTCTCAACAATCTAACATATAACAACATGCAGGCGAATCTTTCAAAGCCCATGTGTAATTTTATTTTCAAAGTAAATATGATAGCTGGCGGGCCCGGGTTATTCTTCCATGGAACCACATCCACAAAATAAAATAAAAGACAAGACAGTACGTGTACATTCAAACTTTGTTTATTTTACTTTTTACTTGTTTATTTTCTACTTGGAAATCTATAACAACCAAGCATCCAGTACGGAAATACAAATGTGATTAGGGAGCCACATCTTAAAGTGAAAAAAAAATCCAAAGTCGATTTTGGCCATATGCTATTCTGAAAATCCCAAGTCAATTTGGGATCAACAAGCAATTATCAGTCCTTTGTTAAATTAACATGAATAAACTCGATCACAACGTCCAAAAGCGCAAAGGCAACAACAAAAAATCGGTTTCCATGAAAAACACCCTTTTTTTTTTTCCTTTTTATATTTTAAGAACCAGATGACAACAATGAGGATACATTGGGAGGAAAAAAATATATTGTTTTAAGTGAAATCAAGCAGACGAAAAAAGAAGAAGAAAAAAAATAAAAAGAAAAGAAAGGAAATTGCAGCTTTTGGTAGTTCACTTACCTGAACGAACAAATTTCAGAAATGGAGAGGGTACTGTGGTCTGCGCCTAGCAGAGATCGGAAGGAGGAGAAAGAGGAGATCGGAGATCTGATCCCGCCGCCGGAGTTAGGGTTGCTGATATGAAGATTGATTCCCAGTCCGATCCAACACCAAATATGAGAGAATGACACAACTTAAGATAGAAATGTCGTAGAAGGAGTAGAAGATGGAGGTGAACATGAGGTGCTGCAAATGGAGGTCATGGTGTCTTTTGGCAGAGAAGGGAGGAGGGAGGAGGTAATTATGTTGGTAGTTCAAGAATGAATTTGGTAGGTGACTGACGGGTTAATATCTTCCGTGTTTTATTGTTTATATCGAGTTATTCCGTAACAATATCTTCCGTGTTTTAGTGTTTTCTATAGAAAATCACTTGCTAAAAGGATAAATTGGAAGAATGGGTTTAGAATTTATTAAAGTGTGAAAATCGAGCTATTTATGTGGTTTTTATTTATTTATGTACGATTTTACACTTTGCTCGTTTCTATCGCCTTGTAGGTATGCTTGCATGTTGTGAAAGGAGCTAGAACGGTGTTTGATTGAAGATTAAAGGAAGGAGAAAGATGCAAGTTTGAGATTGGCATGAAGGTTTACATGGCTAAACTGGCGTCCATTGCATCCGTCCAGTGGACGGGCGTTTAAAGCACCAGACGGGCGTCCAGAAGGCTTATTCGATTCAAAGAAGAAAGGTCCCAGGTAGACGGGCGTCTGAATATATGGACGAGCGTCCAGGAGAGGAAATTTGATACAGAGAGTTTGGACAAAGCATAGACGGGCGTCCATGTGTTTCGGACGGGCGTCCTTCGGCCGACTTAGCAGAACCGACCTAGTTTCCTATAAAAGCAGCAGCGCCCCAAACCCTAAAAAAACATATCATACGCATTACTCATTGATTCAAAACCCTAGCAGCCGCATATCCAAAAGAGCAAACTCAAAGATGAACTCTTCCATCCTAACAATCATGATCACCAATATGATTGTTGGCTAAGCAATTCGCGGTGGGACAACGGAGGAAACCAATCAACAACTACACCAATTAGAGGATTTTTAGCTATATCTTAGTGAGTTAAATTTATGATTTTTCATCAATTGGATATTGTTATATTGTTTATGTTTTATTAGAATCGAGAGATCGATGAAACTATCTTTTTGATTGAATTTATATGAGAATATTGTTCAAGCTTTGATCTTTTCAATTGATGCAATTAATTGTGATTCAAGAGATTGTTCATGATTAGTTGAGTAGAGTATTGGAGACAATCTCATGATCTTGTTATGCATGCTAGTTTAGTTTTGCTTGAGAAAGAAAACGAAACCCTAGAAATTGATTAAAGAGATTTAATCGAATTCGTGATTTGATCATTACTAAAAATCGTATCTTTAGCGCGCAATCTAGTTGGGGTTGGTTGGTTGATTGGTGGATTCTCGTTGCCTTGCCGTTCTTTTAATTATTTGATAAACCGATTCGTTCATATCAACTTTTGTTGCTAGTTTAGTTATTTTAAAAAACCCTAGTTTTTACCTGCTGTTTTCTGCATATTTTCTGTTTCCAGAACGTTATCGGACGATCGTCCACATCAGTGAACGCCCGTCCAGTGTCGTTTTTGTTCTATTTTCTGCTATTTTCTGTTTCTAGATTATAATTAATATGTACCTTAGTTTTAGATAATAATTTGTGACATAATCGATACAATAACCGTACTTAATCCGATAGACGTTCGATTCCCTTAGGACGACCCGGTAACACCTTTACTACGAGCCTTGCACTTGGGGTGTTCCGGTAATTATAAATTTAAAACGAGTTTTTTACCGAACAATGATCGAGTTTATTCTTGTTAATTTAACGAAGGACTCGATAATTGCTTGTTTATCCCATATTGACGTGGGATTTTCAGAATAGCATATGGCCAAAATCGACTTTGGATTTTCTTTTTTCACCTTAAGATGTGGCTCCCTAATCACATTTGTATTTCCGTACAGATACTTGGTTGTTATAGATTTCCAAGTAGAAAATAAACAGTAAAAAGTAAAAAAAAAACAAAGTTTGAATGTACACGTCTTGTCTTGTCTTTTATTTTATTTTGTGGATGGGGCTCCATGGAAGAATAACCCGGGCCCGCCAGCTATCATATTTACTTTGAAAATAAAATTACACATGGGCTTTGAAAGATTCGCCTGCATGTTGTTATATGTTAGATTGTTGAGAGTATTTTAGGTGGTGTCTCCACACGGTGTGGAGACACATATAACATTACATGAACTATTTATTTTTTAACTGGATTCAAACTATGTGATCCAGATTATTCCTCCGTGTATGAACTTTTGTTGTTATATGTTATACTGCGTGTAATGATTTAGTAATAGAAAAAACACAATATAAAAACCCCATTAAATAAGGATTCACTATAAAGGAAGTGGGGTCGCCAGCTATTATCTCTACTTTGAAAGATTTCTTTTCCCTTGTGTCGTTTGTGTCGGTAGTAATTTTTTTCCTTTTCTTTTTTAAACTCATTGAAAGTTCACGGGTTAACTATAGAATCATTTATTTTATTTTATTTTTGAAATTCTATAGAATCATTTACAACCTTGAACGTATTGAACAAAAAAAAAATTGTGATACATCCTCTACATATAGTGTCTAGTAGATATACACTACACATATTTTATCCATTCATTTGAAGTGGTACATTTTAATCAATGGATGAGATGTATGTGGTTTAGGTCCACTACACATTATGTGTAGTGGATACATCATTTTCCTACAACTGTCTCAATTATTATGGAACGGGTGGGGTAATAAATGTTTGTTTTGGGATATGAAACGAGTACCATAAAAAGATGTTGGACTAAGGTTATCTTTGAAAAATAAGCATTAAATGATCCATTGGTAATATAAAGTGATATTTTTTATGGGACAATGTTTTATAAAATGTGGACACTTATTTTGAGATGGAAGTAGTATAATATTAAATACATTGTTTTCACTTTCACACTAAACAATGCAATATTATTAGTCAAGTTTCGTAAAAACAATATGAAATTGCCAAACCAACAAAAACCCAAAAAAGAAAAATGGTTACTTAAAAAATTCAATAATAAAATTTGGCATATTATATATATATATATATATATATATATATATATATATATATATATATATATATATATATATATATATATATATATATATGTGTGTGTGTGTGTGTGTGTGTGTGTGTGTGTGTCTGTGTTGCTTGGCATGTTTCACAATGAGGAGAGACCCCACCATTTGTGGTATATGCTCCAAACATTTATAGCAGTATAATGGGAGGGAAAGAGGCTTATGTCGTTTTTGTTGGATGTCGACCGGTATAATTACGGATTGGCATGCACTAAAAAATGTCATTTTATATTACCAATGGATCATTTAATGTTTATTTTTCAAAGATAACCTTAGTCCAACATCTTTTTATGGTACTCGTTTCATATCCCAAAACAAACATTTATTACTCCATCCGTTCCATAATAATTGAGACACAGCTTGTAGGAAAATGATGTATCCACTACACATAATGTGTAGTGGACCTAAACCACATACATCTCATCCATTGATTAAAATGTACCACTTCAAATATATGGATAAAATATATGTAGTGTATATCTACTAAAAAATGGTAAACCCTACCATTAAGGGTCCCCTCACCCCCGATCCCACAGGAAAGTGAGGAGAGGTTAATCAGGTAACCTAATAGCTCCAACATGGGCTGCCTTTGAAACCTCTGCACTGAAGGGTGTTATCAATCGGAAATCAACCTCATTACGGGAATCGAACCGCTGACTTCCAGCTTAGGTTAGAGGCTGCACTACGCACCCATGCCTTCACAACTAGGCCATATCCAGGGGATTGTAGTGTATATCTACTACACACTATATGTAGAGGATGTATCACAAATTTTTTTTTTTGGTCAATACGTTCAAGGTTGTAAATGATTCTATAGAATTTCAAAAAAATAAAATAAAATTGATTCTATAGTTAACCCGTGAACTTTCAATGAGTTTAAAAAAAGAAAAGGAAAAAAATTACTACCCACACAAACGACAATAGGGAAAAGAAATCTTTCAAAGTAGAGATAATAGCTGGCGGCCCCACTTCCCTTTATAGTGAATACTTATTTAATGGGGTTTTTTATATTGTGTTTTTTCTACTACTAAATCATTACACGCAGTATAACATATAATAACAAAAGTTTATACACGGAGGAATGATCTGGATCACATAGTTTGAATCCAGTTAAAAAATAAATAGTTCATGTAATGTCATATGTGTCTCCACACCGTGTGGAGACACCACCTAAAATCCTCTCAACAATCTAACATATAACAACATGCAGGCGAATCTTTCAAAGCCCATGTGTAATTTTATTTTCAAAGTAAATATGATAGCTGGCGGGCCCGGGTTATTCTTCCATGGAACCCCATCCACAAAATAAAATAAAAGACAAGACAGTACGTGTACATTCAAACTTTGTTTATTTTACTTTTTACTTGTTTATTTTCTACTTGGAAATCTATAACAACCAAGCATCCTGTACGGAAATACAAATGTGATTAGGGAGCCAAATCTTAAAGTGAAAAAAAAATCCAAAGTCGATTTTGGCCATATGCTATTCTGAAAATCCCAAGTCAATTTGGGATCAACAAGCAATTATCGATCCTTTGTTAAATTAACATGAATAAACTCGATCACAACGTCCAAAAGCGCAAAGGCAACAACAAAAAATCGGTTTCCATGAAAAACACCAATTTCTTTTTTTTCCTTTTTATATTTTAAGAACCAGATGACAACAATGAGGATACATTGGGAGGAAAAAAAAATATATTGTTTTAAGTGAAATCAAGAAGGGGAAAAAAGAAGAAGAAAAAAAAAAAGAAAAGAAAGAAAATTGCAGCTTTTGGTAGTTCACTTACCTGAACGAACAAATTTCAGAAATGGAGAGGGAACTGTGGTCTGCGCCTAGCTGAGATCGGAAAGAGGAGAAAGAGGAGATCGGAGATCTGATCCCGCCGCCGGAGATAGGGTTGTTGATATGAAGATTGATTCCCAGTCCGATCCAACACCAAATATGAGAGAATGACACAACTTAAGATAGAAATGTCGTAGAAGGAGTAGAAGATGGAGGTGAACATGAGGTGCTGCAAATGGAGGTCATGGTGTCTTTTGGCAGAGAAGGGAGGAGGGAGGAGGTAATTATGTTGGTAGTTCAAGAATGAATTTGGTAGGTGACTGACGGGTTAATATCTTCCATGTTTTATTGTTTATATCGAGTTATTCCGTAACAATATCTTCCGTGTTTTAGTGTTTTCTATAGAAAATCACTTGCTAAAAGGATAAACTGGAAGAATGGGTTTAGAATTTATTAAAGTGTGAAAATCGAGCTATTTATGTGGTTTTTATTTATTTATGTACGATTTTACACTTTGCTCGTTTCTATCGCCTTGTAGGTATGCTTGCATGTTGTGAAAGGAGCTAGAACGGTGTTTGATTGAAGATTAAAGGAAGGAGAAAGATGCAAGTTTGAGATTGGCATGAAGGTTTACATGGCTGAATTGGCGTCCATTGCATCCGTCCAGTGGACGGGCGTTTAAAGCACCAGACGGGCGTCCAGAAGGCTTATTCGATTCAAAGAAGAAAGGTCCCAGGTAGACGGGCGTCTGAATATATGGACGAGCGTCCAGGAGAGGAAATTTGATACAGAGAGTTTGGACGCGATATAGACGGGCGTCCAGGTGTTTCGGACGGGCGTCCTTCGGCCGACTTAGCAGAACCGACCTAGTTTCCTATAAAAGCAGCAGCGCCCAAACCCTAAAAAAACATATCATACGCATTACTCATTCATTCAAAACCCTAGCAGCCGCATATCCAAAAGAGCAAACTCAAAGATGAACTCTTCCATCCCAACAATCATGATCACCAATATGATTGTTGGCTAAGCAATTCGCGGTGGGGCAACGGAGGAAACCAATCAACAACTACACCAATTAGAGGATTTTTAGCTATATCTAAGTGAGTTAAATTTATGATTTTTCATCAATTGGATATTGTTATATTGTTTATGTTTTATTAGAATCGAGAGATCGATGAAACTATCTTTTTGATTGAATTTATATGAGAATATTGTTCAAACTTTGATCTTTTCAATTGATGCAATTAATTGTGATTCAAGAGATTGTTCATGATTAGTTGAGTAGAGTATTGGAGACAATCTCATGATCTTGTTATACATGATAGTTTAGTTTTGCTTGAGAAAGAAAACGAAACCCTAGAAATTGATTAAACAGATTTAATCGAATTCGTGATTTGATCATTACTAAAAATCGTATCTTTAGCGCGCAATCTAGTTGGGGTTGGTTGGTTGATTGGTGGATTCTCGTTGCCTTGCCGTTCTTTTAATTATTTGATAAACCGATTCGTTCATATCAACTTTTGTTGCTAGTTTAGTTATTTTAAAAAACAATAGTTTTTACCTGCTGTTTTCTGCATATTTTCTGTTTCCAGAACGTTATCGGACGCCCGTCCACATCAGTGAACGCCCGTCCAGTGTCGTTTTTGTTCTATTTTCTGCTATTTTCTGTTTCTAGATTATAATTAATATGTACCCTAGTTTTAGATAATAATTTGTGACATAATCGATACAATAACTGCACTTAATCCGATAGACGTTCGATTCCCTTAGGACGACCCGGTAACACCTTTACTACGAGCCTTGCACTTGGGGTGTTCCGGTAATTATAAATTTAAAACGAGTTTTTTACCGAACAAAGATCGAGTTTATTCTTGTTAATTTAACGAAGGACGATAATTGCTTGTTTATCCCATATTGACGTGGGATTTTCAGAATAGCATATGGCCAAAATCGACTTTGGATTTTCTTTTTTCTCCTTAAGATGTGGCTCCCTAATCACATTTGTATTTCCGTACAGGATACTTGGTTGTTATAGATTTCCAAGTAGAAAATAAACAAGTAAAAAGTAAAAAAAACAAAGTTTGAATGTACACGTACTGTCTTGTCTTTTATTTTATTTTGTGGATGGGGCTCCATGGAAGAATAACCCGGGCCCGCCAGCTATCATATTTACTTTGAAAATAAAATTACACATGGGCTTTGAAAGATTCGCCTGCATGTTGTTATATGTTAGATTGTTGAGAGTATTTTAGGTGGCGTCTCCACACGGTGTGGAGACACATATGACATTACATGAACTATTTATTTTTTAACTGGATTCAAACTATGTGATCCAGATTATTCCTCCGTGTATGAACTTTTGTTGTTATATGTTATACTGCGTGTAATGATTTAGTAGTAGAAAAAACACAATATAAAAACCCCATTAAATAAGGATTCACTATAAAGGGAAGTGGGGTCGCCACTATTATCTCTACTTTGAAAGATTTCTTTTCCCTTGTGTCGTTTGTGTCGGTAGTAATTTTTTTCCTTTTCTTTTTTAAACTCATTGAAAGTTCACGGGTTAACTATAGAATCATTTATTTTATTTTATTTTTGAAATTCTATAGAATCATTTACAACCTTGAACGTATTGAACAAAAAAAAATTTGTGATACATCCTCTACATATAGTGTGCAGTAGATATACACTACACATATTTTATCCATTCATTTGAAGTGGTACATTTTAATCAATGGATGATGAGATGTATGTGGTTTAGGTCCACTACACATTATGTGTAGTGGATACATCATTTTCCTACAACTGTCTCAATTATTATGGAACGGGTGGGGTAATAAATGTTTGTTTTGGGATATGAAACGAGTACCATAAAAAGATGTTGGACTAAGGTTATCTTTGAAAAATAAGCATTAAATGATCCATTGGTAATATAAAGTGATATTTTCTATGGGACAATGTTTTATAAAATGTGGACACTTATTTTGAGATGGAAGTAGTATAATATTAAATGCATTGTTTTCACTTTCACACTAAACAATGCAATATTATTAGTCAAGTTTCGAAAAACAATATGAAATTGCCAAACCAACAAAAACCCAAAAAAGAAAAATGGTTACTTAAAAAATTCAATAATAAAATTTGGCATATTATATATATATATATATATATATATATATATATATATATGTGTGTGTGTGTGTGTGTGTGTGTGTGTGTGTGTGTGTGTGTGTGTATGTGTGTGTTGCTTGGCATGTTTCACAATGAGGAGAGACCTCACCATTTGTGGTATATGCTCCAAACATTTATAGCGGTATAATGGGAGGGAAAGAGGCTTATGTCGTTTTTGTTGGATGTCAGACCGGTATATTTACGGATTGGCATGCACTAAAAATGTCATTTTATATTACCAATGGATCATTTAATGTTTATTTTTCAAAGATAACCTTAGTCCAACATCTTTTTATGGTACTCGTTTCATATCCCAAAACAAACATTTATTACTCCATCCGTTCCATAATAATTGAGACAGTTGTAGGAAAATGATGTATCCACTACACATAATGTGTAGTGGACCTAAACCACATACATCTCATCCATTGATTAAAATGTACCACTTCAAATGAATGGATAAAATATATGTAGTGTATATCTACTACACACTATATGTAGAGGATGTATCACAAATTTTTTTTTGGTCAATACGTTCAAGGTTGTAAATGATTCTATAGAATTTCAAAAAAAAAAAATGATTCTATAGTTAACCCGTGAACTTTCAATGAGTTTAAAAAAGAAAAGGAAAAAAATTACTACCCACACAAACGACAAAAGGAAAAAAGAAATCTTTCAAAGTAGAGATAATAGTTGGCGGCCCCACTTCCCTTTATAGTGAATCCTTATTTAATGGGGTTTTTTATATTGTGTTTTTTATACTACTAAATCATTACACGCAGTATAACATATAACAACAAAAGTTTATACACGGAGGAATGATCTCGGATCACATAGTTTGAATCCGGTTAAAAAATAAATAGTTCATGTAATGTCATATGTGTCTCCACACCGTGTGGAGACACCACCTAAAATCCTCTCAACAATCTAACATATAACAACATGCAGGCGAATCTTTCAAAGCCCATGTGTAATTTTATTTTCAAAGGAAATATGATAGCTGGCGGGCCCGGGTTATTCTTCCATGGAACCCCATCCACAAAATAAAATAAAAGACAAGACAAGATACGTGTACATTCAAACTTTGTTTATTTTACTTTTTACTTCTTTATTTTCTACTTGGAAATCTATAACAACCAAGCATCCCGTACGGAAATACAAATGTGATTAGGGAGCCACATCTTAAAGTGAAAAAAAAAATCCAAAGTCGATTTTGGCCATATGCTATTCGAAAATCCCAAGTCAATTTGGGATCAACAAGCAATTATCGAGTCCTTTGTTAAATTAACATGAATAAACCCGATCACAACGTCCAAAAGCGCAAAGGCAATAGCAAAAAATCGGTTTCCATGAAAAACACCCATTTTTTTTTTCCTTTTTATATTTTAAGAACCAGATGACAACAATGAGGATACATTGGGAGGAAAAAAAATATATTGTTTTAAGTGAAATCAAGCGGGGAAAAAAAAGAAGAAAAAAAAAAAAAAGAAAAGAAAGAAAATTGCGGCTTTTGGTAGTTCACTTACCCGAACGAACAAATTTCAGAAATGGAGAGGGTACTGTGGTCTGCGCCTAGCTGAGATCGGAAGGAGGAGAAAGAGGAGATCGGAGATCTGATCCCGCCGCCGGAGATAGGGTTGTTGATATGAAGATTGATTCCCAGTCCGATCCAACACCAAATATGAGAGAATGACACAACTTAAGATAGAAATGTCGTAGAAGGAGTTGAAGATGGAGGTGAACATGAGGTGCTGCAAATGGAGGTCATGGTGTCTTTTGGCAGAGAAGGGAGGAGGGAGGAGGTAATTATGTTGGTAGTTCAAGAATGAATTTGGTAGGTGACTGACGGGTTAATATCTTCCGTGTTTTATTGTTTATATCGAGTTATTCCGTAACAATATCTTCCGTGTTTTAGTGTTTTCTATAGAAAATCACTTGCTAAAAGGATAAATTGGAAGAATGGGTTTAGAATTTATTAAAGTGTGAAAATCGAGCTATTTATGTGGTTTTTATTTATTTATGTACGATTTTACACTTTGCTCGTTTCTATCGCCTTGTAGGTATGCTTGCATGTTGTGAAAGGAGCTAGAACGGTGTTTGATTGAAGATTAAAGGAAGGAGAAAGATGCAAGTTTGAGATTGGCATGAAGGTTTACATGGCTAAACTCGGTGTCCATTGCATCCGTCCGGTGGACGGGAGTTTAAAGCACCAGACGGGCGTCCGTAAGGCTTATTCGATTCAAAGAAGAAAGGTCCCGGTAGACGGGCGTTCGAATATATGGACGAGCGTCCGGGAGAGGAAATTTGATACGAGAGAGTTTGGACGCAGCATAGACGGGCGTCCGTGTGTTTCGGACGGGCGTCCTTCGGCCGACTTAGCGGAACCGACCTAGTTTCCTATAAAAGAAGCGCGCCCCAAACCCTAAAAAAACATATCATACGCATTACTCATTCATTCAAAACCCTAGCGACCGCATATCCAAAAGAGCAAACTCAAAGATGAACTCTTCCATCCCAACAATCATGATCACCAATATGATTGTTGGCTAAGCAATTCGCGGTGGGACAACGGAGGAAACCAATCAACAACTACACCAATTAGAGGATTTTTAGCTATATCTTAGTGAGTTAAATTTATGATTTTTCATCAATTGGATATTGTTATATTGTTTATGTTTTATTAGAATCGAGAGATCGATGAAACTATCTTTTTGATTGAATTTATATGAGAATATTGTTCAAGCTTTGATCTTTTCAATTGATGCAATTAATTGTGATTCAAGAGATTGTTCATGATTAGTTGAGTAGAGTATTGGAGACAATCTCATGATCTTGTTATGCATGCTAGTTTAGTTTTGCTTGAGAAAGAAAACGAAACCCTAGAAATTGATTAAAGAGATTTAACCGAATTCGTGACTTGATCATTACTAAAAATCGTATCTTTAGCACGCAATCTAGTTGGGGTTGGTTGGTTGATTGGTGGATTCTCGTTGCCTTGCCGTTCTTTTAATTATTTGATAAACCGATTCGTTCATATCAACTTTTGTTGCTAGTTTAGTTATTTTAAAAAACCCTAGTTTTTACCTGCTGTTTTCTGCATATTTTCTGTTTCCAGAACGTTATCGGACGCCCGTCCACATCAGTGAACGCCCGTCCAGTGTCGTTTTTGTTCTATTGTCTGCTATTTTCTGTTTCTAGATTATAATTAATGTATACCTTAGTTTTAGATAATAATTTGTGACATAATCGATACAATAATCGTACTTAATCCGATAGACGTTCGATTCCCTTAGGACGACCCGGTAACACCTTTACTACGAGCCTTGCACTTGGGGTGTTCCGGTAATTATAAATTTAAAACGAGTTTTTTACCGAACAAAGGATCGAGTTTATTCTTGTTAATTTAACGAAGGACTGATAATTGCTTGTTTATCCCATATTGACGTGGGATTTTCAGAATAGCATATGGCCAAAATCGACTTTGGATTTTCTTTTTTCACCTTAAGATGTGGCTCCCTAATCACATTTGTATTTCCGTACAGGATACTTGGTTGTTATAGATTTCCAAGTAGAAAATAAACAGGTAAAAAGTAAAAAAAACAAAGTTTGAATGTACACGTACTGTCTTGTCTTTTATTTTATTTTGTGGATGGGGCTCCATGGAAGAATAACCCGGGCCCGCCAGCTATCATATTTACTTTGAAAATAAAATTACACATGGGCTTTGAAAGATTCGCCTGCATGTTGTTATATGTTAGATTGTTGAGAGTATTTTAGGTGGTGTCTCCACACGGTGCGGAGACACATATGACATTACATGAACTATTTATTTTTTAACTGGATTCAAACTATGTGATCCAGATTATTCCTCTGTGTATGAACTTTTGTTGTTATATGTTATACTGCGTGTAATGATTTAGTAGTAGAAAAAACACAATATAAAAACCCCATTAAATAAGGATTCACTATAAAGGGAAGTGGGGTCGCCAAACTATTATCTCTACTTTGAAAGATTTCTTTTCCCTTGTGTCGTTTGTGTCGGTAGTAATTTTTTTCCTTTTCTTTTTTAAACTCATTGAAAGTTCACGGGTTAACTATAGAATCATTTATTTTATTTTATTTTTGAAATTCTATAGAATCATTTACAACCTTGAACGTATTGAACAAAAAAAAAAAAAAATTGTGATACATCCTCTACATATAGTGTGCGTAGTAGATATACACTACACATATTTTATCCATTCATTTGAAGTGGTACATTTTAATCAATGGATGAGATGTATGTGGTTTAGGTCCACTACACATTATGTGTAGTGGATACATCATTTTCCTACAACTGTCTCAATTATTATGGAACGGGTGGGGTAATAAATGTTTGTTTTGGGATATGAAACGAGTACCATAAAAAGATGTTGGACTAAGGTTATCTTTGAAAAATAAGCATTAAATGATCCATTGGTAATATAAAGTGATATTTTCTATGGGACAATGTTTTATAAAATGTGGACACTTATTTTGAGATGGAAGTAGTATAATATTAAATGCATTGTTTTCACTTTCACACTAAACAATGCAATATTATTAGTCAAGTTTCAGAAAACAATATGAAATTGCCAAACCAACAAAAACCCAAAAAAGAAAAATGGTTACTTAAAAAATTCAATAATAAAATTTGGCATATTATATATATATATATATATATATATATATATATATATATATATATATATATATATATATATATATATGTGTGTGTGTGTGTGTGTGTGTGTGTGTGTGTGTGTGTGTATGTGTGTGTGTGTTGCTTGGCATGTTTCACAATGAGGAGAGACCTCACCATTTGTGGTATATGCTACAAACATTTATAGCGGTATAATGGGAGGGAAAGAGGCTTATGTCGTTTTTGTTGGATGTCAGACCGGTATATTTACGGATTGGCATGCACTAAAAATGTCATTTTATATTACCAATGGATCATTTAATGTTTATTTTTCAAAGATAACCTTAGTCCAACATCTTTTTATGGTACTCGTTTCATATCCCAAAACAAACATTTATTACTCCATCCGTTCCATAATAATTGAGACAGTTGTAGGAAAATGATGTATCCACTACACATAATGTGTAGTGGACCTAAACCACATACATCTCATCCATTGATTAAAATGTACCACTTCAAATGAATGGATAAAATATATGTAGTGTATATCTACTACACACTATATGTAGAGGATGTATCACAATTTTTTTTTTTGGTCAATACGTTCAAGGTTGTAAATGATTCAATAGAATTTCAAAAAAAAAAAATGATTCTATAGTTAACCCGTGAACTTTCAATGAGTTTAAAAAAGAAAAGGAAAAAAATTACTACCCACACAAACGACAAAAGGAAAAAAGAAATCTTTCAAAGTAGAGATAATAGCTGGCGGCCCCACTTCCCTTTATAGTGAATCCTTATTTAATGGGGTTTTTTATATTGTGTTTTTTATACTACTAAATCATTACACGCAGTATAACATATAACAACAAAAGTTTATACACGGAGGAATGATCTGGATCACATAGTTTGAATCCAGTTAAAAAATAAATAGTTCATGTAATGTCATATGTGTCTCCACACCGTGTGGAGACACCACCTAAAATCCTCTCAACAATCTAACATATAACAACATGCAGGCGAATCTTTCAAAGCCCATGTGTAATTTTATTTTCAAAGGAAATATGATAGCTGGCGGGCCCGGGTTATTCTTCCATGGAACCCCATCCACAAAATAAAATAAAAGACAAGACAGTACGTGTACATTCAAACTTTGTTTATTTTACTTTTTACTTCTTTATTTTCTACTTGGAAATCTATAACAACCAAGCATCCTGTACGGAAATACAAATGTGATTAGGGAGCCACATCTTAAAGTGAAAAAAAAAAATCCAAAGTCGATTTTGGCCATATGCTATTCGAAAATCCCAAGTCAATTTGGGATCAACAAGCAATTATCAGTCCTTTGTTAAATTAACATGAATAAACCCGATCACAACGTCCAAAAGCGCAAAGGCAATAGCAAAAAAATCGGTTTCCATGAAAAACACCCATTTTTTTTTTTCCTTTTTATATTTTAAGAACCAGATGACAACAATGAGGATACATTGGGAGGAAAAAAAATATATTGTTTTAAGTGAAATCAAGCAGGGGAAAAAAGAAGAAGAAAAAAAAATAAAAAGAAAAGAAAGAAAATTGCAGCTTTTGGTAGTTCACTTACCTGAACGAACAAATTTCAGAAATGGAGAGGGTACTGTGGTCTGCGCCTAGCTGAGATCGGAAGGAGGAGAAAGAGGAGATCGGAGATCTGATCCCGCCGCCGGAGATAGGGTTGTTGATATGAAGATTGATTCCCAGTCCGATCCAACACCAAATATGAGAGAATGACACAACTTAAGATAGAAATGTCGTAGAAGGAGTTGAAGATGGAGGTGAACATGAGGTGCTGCAAATGGAGGTCATGGTGTCTTTTGGCAGAGAAGGGAGGAGGGAGGAGGTAATTATGTTGGTAGTTCAAGAATGAATTTGGTAGGTTTGACCGACGGGTTAATATCTTCCGTGTTTTATTGTTTATATCGAGTTATTCCGTAACAATATCTTCCGTGTTTTAGTGTTTTCTATAGAAAATCACTTGCTAAAAGGATAAATTGGAAGAATGGGTTTAGAATTTATTAAAGTGTGAAAATCGAGCTATTTATGTGGTTTTTATTTATTTATGTACGATTTTACACTTTGCTCGTTTCTATCGCCTTGTAGGTATGCTTGCATGTTGTGAAAGGAGCTAGAACGGTGTTTGATTGAAGATTAAAGGAAGGAGAAAGATGCAAGTTTGAGATTGGCATGAAGGTTTACATGGCTAAACTGGTGTCCATTGCATCCGTCCAGTGGACGGGAGTTTAAAGCACCAGACGGGCGTCCAGAAGGCTTATTCGATTCAAAGAAGAAAGGTCCCAGGTAGACGGGCGTTCGAATATATGGACGAGCGTCCAGGAGAGGAAATTTGATACAGAGAGTTTGGACGCAGCATAGACGGGCGTCCAGGTGTTTCGGACGGGCGTCCTTCGGCCGACTTAGCAGAACCGACCTAGTTTCCTATAAAAGAAGCAGCGCCCCAAACCCTAAAAAAACATATCATACGCATTACTCATTCATTCAAAACCCTAGCAGCCGCATATCCAAAAGAGCAAACTCAAAGATGAACTCTTCCATCCCAACAATCATGATCACCAATATGATTGTTGGCTAAGCAATTCGCGGTGGGACAACGGAGGAAACCAATCAACAACTACACCAATTAGAGGATTTTTAGCTATATCTTAGTGAGTTAAATTTATGATTTTTCATCAATTGGATATTGTTATATTGTTTATGTTTTATTAGAATCGAGAGATCGATGAAACTATCTTTTTGATTGAATTTATATGAGAATATTGTTCAAGCTTTGATCTTTTCAATTGATGCAATTAATTGTGATTCAAGAGATTGTTCATGATTAGTTGAGTAGAGTATTGGAAACAATCTCATGATCTTGTTATGCATGCTAGTTTAGTTTTGCTTGAGAAAGAAAACGAAACCCTAGAAATTGATTAAAGAGATTTAACCGAATTCGTGACTTGATCATTACTAAAAATCGTATCTTTAGCACGCAATCTAGTTGGGGTTGGTTGGTTGATTGGTGGATTCTCGTTGCCTTGCCGTTCTTTTAATTATTTGATAAACCGATTCGTTCATATCAACTTTTGTTGCTAGTTTAGTTATTTTAAAAAACCCTAGTTTTTACCTGCTGTTTTCTGCATATTTTCTGTTTCCAGAACGTTATCGGACGCCCGTCCACATCAGTGAACGCCCGTCCAGTGTCGTTTTTGTTCTATTTTCTGCTATTTTCTGTTTCTAGATTATAATTAATGTATACCTTAGTTTTAGATAATAATTTGTGACATAATCGATACAATAACCGTACTTAATCCGATAGACGTTCGATTCCCTTAGGACGACCCGGTAACACCTTTACTACGAGCCTTGCACTTGGGGTGTTCCGGTAATTATAAATTTAAAACGAGTTTTTTACCGAACGAAAGATCGAGTTTATTCTTGTTAATTTAACGAAGGACTCGATAATTGCTTGTTTATCCCATATTGACGTGGGATTTTCGTAATAGCATATGGCCAAAATCGACTTTGGATTTTCTTTTTCACCTTAAGATGTGGCTCCCTAATCACATTTGTATTTCCGTACGGGATACTTGGTTGTTATAGATTTCCAAGTAGAAAATAAACAGTAAAAAGTAAAAAAACAAAGTTTGAATGTACACGTACATCGTCTTGTCTTTTATTTTATTTTGTGGATGGGGCTCCATGGAAGAATAACCCGGGCCCGCCAGCTATCATATTTACTTTGAAAATAAAATTACACATGGGCTTTGAAAGATTCGCCTGCATGTTGTTATATGTTAGATTGTTGAGAGTATTTTAGGTGGTGTCTCCACATGGTGTGGAGACACATATGACATTACATGAACTATTTATTTTTTAATTGGATTCAAACTATGTGATCCAGATTATTCCTCCGTGTATGAACTTTTGTTGTTATATGTTATACTGCGTGTAATGATTTAGTAGTAGAAAAAACACAATATAAAAACCCCATTAAATAAGGATTCACTATAAAGGGAAGTGGGGTCGCCAGCTATTATCTCTACTTTGAAAGATTTCTTTTCCCTTGTGTCGTTTGTGTCGGTAGTAATTTTTTCCTTTTCTTTTTTAAACTCATTGAAAGTTCACGGGTTAACTATAGAATCATTTATTTTATTTTATTTTTGAAATTCTATAGAATCATTTACAACCTTGAACGTATTGAACAAAAAAAAAATTTGTGATACATCCTCTACATATAGTGTGCAGTAGATATACACTACACATATTTTATCCATTCATTTGAAGTGGTACATTTTAATCAATGGATGAGATGTATGTGGTTTAGATCCACTACACATTATGTGTAGTGGATACATCATTTTTCTACAACTGTCTCAATTATTATGGAACGGGTGGGGTAATAAATGTTTGTTTTGGGATATGAAACGAGTACCATAAAAAGATGTTGGACTAAGGTTATCTTTGAAAAATAAGCATTAAATGATCCATTGGTAATATAAAGTGATATTTTTTATGGGACAATGTTTTATAAAATGTGGACACTTATTTTGAGATGGAAGTAGTATAATATTAAATGCATTGTTTTCACTGTCACACTAAACAATGCAATATTATTAGTCAAGTTTCAGAAAACAATATGAAATTGCCAAACCAACAAAAACCCAAAAAAGAAAAATGGTTACCTAAAAAATTCAATAATAAAATTTGGCATATTATATATATATATATATATATACATATATATATATATATATATATATATATATACATATATATATATATATATATATATATACATATATATGTGTCTGTGTGTTTGTGTTGCTTGGCATGTTTCACAATGAGGAGAGACCTCACCATTTGTGGTATATGCTCCAAACATTTATAGCGGTATAATGGGAGGGAAAGAGGCTATGTCGTTTTTGTTGGATGTCAGACCGGTATATTTACGGATTGGCATGCACTAAAAAATGTCATTTTATATTACCAATGGATCATTTAATGTTTATTTTTCAAAGATAACCTTAGTCCAACATCTTTTTATGGTACTCGTTTCATATCCCAAAACAAACATTTATTACTCCATCCGTTCCATAATAATTGAGACAGTTGTAGGAAAATGATGTATCCACTACTCATAATGTGTAGTGGACCTAAACCACATACATCTCATCCATTGATTAAAATGTACCACTTCAAATGAATGGATAAAATATATGTAGTGTATATCTACTACACACTATATGTAGAGGATGTATCACAAATTTTTTTTTGGTCAATACGTTCAAGGTTGTAAATGATTCTATAGAATTTCAAAAAAAAAAAAAAAGATTCTATAGTTAACCCGTGAACTTTCAATGAGTTTAAAAAAGAAAAGGAAAAAAATTACTACCCACACAAACGACAAAAGGAAAAAAGAAATCTTTCAAAGTAGAGATAATAGCTGGCGGCCCCACTTCCCTTTATAGTGAATCCTTATTTAATGGGGTTTTTTATATTGTGTTTTTTATACTACTAAATCATTACACGCAAAATATAACATATAACAACAAAAGTTTATACACGGAGGAATGATCTCGGATCACATAGTTTGAATCCGCTTAAAAAATAAATAGTTCATGTAATGTCATATGTGTCTTCACACCGTGTGGAGACACCACCTAAAATCCTCTCAACAATCTAACATATAACAACATGCAGGCGAATCTTTCAAAGCCCATGTGTAATTTTATTTTCAAAGTAAATATGATAGCTGGCGGGCCCGGGTTATTCTTCCATGGAACCCCATCCACAAAATAAAATAAAAGACAAGACAGTACGTGTACATTCAAACTTTGTTTATTTTACTTTTTACTTCTTTATTTTCTACTTGGAAATCTATAACAACCAAGCATCCTGTACGGAAATACAAATGTGATTAGGGAGCCACATCTTAAAGTGAAAAAAAAAATCCAAAGTCGATTTTGGCCATATGCTATTCTGAAAATCCCAAGTCAATTTGGGATCAACAAGCAATTATCAGTCCTTTGTTAAATTAACATGAATAAACTCGATCACAACGTCCAAAAGCGCAAAGGCAATAGCAAAAAATCGGTTTCCATGAAAAACACCCATTTCTTTTTTTCCTTTTTATATTTTAAGAACCAGATGACAACAATGAGGATACATTGGGAGGAAAAAAAATATATTGTTTTAAGTGAAATCAAGCAGTGGAAAAAAGAAGAAGAAAAAAAAATAAAAAGAAAAGAAAGAAAATTGCAGCTTTTGGTAGTTCACTTACCTGAACGAACAAATTTCAGAAATGGAGAGGGTACTGTGGTCTGCGCCTAGCTGAGATCGGAAGGAGGAGAAATAGGAGATCGGAGATCTGATCCCGCCGCCGGAGATAGGGTTGCCGATATGAAGATTGATTCCCGTCCGATCCAACACCAAATATGAGAGAATGACACAACTTAAGATAGAAATGTCGTAGAAGGAGTAGAAGATGGAGGTGAACATGAGGTGCTGCAAATGGAGGTCATGGTGTCTTTTGGCAGAGAAGGGAGGAGGGAGGAGGTAATTATGTTGGTAGTTCAAGAATGAATTTGGTAGGTGACTGACGGGTTAATATCTTCCGTGTTTTATTGTTTATATCGAGTTATTCCGTAACAATATCTTCCGTGTTTTAGTGTTTTCTATAGAAAATCACTTGCTAAAAGGATAAATTGGAAGAATGGGTTTAGAATTTATTAAAGTGTGAAAATCGAGCTATTTATGTGGTTTTTATTTATTTATGTACGATTTTACACTTTGCCCGTTTCTATCGCCTTGTAGGTATGCTTGCATGTTGTGAAAGGAGCTAAAACGGTGTTTGATTGAAGATTAAAGGAAGGAGAAAGATGCAAGTTTGAGATTGGCATGAAGGTTTACATGGCTAAACTGGCGTCCATTGCATCCGTCCAGTGGACGGGCGTTTAAAGCACCAGACGGGCGTCCAGAAGGCTTATTCGATTCAAAGAAGAAAGGTCCCAGGTAGACGGGCGTCTGAATATATGGACGAGCGTCCAGGAGAGGAAATTTGATACAGAGAGTTTGGACGCAGCATAGACGGGCGTCCAGGTGTTTCGGACGGGCGTCCTTCGGCCGACTTAGCAGAACCGACCTAGTTTCCTATAAAAGCAGCAGCGCCCCAAAACCTAAAAAAACATATCATACGCATTACTCATTCATTCAAAACCCTAGCAGCCGCATATCCAAAAGAGCAAACTCAAAGATGAACTCTTCCATCCCAACAATCATGATCACCAATATGATTGTTGGCTAAGCAATTCGCGGTGGGACAACGGAGGAAACCAATCAACAACTACACCAATTAGAGGATTTTTAGCTATATCATAGTGAGTTAAATTTATGATTTTTCATCAATTGGATATTGTTATATTGTTTATGTTTTATTAGAATCGAGAGATCGATGAAACTATCTTTTTGATTGAATTTATATGAGAATATTGTTCAAGCTTTGATCTTTTCAATTGATGCAATTAATTGTGATTCAAGAGATTGTTCATGATTAGTTGAGTAGAGTATTGGAGACAATCTCATGATCTTGTTATGCATGCTAGTTTAGTTTTGCTTGAGAAAGAAAACGAAACCCTAGAAATTGATTAAAGAGATTTAATCGAATTCGTGACTTGATCATTACTAAAAATCGTATCTTTAGCACGCAATCTAGTTGGGGTTGGTTGGTTGATTGGTGGATTCTCGTTGCCTTGCCGTTCTTTTAATTATTTGATAAACCGATTCGTTCATATCAACTTTTGTTGCTAGTTTAGTTATTTTAAAAAACCCTAGTTTTTACCTCGTTTTTCTCGCATATTTTCTCGTTTCCGAACGTTATCGGACGCCCGTCCACATCGTGAACGCCCGTCCGGTGTCGTTTTTGTTCTATTTTCTCGCTATTTTCTCGTTTCTAGATTATAATTAATATATACCTTAGTTTTAGATAATAATTTGTGACATAATCGATACAATAACTGTACTTAATCCGATAGACGTTCGATTCCCTTAGGACGACCCGGTAACACCTTTACTACGAGCCTTGCACTTGGGGTGTTCCGGTATATAAATTTAAAACGAGTTTTTTACCGAACAGTGATCGAGTTTATTCTTGTTAATTTAACGAAGGACGATAATTGCTTGTTTATCCCATATTGACGTGGGATTTTCGTAATAGCATATGGCCAAAATCGACTTTGGATTTTCTTTTTTCACCTTAAGATGTGGCTCCCTAATCACATTTGTATTTCCGTACGGATACTTGGTTGTTATAGATTTCCAAGTAGAAAATAAACAGGTAAAAAGTAAAAAAAACAAAGTTTGAATGTACACGTACTGTCTTGTCTTTTATTTTATTTTGTGGATGGGGCTCCATGGAAGAATAACCCGGGCCCGCCAGCTATCATATTTACTTTGAAAATAAAATTACACATGGGCTTTGAAAGATTCGCCTGCATGTTGTTATATGTTAGATTGTTGAGAGTATTTTAGGTGGTGTCTCCACACGGTGCGGAGACACATATGACATTACATGAACTATTTATTTTTTAACTGGATTCAAACTATGTGATCCAGATGATTCCTCCGTGTATGAACTTTTGTTGTTATATGTTATACTGCGTGTAATGATTTAGTAGTAGAAAAAACACAATATAAAAACCCCATTAAATAAGGATTCACTATAAAGGGAAGTGGGGTCGCCAGCTATTATCTCTACTTTGAAAGATTTCTTTTCCCTTGTGTCGTTTGTGTCGGTAGTAATTTTTTCCTTTTCTTTTTTAAACTCATTGAAAGTTCAGGGGTTAACTATAGAATCATTTATTTTATTTTATTTTTGAAATTCTATAGAATCATTTACAACCTTGAACGTATTGAACAAAAAAAAAATTTGTGATACATCCTCTACATATAGTGTGCAGTAGATATACACTACACATATTTTATCCATTCATTTGAAGTGGTACATTTTAATCAATGGATGAGATGTATGTGGTTTAGGTCCACTACACATTATGTGTAGTGGATACATCATTTTCCTACAACTGTCTCAATTATTATGGAACGGGTGGGGTAATAAATGTTTGTTTTGGGATATGAAACGAGTACCATAAAAAGATGTTGGACTAAGGTTATCTTTGAAAAATAAGCATTAAATGATCCATTGGTAATATAAAGTGATATTTTTTATGGGACAATGTTTTATAAAATGTGGACACTTATTTTGAGATGGAAGTAGTATAATATTAAATGCATTGTTTTCACTGTCACACTAAACAATGCAATATTATTAGTCAAGTTTCGTAAAACAATATGAAATTGCCAAACCAACAAAAACCCAAAAAAGAAAAATGGTTACTTAAAAAATTCAATAATAAAATTTGGCATATTATATATATATATATATAGATATATATATATATATATATATATATATATATATATATATATATATGTGTGTGTGTGTCTGTGTGTGTGTGTTGCTTGGCATGTTTCACAATGAGGAGAGACCTCACCATTTGTGGTATATGCTCCAAACATTTATAGCGGTATAATGGGAGGGAAAGAGGCTTATGTCGTTTTTGTTGGATGTCAGACCGGTATATTTACGGATTGGCATGCACTAAAAAATGTCATTTTATATTACCAATGGATCATTTAATGTTTATTTTTCAAAGATAACCTTAGTCCAACATCTTTTTATGGTACTCGTTTCATATCCCAAAACAAACATTTATTACTCCATCCGTTCCATAATAATTGAGACAGTTGTAGGAAAATGATGTATCCACTACACATAATGTGTAATGGACCTAAACCACATACATCTCATCCATTGATTAAAATGTACCACTTCAAATGAATGGATAAAATATATGTAGTGTATATCAACTACACACTATATGTAGAGGATGTATCACAAATTTTTTTTTTGGTCAATACGTTCAAGGTTGTAAATGATTCTATTGAATTTAAAAAAAAAAAAAATTTGATTCTATAGTTAACCCGTGAACTTTCAATGAGTTTAAAAAAGAAAAGGAAAAAAATTACTACCCACACAAACGACAAAAGGGAAAAGAAATCTTTCAAAGTAGAGATAATAGCCGGCGGCCCCACTTCCCTTTATAGTGAATCCTTATTTAATGGGGTTTTTTATATTGTGTTTTTTCTACTACTAAATCATTACACGCAGTATAACATATTACAACAAAAGTTTATACACGGAGGAATGATCCGGATCACATAGTTTGAATCCGCTTAAAAAATAAATAGTTCATGTAATGTCATATGTGTCTCCACACCGTGTGGAGACACCACCTAAAATCCTCTCAACAATCTAACATATAACAACATGCAGGCGAATCTTTCAAAGCCCATGTGTAATTTTATTTTCAAAGTAAATATGATAGCTGGCGGGCCCGGGTTATTCTTCCATGGAACCCCATCCACAAAATAAAATAAAAGACAAGACAGTACGTGTACATTCAAACTTTGTTTATTTTACTTTTTACTTGTTTATTTTCTACTTGGAAATCTATAACAACCAAGCATCCTGTACGGAAATACAAATGTGATTAGGGAGCCACATCTTAAAGTGAAAAAAAAAATCCAAAGTCGATTTTGGCCATATGCTATTCTGAAAATCCCAAGTCAATTTGGGATCAACAAGCAATTATCAGTCCTTTGTTAAATTAACATGAATAAACTCGATCACAACGTCCAAAAGCGCAAAGGCAACAACAAAAAATCGGTTTCCATGAAAAACACCTATTTCTTTTTTTCCTTTTATATTTTAAGAACCAGATGACAACAATGAGGATACATTGGGAGGGAAAAAAAAATATATTGTTTTAAGTGAAATCAAGCAGGGGAAAAAAGAAGAAGAAAAAAAATAAAAAGAAAAGAAAGAAAATTGCAGCTTTTGGTAGTTCACTTACCTGAACGAACAAATTTCAGAAATGGAGAGGGTACTGTGGTCTGCGCCTAGCTGAGATCGGAAGGAGGAGAAATAGGAGATCGGAGATCTGATCCCGCCGCCGGAGATAGGGTTGCTGATATGAAGATTGATTCCCAGTCCGATCCAACACCAAATATGAGAGAATGACACAACTTAAGATAGAAATGTCGTAGAAGGAGTAGAAGATGGAGGTGAACATGAGGTGCTGCAAATGGAGGTCATGGTGTCTTTTGGCAGAGAAGGGAGGAGGGAGGAGGTAATTATGTTGGTAGTTCAAGAATGAATTTGGTAGGTGACTGACGGGTTAATATCTTCCGTGTTTTATTGTTTATATCGAGTTATTCCGTAACAATATCTTCCGTGTTTTAGTGTTTTCTATAGAAAATCACTTGCTAAAAGGATAAATTGGAAGAATGGGTTTAGAATTTATTAAAGTGTGAAAATCGAGCTATTTATGTGGTTTTTATTTATTTATGTACGATTTTACACTTTGCTCGTTTCTATCGCCTTGTAGGTATGCTTGCATGTTGTGAAAGGAGCTAGAACGGTGTTTGATTGAAGATTAAAGGAAGGAGAAAGATGCAAGTTTGAGATTGGCATGAAGGTTTACATGGCTAAACTGGCGTCCATTGCATCCGTCCAGTGGACGGGAGTTTAAAGCACCAGACGGGCGTCCAGAAGGCTTATTCGATTCAAAGAAGAAAGGTCCCGTGTAGACGGGCGTTCGAATATATGGACGAGCGTCCGGAGAGGAAATTTGATACGAGAGAGTTTGGACGCAAAGCATAGACGGGCGTCCGGTGTGTTTCGGACGGGCGTCCTTCGGCCGACTTAGCGAACCGACCTAGTTTCCTATAAAAGCGGCGCCGCCCCAAACCCTAAAAAAAAACATATCATACGCATTACTCATTCATTCAAAACCCTAGCGACCGCATATCCAAAAGAGCAAACTCAAAGATGAACTCTTCCTTCCCAACAATCATGATCACCAATATGATTGTTGGCTAAGCAATTCGCGGTGGGACAACGGAGGAAACCAATCAACAACTACACCAATTAGAGGATTTTTAGCTATATCTTAGTGAGTTAAATTTATGATTTTTCATCAATTGGATATTGTTATATTGTTTATGTTTTATTAGAATCGAGAGATCGATGAAACTATCTTTTTGATTGAATTTATATGAGAATATTGTTCAAGCTTTGATCTTTTCAATTGATGCAATTAATTGTGATTCAAGAGATTGTTCATGATTAGTTGAGTAGAGTATTGGAGACAATCTCATGATCTTGTTATGCATGCTAGTTTAGTTTTGCTTGAGAAAGAAAACGAAACCCTAGAAATTGATTAAAGAGATTTAATCGAATTCGTGATTTGATCATTACTAAAAATCGTATCTTTAGCGCGCAATCTAGTTGGGGTTGGTTGGTTGATTGGTGGATTCTCGTTGCCTTGCCGTTCTTTTAATTATTTGATAAACCGATTCGTTCATATCAACTTTTGTTGCTAGTTTAGTTATTTTAAAAAACCCTAGTTTTTACCGTTTTTTTACTCGCATATTTTCTCGTTTCCGAACGTTATCGGACGCCCGTCCACATCAGTGAACGCCCGTCCAGTGTCGTTTTTGTTTTATTTTCTACTATTTTCTGTTTCTAGATTATAATTAATATATACCTTAGTTTTAGATAATAATTTGTGACATAATCGATACAATAACTGTACTTAATCCGATAGACGTTCGATTCCCTTAGGACGACCCGGTAACACCTTTACTACGAGCCTTGCACTTGGGGTGTTCCGGTAATTATAAATTTAAAACGAGTTTTTTACCGAACAGTGATCGAGTTTATTCTTGTTAATTTAACGAAGGACTGATAATTGCTTGTTTATCCCATATTGACGTGGGAATTTCAGAATAGCATATGGCCAAAATCGACTTTGGATTTTCTTTTTTCACCTTAAGATGTGGCTCCCTAATCACATTTGTATTTCCGTACAGGATACTTGGTTGTTATAGATTTCCAAGTTGAAAATAAACAGGTAAAAAGTAAAAAAACAAAGTTTGAATGTACACGTACTGTCTTGTCTTTTATTTTATTTTGTGGATGGGGCTCCATGGAAGAATAACCCGGGCCCGCCGAAATATCATATTTACTTTGAAAATAAAATTACACATGGGCTTTGAAAGATTCGCCTGCATGTTGTTATATGTTAGATTGTTGAGAGTATTTTAGGTGGTGTCTCCACACGGTGTGGAGACACATATGACATTACATGAACTATTTATTTTTTAATCGGATTCAAACTATGTGATCCGCATTATTCCTCTGTGTATGAACTTTTGTTGTTATATGTTATACTGCGTGTAATGATTTAGTAGTAGAAAAAACACAATATAAAAACCCCATTAAATAAGGATTCACTATAAAGGGAAGTGGGGTCGCCAGCTATTATCTCTACTTTGAAAGATTTCTTTTCCCTTGTGTCGTTTGTGTCGGTAGTAATTTTTTTCCTTTTCTTTTGTAAACTCATTGAAAGTTCACGGGTTAACTATAGAATCATTTATTTTATTTTATTTTTGAAATTCTATAGAATCATTTACAACCTTGAACGTATTGAACAAAAAAAAATTTGTGATACATCCTCTACATATAGTGTGCAGTAGATATACACTACACATATTTTATCCATTCATTTGAAGTGGTACATTTTAATCAATGGATGAGATGTATGTGGTTTAGGTCCACTACACATTATGTGTAGTGGATACATCATTTTCCTAAAACTGTCTCAATTATTATGGAACGGGTGGGGTAATAAATGTTTGTTTTGGGATATGAAACGAGTACCATAAAAAGATGTTGGACTAAGGTTATCTTTGAAAAATAAGTATTAAATGATCCATTGGTAATATAAAGTGATATTTTTTATGGGACAATGTTTTATAAACTGTGGACACTTATTTTGAGATGGAAGTAGTATAATATTAAATGCATTGTTTTCACTTTCACACTAAACAATGCAACATTATTAGTCAAGTTTCAGAAAACAATATGAAAATGCCAAACCAACAAAAACCCAAAAAAGAAAAATGGTTACTTGAAAAATTCAATAATAAAATTTGGCATATATATATATATATATATATATGTGTGTGTGTGTGTGTGTGTGTGTGTGTGTGTGTGTGTGTGTGTGTGTGTTGCTTGGCATGTTTCACAATGAGGAGAGACCTCACCATTTGTGGTATATGGTCCAAACATTTATAGTGGTATAATGGGAGGGAAAGAGGCTTATGTCGTTTTTGTTGGATGTCAGACCGGTATATTTACGGATTGGCATGCACTAAAAAATGTCATTTTATATTACCAATGGATCATTTAATGTTTATTTTTCAAAGATAACCTTAGTCCAACATCTTTTTATGGTACTCGTTTCATATCCCAAAACGAACATTTATTACTCCTTCCGTTCCATAATAATTGAGACAGTTGTAGGAAAATGATGTATCCACTACACATAATGTGTAGTGGACCTAAACCACATACATCTCATTCATTGATTAAAATGTACCACTTCAAATGAATGGATAAAATATATGTAGTGTATATCTACTACACACTATATGTAGAAGATGTATCACAAATTTTTTTTTTGGTCAATACGTTCAAGGTTGTAAATGATTCTATAGAATTTCAAAAAAAAAAAAAAAAAAAATTGATTCTATAGTTAACCCGTGAACTTTCAATGAGTTTAAAAAAGAAAAGGAAAAAAATTACTACCCACACAAACGACAAAAGGGAAAAGAAATCTTTCAAAGTAGAGATAATAGCTGGCGGCCCCACTTCCCTTTATAGTGAATCCTTATTTAATGGGGTTTTTTATATTGTATTTTTTCTACTACTAAATCATTACACGCAGTATAACATATAACAACAAAAGTTTATACACGGAGGAATGATCTGGATCACATAGTTTGAATCCAGTTAAAAAATAAATAGTTCATGTAATGTCATATGTGTCTCCACACCGTGTGGAGACACCACCTAAAATCCTCTCAACAATCTAACATATAACAACATGCAGGCGAATCTTTCAAAGCCCATGTGTAATTTTATTTTCAAAGCAAATATGATAGCTGGCGGGCCCGGGTTATTCTTCCATGGAACCCCATCCACAAAATAAAATAAAAGACAAGACAGTACGTGTACATTCAAACTTTGTTTATTTTACTTTTTACTTGTTTATTTTCTACTTGGAAATCTATAACAACCAAGCATCCTGTACGGAAATACAAATGTGATTAGGGAGCCACATCTTAAAGTGAAAAAAAAATCCAAAGTCGATTTTGGCCATATGCTATTCGAAAATCCCAAGTCAATTTGGGATCAACAAGCAATTATCAGTCCTTTGTTAAATTAACATGAATAAACTCGATCACAACGTCCAAAAGCGCAAAGGCAACAGCAAAAAATCGGTTTCCATGAAAAACAGCCATTTCTTTTTTTTTCCTTTTTATATTTTAAGAACCAGATGACAACAATGAGGATACATTGAAAGGAAAAAAATATATTGTTTTAAGTGAAATCAAGCAGGGGAAAAAAGAAGAAGAAAAAAAAATAAAAAGAAAAGAAAGAAAATTGTAGCTTTTGGTAGTTCACTTACCTGAACGAACAAATTTCAGAAATGGAGAGGGTACTGTGGTCTGCGCCTAGCTGAGATCGGAAGGAGGAGAAAGAGGAGATCGGAGATCTGATCCCGCCGCCGGAGATAGGGTTGCTGATATGAAGATTGATTCCCATCCGATCCAACACCAAATATGAGAGAATGACACAACTTAAGATAGAAATGTCGTAGAAGGAGTAGAAGATGGAGGTGAACATGAGGTGCTGCAAATGGAGGTCATGGTGTCTTTTGGCAGAGAAGGGAGGAGGGAGGAGGTAATTATGTTGGTATTTCAAGAATGAATTTGGTAGGTGACTGACGGGTTAATATCTTCCGTGTTTTATTGTTTATATCGAGTTATTCCGTAACAATATCTTCCGTGTTTTAGTGTTTTCTATAGAAAATCACTTGCTAAAAGGATAAATTGGAAGAATGGGTTTAGAATTTATTAAAGTGTGAAAATCGAGCTATTTATGTGGTTTTTATTTATTTATGTACGATTTTACACTTTGCTCGTTTCTATCACCTTGTAGGTATGCTTGCATGTTGTGAAAGGAGCTAGAACGGTGTTTGATTGAAGATTAAAGGAAGGAGAAAGATGCAAGTTTGAGATTGGCATGAAGGTTTACATGGCTAAACTGGCGTTCATTGCATCCGTCCAGTGGACGGGCGTTTAAAGCACCAGACGGGCGTCCAGAAGGCTTATTCGATTCAAAGAAGAAAGGTCCCAGGTAGACGGGCGTCTGAATATATGGACGAGCGTCCAGGAGAGGAAATTTGATACAGAGAGTTTGGACGCAGCATAGAAGGGCGTCCAGGTGTTTCGGACGGGCGTCCTTCGGCCGACTTAGCAGAACCGACATAGTTTCCTATAAAAGCAGCAGCGCCCCAAACCCTAAAAAAACATATCATACGCATTACTCATTCATTCAAAACCCTAGCGTACCGCATATCCAAAAGAGCAAACTCAAAGATGAACTCTTCCATCCCAACAATCATGATCACCAATATGATTGTTGGCTAAGCAATTCGCGGTGGGACAACGGAGGAAACCAATCAACAACTACACCAATTAGAGGATTTTTAGCTATATCTTAGTGAGTTAAATTTATGATTTTTCATCAATTGGATATTGTTATATTGTTTATGTTTTATTAGAATCGAGAGATCGATGAAACTATCTTTTTGATTGAATTTATATGAGAATATTGTTCAAGCTTTGATCTTTTCAATTGATGCAATTAATTGTGATTCAAGAGATTGTTCATGATTAGTTGAGTAGAGTATTGGAGACAATCTCATGATCTTGTTATGCATGCTAGTTTAGTTTTGCTTGAGAAAGAAAACGAAACCCTAGAAATTGATTAAAGAGATTAAATCGAATTCGTGATATGATCATTACTAAAAATCGTATCTTTAGCGCGCAATCTAGTTGGGGTTGGTTGGTTGATTGGTGGATTCTCGTTGCCTTGCCGTTCTTTTAATTATTTGATAAACCGATTCGTTCATATCAACTTTTGTTGCTAGTTTAGTTATTTTAAAAAACCATAGTTTTTACCTGCTGTTTTCTGCATATTTTCTGTTTCCAGAACGTTATCGGACGCCCGTCCACATCAGTGAAAAGATGTTGGACTAAGGTTATCTTTGAAAAATAAGCATTAAATGATCCATTGATAATATAAAGTGATATTTTTTATGGGACAATGTTTTATAAAATGTGGACACTTATTTTGAGATGGAAGTAGTATAATATTAAATGCATTGTTTTCACTTTCACACTAAACAATTCAATATTATTAGTGTAGTTTCAGAAAACAATATGAAATTGCCAAACCAACAAAAACCCAAAAAAGAAAAATGGTTACTTAAAAAATTCAATAATAAAATTTGGCATATTATATATGTATATATATATATATATATATATATATATATATATATATATATATATGTCTCTGTGTGTGTGTTGCTTGGCATGTTTCACAATGAGGAGAGACCTCACCATTTGTGTTATATGCTCCAAACATTTATAGCGGTATAATGGGAGGGAAAGAGGCTTATGTCGTTTTTATTGGATGTCAGACCGGTATATTTACGGATTGGCATGCACTAAAAAATGTCATTTTATATTACCAATGGATCATTTAATGTTTATTTTTCAAAGATAACCTTAGTCCAACATCTTTTTATGGTACTCGTTTCATATCCCAAAACAAACATTTATTACTCCATCCGTTCCATAATAATTGAGACAGTTGTAGGAAAATGATGTATCCACTACACATAATGTGTAGTGGACCTAAACCACATACATCTCATCCATTGATTAAAATGTACCACTTCAAATGAATGGATAAAATATTGTAACGCCCCGTTCCCGGACACCGAGTCCTTATCCGGAAATCGAAACGTTCGGCACGCATAATATTAAATAAATAATATTACACGTAAGCCTCTACTACGTCGTATCAAATAAAAGCAAACGGAAGCTAAAAAGACTCGGGTAATTTTTTTCAAACATCTCAGAATAGAAATTCAAGAACTAGAGAAGGAAATGTAAAGTTATTACATCCGAAACAAAACCAACGAATCCCAAAACAGTACGAATTCCAAAGTACTAAAAGTAAACTACAAAATCCAATAATAATCCAAATCTAGGAAATAAATAAAGAAATGAATAATAATTAATCAAAGTCTTCAACTCCGGCGTCCTCAAACGACGTCATCAAAGTTCTCCTCGAACTCATCATTTACCTGTTCGTCTTCTCTCCCCCAAACACATAAATAAACATGCATTTGAGGTAAGTACAATGTACAAAGTAAGAAGTAGAAGCTACAATATAATTAAGGTTTATTATTAAAAGATTTGCCTTACTGAGACCGACTCGATCTAGGGTTCACTACATGCCCATCGACACGTCGTGACTATACGTTTCTAACTTAGCTTATCTTTGTTACATCATTACTCAAGGACACAATGCATGGTGAAAATTCCACCACGAGATGTACTTGCCAACTACGGTGATTAGCACCGGTAGTCCCGGGATCTCCCCAGGTATGCATATACGTTCGATGGATTTCCTCCACTACCCTTCACCTTTTGAGCCGGTAGCGTTGTCCACCTTTTATGAACGTATCACATCGCCGATTTGAATCGGTGCCTAACCAAGAATAGATGACGTTTTAGCTTTTACTACACTTATGTAATTATTAATGTGAATTAACTAGTCACCAAAGTGTTTTCGAATAATACTCACCTAATCACTCTACTCCCTCACTTAGACAACTAGACATCACATCCTATCAATTACACGGACAATGATGAACCCTAGTTCATCAAAGCACAAGCCCTTTCATGCCCTTCCGACGGATCCGAACTTCAACTCCCTTTAAGAGTACATTCGGTGTTTTAACTGAACGAATCAGAAACTCAATCGGGGCTTGTTCATATTCAATTAATGTTATTTAATCATGAATTAAGGTTTAAAATTCAAAACATAGCTTAAGACAACATTATATAGAAAACTGGGGCAATGCGTGCGCATTACTCTAGAATGCTTGCGCATCCCCGCCGTACTTATTCTAAGCAATCCCGCATCGTAGTGCGGGCGCATTGCTAGCCAATGCGTACACATCCTACGCAGAAAAAGCCCTAGAACCTGTTTTTCAACACTTAACGATCTCTACTCGTTTTCAAAACATCATGCACATGAATTATAGCAGAAAAACATTAGAAAAACATGTCTTTTAAGATCCAAAACAAAACTTAATCATTAAACATCATCTAAGCTTAAAACTTGATACAATATGCATCCAAAACATGATCTATTCTACTCTAAACCACAATTAGATTGTAGGAAGAGCTTCTTACCTTTAGCAAGCTTATTCCAACAAAGAAAACTCGTAGAAACAAAGAATAAAACCGATCTTTCTCTTATCAAAGCTTCAACTTTCGCAATCAAAACGTTGCCTTCTTCACAACGATTCCGGCGCTCTACTCGATCCGAAAACCGTCAAGAATTGCTTTAACGTACCGATTGAAAAACTCTCACCCCTAATTTTTGGCTCACACACGCAGAGTATATGGAGGTGGAGAAAAATCTGATTTCTAATAGGTTATAAGAATTGTGGGGATTTATTCTCCTTAAATAGAAAATCCCAAAAAAAAAAGATAGAGATCTTATTATCTTCCTTTATAATAAGATAAATCCCAAAAAAAAGGATAAAGATCTTATTATCTTCCTTTATAATAAGATAAATCCCAAAAAAAAGGATAAAGATCTTATTATCTTCCTTAACTATATACATATATATATTTCGAAATATACATATATAATTTAACAAATACTTAAACTCCGAATAAAAGGAACCGAACCCAATATTTCGTTTTCGCAAAATGACACGTCTGTCCTTTCCCGAAAATCGGAATATTACATTCTTCCCCCTTAAAGGAGTTTCGTCCTCGAAACTTAAAACATACCCGGTAAGTCCATAAAATCTCGGGAACTCGCCGATCATATCGTCCTCAACTTCCCAAGTAGCTTCATCCGGTGAATGATTGCTCCATTGCACCAGAACTAAAGGAATCAACCGTCTCTTAATCATCTTTTCCTTCCGGTCCAAAATTCTGGTCGGTGTCTCATCGTACGAAAGATTATCCTGGAGACCCTCCGGATCAACAGTAGTCTCAATATCCGTCTTGGTCAAACACTTCTTTAACATTGAGACATGAAACACGTTGTGGACTCTCGACATGGATTCTGGTAACTTGAGTCTGTAAGCCAAATGTCCAATTCTTTCTAGAATCTCAAAAGGTCCAACGTACCTAGGGCTTAGCTTTCCTTTTTGTCCAAAACGTTTCACTCCCTTCATTGGTGAAGCTCGTAGGTAAACTCTTTCACCAACTTCAAACTCAAGAGGTCTCCTTCTAACATCTGCCCAACTCTTCTGTCTATCTTGAGCCGCCTTCGATTCTTCTTGACCAAATTTGAACCCTTTCTTTAGCTTGCTCAACCAATTCGGCCCGGTGATTTGTCTTTCCCCGACTTCATCCCAAAACAAATGTGTTCTACATCTTCTTCCATATAATGCTTCAAACGGTGGCATGCCAATACTTGCATGATAACCGTTGTTGTAAGCAAACTCCGCTACCGGTAGGTAATCATCCCATGATCCACCTACTTCCAACACACAAGCTCTCAACATATCTTCAAGTGTTTGGATGGTTCTCTCGCATTGTCCATCCGTCCGAGGATGAAAGGCCGTACTCAAATCCAACTTGGTTCCAAAAGTCGCTTGTAAACTTTTCCAAAACCGATCGACGAACCTCGAATCACGATCCGAAACTATCGAGATAGGTACTCCGTGTAACTTCACTATATTATCCAAGTATAGTGTCGTCATTTTCTTCAAGGGCATATCGACCTTATATGGTAAGAAATGAGCGGATTTGGTCAATCTATCCACAATCACCCAAATCGCATCATTACCGCCTCTCGTCTTAGGTAAACCGGTGATAAAGTCCATAGTGATCTTATCCCACTTCCATTCTCGGGATATCCAATGGCTTAAGCATTCCTCCCGGTCTTCTATGTTCCGCTTTAACCTTCGGCAAGTATCACACTCGCAACGAACTTGGCTATCTCCGGCTTCATCGAGGGCCACCAAAACCTTTCCTTCAAGTCTCTCGTACATTTTGGTAGCTCCTGGATGAACTGCGAAAGCAATCCTATGTGCCTCTTCCATGACTCTCTCGTCTTAAATCACCAACCTTAGGCACACACAAACGATCCTGGTACCAAAGATTGCCATTCTTATCTAACACATATCCAACCGTAGGCTTTTCCCTTGCAACTCGCTTCAAGTCAACCAACACCGGGTCTTCATCTTGCTTTTCCCGAATGTCATCCATCAACTCGGACCTTGCTAACAATGGTGCCATAAACTCGTCGGTCTTCAATCCGATCAAAGCTTCGGATTCTCAACCCATCTAACCTTTCGCAACGTCTTCAACACTCGATACTGCAAACACTGGTTTTCTGCTCAAGGCATCAGCCACTACATTTGCTTTACCCGGATGATACTGAATCTCCAAGTCATAATCCTTTACGAACTCCAGCCATCTCCTTTGTCTCATATTCAGATTTTCCTGGGTAAAGAAATACTTCAAACTCTTGTGATCGGTGAAGATCCCGGCCTTAACTCCATACAGTAGTGCCTCCAAGTCTTTAGGGCAAACCCTACTGCTGCCAACTCTAAGTCATGTGTTGGGTAATTCTTCTCATGCACCTTCAACTGTCGGGATGCATAAGCAATTACCTTCCCTCCCTACATCAACACACAACCTAAACCTTGTCCCGAAGCATCCGTGTAGACATCATAATTATCAAAGATCTCCGGAATCGCCAAAACCGGGCCGTAGTCAACCTCTTTTTCAACGTCCGAAAAGCATCTTCACACTCACCGGTCCACTCGAACTTCACATCCTTTTGAGTGAGCCGGGTAAGTGGTGTAGCTATCTTTGAGAAGTCTTGTACAAACTTCCTATAATAGCCACCAAACCGAGAAAACTTCTAACCTCTCGAAACGGTAGTCGGTCCGGACCACTTCTCAACCGCTTCAATCTTCGCGGGATCAACCTTAATGCCATCTCCGTAAATGACATGACCCAAGAAACTCACTTGATTCAACCAAAAGTCGCACTTCGAGAATTTGGCATACAACTGGTTCTCCTTTAATGTATCCAAGACTATCCTTAAGTGTTCTTCATGTTCCTTCTCATCCTTAGAGTATACAAGGATGTCATCTATGAACACTATCACAAACTTATCCAAGTATGGCATGAAAACACGCTGCATTAAATCCATAAATGCAGATGGGGCATTAGTGAGTCCAAAAGGCATAACTAAGAACTCATAATGTCCATACCTCGTACTGAAAGCTGTCTTTGGTATATCTGCTACCTTGATCTTCAACTCGGTGGTATCCCGATCTAAGATCAATCTTAGAAAACACTCTCTTGCCTTGCAACTGGTTAAACAAATCATCAATCCTCGGCAAAGGGTATTTATTCTTGATGGTCAGATTATTCAACGCTCGATAGTCTATGCACATCCTCATGCTACCATCTTTCTTCTTAACAAACAACACTGGGGCTCCCCAAGGCGAAGTACTAGGCTGAATTATATTCCTCTCAAGCATATCCTTGAGCCGTGCTTTCAACTCCTTCAATTCAGCCGGTGCCATTCTATAGGGTGCCTTAGCAACCGGTGCCGCTCCCGGCATCAACTTGATCTCGAATTCTATCTCTCTATCCGGCATGTTTCCCGGTAACTCTTCCGGAAACACTTCGGGGTATTCCTTGACTACGGGGTCTCCTCTAACTTAGGTTTTACCTGCTCCACATCAACCGCGTACAACAAGTAGCCTTCACAACCTTTCGACAAGCCCTTATAGCCTTAACCGCTGAAATTATAGGGTGACGCTTCTTACTAGGCTTGTAAATGTTACCTTGATAAGTCTTATCTGATTTTCCCGGTATCTTAAAGGTCACTCTCTTTTCTCTACAATCCAAGTGGACGAAATTCTCGGATAGCCAATCTATTCCAAGAATCACATCAAAATCGAAAAGTCCAAAACCGTAAAGTCACTCTTGCAACAATACTTTCCAACTCGAACCTCTACCAGGGGTATCAACTTGGTTACCTTAGTCACCTTCCCTAAAGGTGTTGTTATCTCCAAAGTATTTCTTAAAGGTTCCATTGGCAAGTTAAGCTTCTTAGCTATCTTAGTTGACACAAAAGTATTAGACGCTCCCGTATCAAACAACGCCGTAATCGCTAAGTTGTCTAATATTATTGTACCTAGGATGTAAATTCATTTATTTAAATACAAATACAACATGATTTAAATCGTGCTATAAAAGTACTCAAATAAATTAAATTAAACAAAAAGGTACACGAAATAACATTATCGTCCGGTTCTCGCTATCTCGGCATCCACCGCAAAGACTCGAACCGGGCGACTTGGGCCGCCTTTCCCACTTCCTTGCTTCGGAATATTCGAACTCCCCTTCGTGGGACACATCTTGGCAAAATGTCCTAAATCTCCACGGAGTAGCAGCCTCCCCTCGTATTAGCCTTACACTCACCCGAGTGATTCCCGTTGCACTTAGAGCATAAAGGTGCTCCGGTGGGTGGCTTACTCGCCGTAGGGGCCGTTGTCTTCTTGAAATTTTGTTGGGGTGCTCCCCGGCTATTGCCCCGGCTTGTTCCAAAATTCCTCTTGCTCCCGATAACAACGGTGGCCTTCTTCCCGAATGTCTCAACCTCTAAGGCCTTATTCAACAACTCGGCCATGTTCTTGGCCGTGAAACCCAACATGCCGTATCGTATCGATACGATAACCCTTCCTTGTATAGGGCCATCTTCCTCTCTTCTACCTTCATCAACTCGGGGTAGAATCTTCCCAATTCGTTAAACTTGTTGGTGTATTGTGATACTTGTCATGTAATTACCTTGCTTATGCTTTAGAAATTGACTTGCCATGTCCGTCCGCACCGTTGCCGGAAAATACTCATTATAGAACATTGCCTTAAAGCTTTCCCAATCCGTCACTTTACCATTACTCGCTCTCGTATAGCATCTATCCATGCTTCACCGCACCCAAAAGGAAACTAACCGCCAACCGTGCCATCTCGGTCTCGGGGACATGTATGTTCCTACATGCCTTCTCAAAACTCCTTATCCACTCTTCGGCCTTCGAATGCTCGACATTCCCAAAGAAGTCTTGAACTTTGTTCCTCCTTAATCTCGTATACCGCCAATCGGTGGTGCTTGCTCGGTGCCGGTCTAACTGGTGGGGCTTGTGGATAAACCTGGAGGGTATTCAAAAGGTATCTCTTGTCCGTTGAAACTGGGGTTGATGTAAACCGTAGGGTGGGTAACCAAGACCTTGTTGATGGTCAAAACAGGGGTGGAGGTGGTACGGTAGGTCGGGGAGTATGACCCACCTGGAGGAGGGTAAAAGGTCCGATGCCGCCGATGAGAAAACACCGGTGGAGAAGGGTAGCTCACCGCCTTTGGGGGATAGATACTAGTTGTTTGGGGGTACGTAGACGGTGGAATGTCTCCCACTACGGTGACTCGTATAGGTGCTTCTCCCCGGTTCTCCATAGATGTAGTTGTACCTTGGTGGAGGGTGACTTACCGGTGGCGGTACTAAACCCACCGGAACGTCACTTACCAAGGAAAATCGAACCGAACTTCCCACATGCCATTGTGGGTGTTGCTCCTGATGAGGTCGCGGTGACAAACTCCGCTGAGATCGTGGTGTAGGGGTTGCAGTATGAGGGGGTGGAGTGGGGCTCGGGTGAGGTGAAGGATTCTGCCTCACGAAACCGCCTCTAACAACCGGCGTAGGACTCTCTCGACGTACTCCCGAAGCTTCGCACCCGCTCCGGTTCTCGTGAACACCATCCCGATGATCAACGAAAACCAAATCGTTACTAAGAGGTCTAAAGAGAACTTATCTTAATAGAAAGAAAGCCTAAAAGACGCTTCTCTCTGATACCAACTGTAACGCCCCGTTCCCGGACACCGAGTCCTTATCCGGAAATCGAAACGTTCGGCACGCATAATATTAAATAAATAATATTACACGTAAGCCTCTACTACGTCGTATCAAATAAAAGCAAACGGAAGCTAAAAAGACTCGGGTAATTTTTTTCAAACATCTCGAATAGAAATTCAAGAACTAGAGAAGGAAATGTAAAGTTATTACATCCGAAACAAAACCAACGAATCCCAAAACAAGACGAATTCCAAAGTACTAAAAGTAAACTACAAAATCCAATAATAATCCAAATCTAGGAAATAAATAAAGAAATGAATAATAATTAATCAAAGTCTTCAACTCCGGCGTCCTCAAACGACGTCATCAAAGTTCTCCTCGAACTCATCATTTACTTTCGTCTTCTCTCCCCCAAACACATAAATAAACATGCATTTGAGGTAAGTACAATGTACAAAGTAAGAAGTAGAAGCTACAATATAATTAAGGTTTATTATTAAAAGATTTGCCTTACTGAGACCGACTCGATCTAGGGTTCACTACATGCCCATCGACACGTCGTGACTATACGTTTCTAACTTAGCTTATCTTTGTTACATCATTACTCAAGGACACAATGCATGGTGAAAATTCCACCACGAGATGTACTTGCCAACTACGGTGATTAGCACCGGTAGTCCCGGGATCTCCCCGAGTATGCATATACGTTCGATGGATTTCCTCCACTACCCTTCACCTTTTGAGCCGCATAGCGTTGTCCACCTTTTATGAACGTATCACATCGCCGATTTGAATCGGTGCCTAACCAAGAATAGATGACGTTTTAGCTTTTACTACACTTATGTAATTATTAATGTGAATTAACTAGTCACCAAAGTGTTTTCGAATAATACTCACCTAATCACTCTACTCCCTCACTTAGACAACTAGACATCACATCCTATCAATTACACGGACAATGATGAACCCTAGTTCATCAAAGCACAAGCCCTTTCATGCCCTTCCGACGGATCCGAACTTCAACTCCCTTTAAGAGTACATTCGGTGTTTTAACTGAACGAATCAGAAACTCAATCGGGGCTTGTTCATATTCAATTAATGTTATTTAATCATGAATTAAGGTTTAAAATTCAAAACATAGCTTAAGACAACATTATATAGAAAACTGGGGCAATGCGTGCGCATTACTCTAGAATGCTTGCGCATCCCTGCTGTACTTATTCTAAGCAATCCTGCATCAGGAGTGCAGGCGCATTGCTAGCCAATGCGTACACATCCTACGCAGAAAAAGCCCTAGAACCTGTTTTTCAACACTTAACGATCTCTACTCGTTTTCAAAACATCATGCACATGAATTATAGCAGAAAAACATTAGAAAAACATGTCTTTTAAGATCCAAAACAAAACTTAATCATTAAACATCATCTAAGCTTAAAACTTGATACAATATGCATCCAAAACATGATCTATTCTACTCTAAACCACAATTAGATTGTAGGAAGAGCTTCTTACCTTTAGCAAGCTTATTCCAACAAAGAAAACTCGCAGAAACACGGCTAAAACCGATCTTTCTCTTATCAAAGCTTCAACTTTCTCGCAATCAAAACGTTGCCTTCTTCACAACGATTCCGGCGCTCTACTCTGATCTGAAAACCGTCAAGAATTGCTTTAACAGCCGATTGAAAAACTCTCAGCCCTAATTTTTGGCTCACACACGCAGAGAGTATATGGAGGTGGAGAAAAATCTGATTTCTAATAGGTTATAAGAATTGTGGGGATTTATTCTCCTTAAATAGAAAATCCAAAAAAAAAAAGATAGAGATCTTATTATCTTCCTTTATAATAAGATAAATCCCAAAAAAAAGGATAAAGATCTTATTATCTTCCTTTATAATAAGATAAATCCCAAAAAAAAGGATAAAGATCTTATTATCTTCCTTAACTATATACATATATATATTTCGAAATATACATATATAATTTAACAAATACTTAAACTCCGAATAAAAGGAACCGAACCCAATATTTCGTTTTCGCAAAATGACACGTCTGTCCTTTCCCGAAAATCGGAATATTACAAATATATGTAGCGTATATCTACTACACACTATATGTAGAGGATGTACCACAAATTTTTTTTTTGGTCAATACGTTCAAGGTTGTAAATGATTCTATAGAATTTCAAAAAAAAAAAAAAAAATTTGATTCTATAGTTAACCCGTGAACTTTCAATGAGTTTAAAAAAGAAAAGGAAAAAAATTACTACCCACACAAACGACAAAAGGGAAAAGAAATCTTTCAAAGTAGAGATAATAGCTGGCGGCCCCACTTCCGTATATAGTGAATCCTTATTTAATGGGGTTTTTTATATTGTGTTTTTTCTACTACTAAATCATTACACGCAGTATAACATATAACAACAAAAGTTTATACACGGAGGAATGATCTGGATCACATAGTTTGAATCCAGTTAAAAAATAAATAGTTCATGTAATGTCATATGTGTCTCCACACCGTGTGGAGACACCACCTAAAATCCTCTCAACAATCTAACATATAACAACATGCAGGCGAATCTTTCAAAGCCCATGTGTAATTTTATTTTCAAAGTAAATATGATAGCTGGCGGGCCCGGGTTATCTTCCATGGAACCCCATCCACAAAATAAAATAAAAGACAAGACAAGATACGTGTACATTCAAACTTTGTTTATTTTACTTTTTACTTGTTTATTTTCTACTTGGAAATCTATAACAACCAAGCATCCTGTACGGAAATACAAATGTGATTAGGGAGCCACATCTTAAAGTGAAAAAAAAATCCAAAGTCGATTTTGGCCATATGCTATTCTGAAAATCCCAAGTCAATTTGGGATCAACAAGCAATTATCAGTCCTTTCTTAAATTAACATGAATAAACTCGATCACAACGTCCAAAAGCGCAAAGGCAACAACAAAAAATCGGTTTCCATGAAAAACACCCATTTCTTTTTTTCCTTTTTATATTTTAAGAACCAGATGACAACAATGAGGATACATTGGGAGGAAAAAAAATATATTGTTTTAAGTGAAATCAAGCAGGGGAAAAAAGAAGAAGAAAAAAAAAATAAAGAAAATTGCAGCTTTTGGTAGTTCACTTACCTGAACGAACAAATTTCAGAAATGGAGAGGGTACTGTGGTCTGCGCCTAGCTGAGATCGGAAGGAGGAGAAAAAGGAGATCGGAGATCTGATCCCGCCGCCGGAGATAGGGTTGCTGATATGAAGATTGATTCCCAGTCCGATCCAACACCAAATATGAGAGAATGACACAACTTAAGATAGAAATGTCGTAGAAGGAGTAGAAGATGGAGGTGAACATGAGGTGCTGCAAATGGAGGTCATGGTGTCTTTTGGCAGAGAAGGGAGGAGGGAGGAGGTAATTATGTTGGTATTTCAAGAATGAATTTGGTAGGTGACTGACGGGTTAATATCTTCCGTGTTTTATTGTTTATATCGAGTTATTCCGTAACAATATCTTCCGTGTTTTAGTGTTTTCTATAGAAAATCACTTGCTAAAAGGATAAATTGGAAGAATGGGTTTAGAATTTATTAAAGTGTGAAAATCGAGCTATTTATGTGGTTTTTATTTATTTATGTACGATTTTACACTTTGCTCGTTTCTATCGCCTTGTAGGTATGCTTGCATGTTGTGAAAGGAGCTAGAACGGTGTTTGATTGAAGATTAAAGGAAGGAGAAAGATGAAAGTTTGAGATTGGCATGAAGGTTTACATGGCTAAACTGGCGTCCATTGCATCCGTCCAGTGGACGGGCGTTTAAAGCACCAGACGGGCGTCCAGAAGGCTTATTCGATTCAAAGAAGAAAGGTCCCGGGTAGACGGGCGTTCGAATATATGGACGAGCGTCCAGGAGAGGAAATTTGATACGAGAGAGTTTGGACGCAAAGATAGAAGGGCGTCCGTGTGTTTCGGACGGGCGTCCTTCGGCCGACTTAGCGAACCGACCTAGTTTCCTATAAAAGCGAAGAGCGCCCAAACCCTAAAAAAACATATCATACGCATTACTCATTCATTCAAAACCCTAGCGACCGCATATCCAAAAGAGCAAACTCAAAGATGAACTCTTCCATCCCAACAATCATGATCACCAATATGATTGTTGGCTAAGCAATTCGCGGTGGGACAACGGAGGAAACCAATCAACAACTACACCAATTAGAGGATTTTTAGCTATATCTTAGTGAGTTAAATTTATGATTTTTCATCAATTGGATATTGTTATATTGTTTATGTTTTATTAGAATCGAGAGATCGATGAAACTATCTTTTTGATTGAATTTATATGAGAATATTGTTCAAGCTTTGATCTTTTCAATTGATGCAATTAATTGTGATTCAAGAGATTGTTCATGATTAGTTGAGTAGAGTATTGGAGACAATCTCATGATCTTGTTATGCATGCTAGTTTAGTTTTGCTTGAGAAAGAAAACGAAACCCTAGAAATTGATTAAAGAGATTTAATCGAATTCGTGATTTGATCATTACTAAAAATCGTATCTTTAGCGCGCAATCTAGTTGGGGTTGGTTGGTTGATTGGTGGATTCTCGGTGCCTTGCCGTTCTTTTAATTATTTGATAAACCGATTCGTTCATATCAACTTTTGTTGCTAGTTTAGTTATTTTAAAAAACCCTAGTTTTTACCGTCGCTCGTTTTCTCGCATATTTTCTCGTTTCCGAACGTTATCGGACGCCCGTCCACATCAGTGAACGCCCGTCCAGTGTCGTTTTTGTTCTATTTTCTCGCTATTTTCTGTTTCTAGATTATAATTAATATATACCTTAGTTTTAGATAATAATTTGTGACATAATCGATACAATAACTGTACTTAATCCGATAGACGTTCGATTCCCTTAGGACGACCCGGTAACACCTTTACTACGAGCCTTGCACTTGGGGTGTTCCGGTAATTATAAATTTAAAACGAGTTTAGTGATCGAGTTTATTCTTGTTAATTTAACGAAGGACTGATAATTGCTTGTTCATCCCATATTGACGTGGGATTTTCAGAATAGCATATGGCCAAAATCGACTTTGGATTTTCTTTTTTCACCTTAAGATGTGGCTCCCTAATCACATTTGTATTTCCGTACAGGATACTTGGTTGTTATAGATTTCCAAGTAGAAAATAAACAGGTAAAAAGTAAAAAAACAAAGTTTGAATGTACACGTACTGTCTTGTCTTTTATTTTATTTTGTGGATGGGGCTCCATGGAAGAATAACCCGGGCCCGCCAGCTATCATATTTACTTTGAAAATAAAATTACACATGGGCTTTGAAAGATTCGCCTGCATGTTGTTATATGTTAGATTGTTGAGAGTATTTTAGGTGGTGTCTCCACACGGTGTGGAGACACATATCACATTACATGAACTATTTATTTTTTAACCGGATTCAAACTATGTGATCCGATTATTCCTCCGTGTATGAACTTTTGTTGTTATATGTTATACCGCGTGTAATGGTTTAGTAGTCGAAAAAACACAATATAAAAACCCCATTAAATAAGGATTCACTATAAAGGGAAGTGGGGTCGCCAAATATTATCTCTACTTTGAAAGATTTCTTTTCCTTGTGTCGTTTGTGTCGGTAGTAATTTTTTTCCTTTTCTTTTTTAAACTCATTGAAAGTTCACGGGTTAACTATAGAATCATTTATTTTATTTTATTTTTGAAATTCTATAGAATCGTTTACAACCTTGAACGTATTGAACAAAAAAAAAATTGTGATACATCCTCTACATATAGTGTGTAGTAGATATACACTACACATATTTTATCCATTCATTTGAAGTGGTACATTTTAATCAATGGATGAGATGTATGTGGTTTAGGTCCACTACACATTATGTGTAGTGGACACATCATTTTCCTACAACTGTCTCAATTATTATGGAACGGGTGGGGTAATAATTGTTTGTTTTGGGATATGAAACGAGTACCATAAAAAGATGTTGGACTAAGGTTATCTTTGAAAATTAAGCATGAAATGATCCATTGGTAATATAAAGTGATATTTTTTATGGGACAATGTTTTATAAAATGTGGACACTTATTTTGAGATGGAAGTAGTATAATATTAAATGCATTGTTTTCACTTTCACACTAAACAATTCAATATTATTAGTCAAGTTTCAGAAAACAATATGAAATTGCCAAACCAACAAAAAGCCAAAAAAGAAAAATGGTTACTTAAAAAATTCAATAATAAAATTTGGCATATTATATATATATATATATATATATATATATATATATATATATATATATATATATATATATATATATATGTCTGTGTGTGTGTGTTGCTTGGCATGTTTCACAATGAGGAGAGACCTCACCATTTGTGGTATATGCTCCAAACATTTATAGCGGTATAATGGGAGGGAAAGAGGCTTATGTCGTTTTTGGTGGATGTCAGACCGGTATATTTACGGATTGGCATGCACTAAAAAATGTCATTTTATATTACCAATGGATTATTTAATGTTTATTTTTCAAAGATAACCTTAGTCCAACATCTTTTTATGGTACTCGTTTCATATCCCAAAACAAACATTTATTACTCCATCCGTTCCATAATAATTGAGACAGTTGTAGGAAAATGATGTATCCACTACACATAATGTGTAGTGGACCTAAACCACATACATCTCATCCATTGATTAAAATGTACCACTTCAAATGAATGGATAAAATATATGTAGTGTATATCTACTACACACTATATGTAGAGGATGTATCACAAATTTTTTTTTTTGGTCAATACGTTCAAGGTTGTAAATGATTCTATAGAATTTCAAAAAAAAAAAAATTGATTCTATAGTTAACCCGTGAACTTTCAATGAGTTTAAAAAAGAAAAGGAAAAAAATTACTACCCACACAAACGACAAAAGGGAAAAGAAATCTTACAAAGTAGAGATAATAGCTCGCGCGCCCCACTTCCCTTTATAGTGAATCCTTATTTAATGGGGTTTTTTATATTGTGTTTTTTCTACTACTAAATTATTACACGCAAGATAACATATAACAACAAAAGTTTATACACGGAGGAATGATCCGGATCACATAGTTTGATTCCAGTTAAAAAATAAATAGTTCATGTAATGTCATATGTGTCTCCACACCGTGTGGAGACACCACATAAAATCCTCTCAACAATCTAACATATAACAACATGCAGGGGAATCTTTCAAAGCCCATGTGTAATTTTATTTTCAAAGTAAATATGATAGCTGGCGGGCCCGGGTTATCTTCCATGGAACCCCATCCACAAAATAAAATAAAAGACAAGACAGTACGTGTACATTCAAACTTTGTTTATTTTACTTTTTACTTGTTTATTTTCTACTTGGAAATCTATAACAACCAAGCATCCTGTACGGAAATACAAATGTGATTAGGGAGCCACATCTTAAAGTGAAAAAAAAAATCCAAAGTCGATTTTGGCCATATGCTATTCGAAAATCCCAAGTCAATTTGGGATCAACAAGCAATTATCAGTCCTTTGTTAAATTAACAAGAATAAACTCGATCACAACGTCCAAAAGCGCAAAGGCAACAAAGAAAAAATCGGTTTCCATGAAAAACACCCATTTCTTTTTTTCCTTTTTATATTTTAAGAACCAGATGACAACAATGAGGATACATTGGGAGGAAAAAAAAATATTGTTTTAAGTGAAATCAAGCAGGGGAAAAAAGAAGAAGAATAAAAAAAAAAGAAAATTGCAGCTTTTGGTAGTTCACTTACCTGAACGAACAAATTTCAGAAATGGAGAGGCATCGTGTCCGCGCCTAGCTGAGATCGGAAGGAGGAGAAAGAGGAGATCGGAGATCTGATCCCGCCGCCGGAGATAGGGTTGCCGATATGAAGATTGATTCCCGATCCGATCCAACACCAAATATGAGAGAATGACACAACTTAAGATAGAAATGTCGTAGAAGGAGTAGAAGATGGAGGTGAACATGAGAGGTGCCGCAAATGGAGGTCATGGTGTCTTTTGCGAGAGAAGGGAGGAGGGAGGAGGTAATTATGTTGGTAGTTCAAGAATGAATTTGGTAGGTGACCGACGGGTTAATATCTTCCGTGTTTTATTGTTTATATCGAGTTATTCCGTAACAATATCTTCCGTGTTTTAGTGTTTTCTATAGAAAATCACTTGCTAAAAGGATAAATTGGAAGAATGGGTTTAGAATTTATTAAAGTGTGAAAATCGAGCTATTTATGTGGTTTTTATTTATTTATGTACGATTTTACACTTTGCTCGTTTCTATCGCCTTGTAGGTATGCTTGCATGTTGTGAAAGGAGCTAGAACGGTGTTTGTTTGAAGATTAAAGGAAGGAGAAAGATGAAAGTTTGAGATTGGCATGAAGGTTTACATGGCTAAACTGGCGTCCATTGCATCCGTCCAGTGGACGGGCGTTTAAAGCACCAGACGGGCGTCCAGAAGGCTTATTCGATTCAAAGAAGAAAGGTCCCAGGTAGACGGGCGTCTGAATATATGGACGAGCGTCCAGGAGAGGAAATTTGATACAGAGAGTTTGGACGCAGCATAGAAGGGCGTCCAGGTGTTTCGGACGGGCGTCCTTCGGCCGACTTAGCGGAACCGACCTAGTTTCCTATAAAAGCAGCAGCGCCCCAAACCCTAAAAAAACATATCATACGCATTACTCATTCATTCAAAACCCTAGCAGCCGCATATCCAAAAGAGCAAACTCAAAGATGAACTCTTCCATCCCAACAATCATGATCACCAATATGATTGTTGGCTAAGCAATTCGCGGTGGGACAACGGAGGAAACCAATCAACAACTACACCAATTAGAGGATTTTTAGCTATATCTTAGTGAGTTAAATTTATGATTTTTCATCAATTGGATATTGTTATATTGTTTATGTTTTATTAGAATCGAGAGATCGATGAAACTATCTTTTTGATTGAATTTATATGAGAATATTGTTCAAGCTTTGATCTTTTCAATTGATGCAATTAATTGTGATTCAAGAGATTGTTCATGATTAGTTGAGTAGAGTATTGGAGACAATCTCATGATCTTGTTATGCATGCTAGTTTAGTTTTGCTTGAGAAAGAAAACGAAACCCTAGAAATTTATTAAAGAGGTTTAATCGAATTCGTGATTTGATCATTACTAAAAATCGTATCTTTAGCGCGCAATCTAGTTGGGGTTGGTTGGTTGATTGGTGGATTCTGTTGCCTTGCCGTTCTTTTAATTATTTGATAAACCGATTCGTTCATATCAACTTTTGTTGCTAGTTTAGTTATTTTAAAAAACCCTAGTTTTTACCTCGTCGTTTCGCATATTTTCTCGTTTCCGAACGTTATCGGACGCCCGTCCACATCAGTGATCGCCCGTCCAGTGTCGTTTTAGTTCTATTTTCTGCTATTTTCTGTTTCTAGATTATAATTAATACATACCTTAGTTTTAGATAATAATTTGTGACATAATCGATACAATAACTGTACTTAATCCGATAGACGTTCGATTCCCTTAGGACGACCCGGTAACACCTTTACTACGAGCCTTGCACTTGGGGTGTTCCGGTAATTATAAATTTAAAACGAGTTTAGTGATCGAGTTTATTCTTTGTTAATTTAACGAAGGACGATAATTGCTTGTTCATCCCATATTGACGTGGGATTTTCAGAATAGCATATGGCCAAAATCGACTTTGGATTTTCTTTTTTCACCTTAAGATGTGGCTCCCTAATCACATTTGTATTTCCGTACAGGATACTTGGTTGTTATAGATTTCCAAGTAGAAAATAAACAGGTAAAAAGTAAAAAAACAAAGTTTGAATGTACACGTACTGTCTTGTCTTTTATTTTATTTTGTGGATGGGGCTCCATGGAAGAATAACCCGGGCCCGCCAGCTATCATATTTACTTTGAAAATAAAATTACACATGGGCTTTGAAAGATTCGCCTGCATGTTGTTATATGTTAGATTGTTGAGAGTATTTTAGGTGGTGTCTCCACACGGTGTGGAGACACATATCACATTACATGAACTATTTATTTTTTAACTGGATTCAAACTATGTGATCCAGATTATTCCTCCGTGTATGAACTTTTGTTGTTATATGTTATACTGCGTGTAATGGTTTAGTAGTAGAAAAAACACAATATAAAAACCCCATTAAATAAGGATTCACTATAAAGGGAAGTGGGGTCGCCAGCTATTATCTCTACTTTGAAAGATTTCTTTTCCCTTGTGTCGTTTGTGTCGGTAGTAATTTTTTTCCTTTTCTTTTTTAAACTCATTGAAAGTTCACGGGTTAACTATAGAATCATTTATTTTATTTTATTTTTGAAATTCTATAGAATCATTTACAACCTTGAACGTATTGAACAAAAAAAAAATTGTGATACATCCTCTACATATAGTGTGTAGTAGATATACACTACACATATTTTATCCATTCATTTGAAGTGGTACATTTTAATCAATGGATGAGATGTATGTGGTTTAAGTCCACTACACATTATGTGTAGTGGACACATCATTTTCCTACAACTGTCTCAATTATTATGGAACGGGTGGGGTAATAAATTTTTGTTTTAGGATATGAAACGAGTACCATAAAAAGATGTTGGACTAAGGTTATCTTTGAAAAATAAGCATTAAATGATCCATTGGTAATATAAAGTGATATTTTTTATGGGACAATGTTTTATAAAATGTGGACACTTATTTTGAGATGGAAGTAGTATAATATTAAATGCATTGTTTTCACTTTCGCACTAAACAATTCAATATTATTAGTCAAGTTTCAGAAAACAATATGAAATTGCCAAACCAACAAAAAGCCAAAAAAGAAAAATGGTTACTTAAAAAATTCAATAATAAAATTTGGCATGTTATATATATATATATATATATATATATATATATATATATATATATATATATATATATATATATATGTCTGTGTGTGTGTGTTTGCTTGGCATGTTTCACAATGAGGAGAGACCTCACCATTTGTGGTATATGCTCCAAACATTTATAGCGGTATAATGGGAGGGAAAGAGGCTTATGTCGTTTTTGTTGGATGTCAGACCGGTATATTTACGGATTGGCATGCACTAAAAAATGTCATTTTATATTACCAATGGATCATTTAATGTTTATTTTTCAAAGATAACCTTACTCCAACATCTTTTTATGGTACTCGTTTCATATCCCAAAACAAACATTTATTACTCCCTCCGTTCCATAATAATTGAGACAGTTGTAGGAAAATGATGTATCCACTACACATAATGTGTAGTGGACCTAAACCACATACATCTCATCCATTGATTAAAATGTACCACTTCAAATGAATGGATAAAATATATGTAGTGTATATCTACTACACACTATATGTAGAGGATGTATCACAAATTTTTTTTTTGGTCAATATGTTCAAGGTTGTAAATGATTCTATAGAATTTCAAAAAAAAAAAATTTGATTCTATAGTTAACCCGTGAACTTTCAATGAGTTTAAAAAAGAAAAGGAAAAAAAATTACTACCCACACAAACGACAAAAGGGAAAAGAAATCTTTCAAAGTAGAGATAATAGCTGGCGGCCCCACCCTTTATAGTGAATCCTTATTTAATGGGGTTTTTTATATTGTGTTTTTTCTACTACTAAATCATTACACGCAAGTATAACATATAACAACAAAAGTTTATACACGGAGGAATGATCCGGATCACATAGTTTGAATCCGCTTAAAAAATAAATAGTTCATGTAATGTCATATGTGTCTCCACACCGTGTGGAGACACCACCTAAAATCCTCTCAACAATCTAACATATAACAACATGCAGGCGAATCCTTCAAAGCCCATGTGTAATTTTATTTTCAAAGTAAATATGATAGCTGGCGGGCCCGGGTTATCTTCCATGGAACCCCATCCACAAAATAAAATAAAAGACAAGACAAGATACGTGTACATTCAAACTTTGTTTATTTTACTTTTTACTTGTTTATTTTCTACTTGGAAATCTATAACAACCAAGCATCCCGTACGGAAATACAAATGTGATTAGGGAGCCACATCTTAAAGTGAAAAAAAAAATCCAAAGTCGATTTTGGCCATATGCTATTCGAAAATCCCAAGTCAATTTGGGATCAACAAGCAATTATCGATCCTTTGTTAAATTAACAAGAATAAACTCGATCACAACGTCCAAAAGCGCAAAGGCAACAGGCAAAAAATCGGTTTCCATGAAAAACACCCATTTCTTTTTTTCCTTTTTATATTTTAAGAACCGATGACAACAATGAGGATACATTGGGAGGAAAAAAAATATATTGTTTTAAGTGAAATCAAGCGGGGGAAAAAAGAAGAAGAAAAAAAAAAGAAAATAAAGAAAATTGCAGCTTTTGGTAGTTCACTTACCTGAACGAACAAATTTCAGAAATGGAGAGGGTACTGTGGTCTGCGCCTAGCTGAGATCGGAAGGAGGAGAAAGAGGAGATCGGAGATCTGATCCCGCCGCCGGAGATAGGGTTGCTGATATGAAGATTGATTCCCAGTCCAATCCAACACCAAATATGAGAGAATGACACAACTTAAGATAGAGATATCGTAGAAGGAGTAGAAGATGGAGGTGAACATGAGGTGCTGCAAATGGAGGTCATGGTGTCTTTTGGCAGAGAAGGGAGGAGGGAGGAGGTAATTATGTTGGTAGTTCAAGAATGAATTTGGTAGGTGACTGACGGGTTAATATCTTCCGTGTTTTATTGTTTATATCGAGTTATTCCGTAACAATATCTTCCGTGTTTTAGTGTTTTATATAGAAAATCACTTGCTAAAAGGATAAATTGGAAGAATGGGTTTAGAATTTATTAAAGTGTGAAAATCGAGCTATTTATGTGGTTTTTATTTATTTATGTACGATTTTACACTTTGCTCGTTTCTATCGCCTTGTAGGTATGCTTGCATGTTGTGAAAGGAGCTAAAACGGTGTTTGATTGAAGATTAAAGGAAGGAGAAAGATGAAAGTTTGAGATTGGCATGAAGGTTTACATGGCTAAACTGGCGTCCATTGCATCCGTCCAGTGGACGAGCGTTTAAAGCACCAGACGGGCGTCCAGAAGGCTTATTCGATTCAAAGAAGAAAGGTCCCAGGTAGACGGGCGTCTGAATATATGGACGAGCGTCCAGGAGAGGAAATTTGATACAGAGAGTTTGGACGCAGCATTGACGGGCGTCCAGGTGTTTCGGACGGGCGTCCTTCGGCCGACTTAGCAGAACCGACCTAGTTTCCTATAAAAGCGAGCGGCGCCCAAACCCTAAAAAAACATATCATACGCATTACTCATTCATTCAAAACCCTAGCGGCCGCATATCCAAAAGAGCAAACTCAAAGATGAACTCTTCCATCCCAACAATCATGATCACCAATATGATTGTTGGCTAAGCAATTCGCGGTGGGACAACGGAGGAAACCAATCAACAACTACACCAATTAGAGGATTTTTAGCTATATCTTAGTGAGTTAAATTTATGATTTTTCATCAATTGGATATTGTTATATTGTTTATGTTTTATTAGAATCGAGAGATCGATGAAACTATCTTTTTGATTGAATTTATATGAGAATATTGTTCAAGCTTTGATCTTTTCAATTGATGCAATTAATTGTGATTCAAGAGATTGTTCATGATTAGTTGAGTAGAGTATTGGAGACAATCTCATGATCTTGTTATGCATGCTAGTTTAGTTTTGCTTGAGAAAGAAAACGAAACCCTAGAAATTTATTAAAGAGATTTAATCGAATTCGTGATTTGATCATTACTAAAAATCGTATCTTTAGCGCGCAATCTAGTTGGGGTTGGTTGGTTGATTGGTGGATTCTCGTTGCCTTGCCGTTCTTTTAATTATTTGATAAACCGATTCGTTCATATCAACTTTTGTTGCTAGTTTAGTTATTTTAAAAAACCCTAGTTTTTACCTGCGGTTTTCTGCATATTTTCTGTTTCCAGAACGTTATCGGACGCCCGTCCACATCAGTGAACGCCCGTCCAGTGTCGTTTTTGTTCTATTTTCTGCTATTTTCTGTTTCTAGATTATAATTAATATATACCTTAGTTTTAGATAATAATTTGTGACATAATCGATACAATAACTGTACTTAATCCGATAGACGTTCGATTCCCTTAGGACGACCCGGTAACACCTTTACTACGAGCCTTGCACTTGGGGTGTTCCGGTAATTATAAATTTAAAACGAGTTTTTTACCGAACAGTGATCGAGTTTATTCTTGTTAATTTAACGAAGGACTGATAATTGCTTGTTTATCCCATATTGACGTGGGATTTTCAGAATAGCATATGGCCAAAATCGACTTTGGATTTTCTTTTTTCACCTTAAGATGTGGCTCCCTAATCACATTTGTATTTCCGTACAGGATACTTGGTTGTTATAGATTTCCAAGTAGAAAATAAACAGGTAAAAAGTAAAAAAAACAAAGTTTGAATGTACACGTCTTGTCTTTTATTTTATTTTGTGGATGGGGCTCCATGGAAGAATAACCCGGGCCCGCCAGCTATCATATTTACTTTGAAAATAAAATTACACATGGGCTTTGAAAGATTCGCCTGCATGTTGTTATATGTTAGATTGTTGAGAGTATTTTAGGTGGTGTCTCCACACGGTGTGGAGACACATATCACATTACATGAACTATTTATTTTTTAACCTGGATTCAAACTATGTGATCCGATTATTCCTCCGTGTATGAACTTTTGTTGTTATATGTTATACTTGCGTGTAATGATTTAGTAGTAGAAAAAACACAATATAAAAACCCTATTAAATAAGGATTCACTATAAAGGGAAGTGGGGTCGCCACTATTATCTCTACTTTGAAAGATTTCTTTTCCCTTGTGTCGTTTGTGTCGGTAGTAATTTTTTTCCTTTTCTTTTTTAAACTCATTGAAAGTTCACGGGTTAACTATAGAATCATTTATTTTATTTTATTTTTGAAATTCTATAGAATCATTTACAACCTTGAACGTATTGAACAAAAAAAAAATTGTGATACATCCTCTACATATAGTGTGTAGTAGATATACACTACACATATTTTATCCATTCATTTGAAGTGTACATTTTAATCAATGGATGAGATGTATGTAGTTTAGGTCCACTACACATTATGTGTAGTGGATACATCATTTTCCTACAACTGTCTCAATTATTATGGAACGGGTGGGGTAATAAATATTTGTTTTGGGATATGAAACGAGTACCATAAAAAGATGTTGGACTAAGGTTATCTTTGAAAAATAAGCATTAAATGATCCATTGGTAATATAAAGTGATATTTTTTATGGGACAATGTTTTATAAAATGTGGACACTTATTTTAAGATGGAAGTAGTATAATATTAAATGCATTGTTTTCACTTTCACACTAAGCAATGCAATATTATTAGTCAAGTTTCAGAAAACAATATGAAATTGCCAAACCAACAAAAACCCAAAAAAGAAAAATGGTTACGTAAAAAATTCAATAATAAAATTTGGCATATTATATATATATATATATATATATGTGTGTGTGTGTGTGTGTGTGTCTGTGTGTGTGTGTTGCTTGGCATGTTTCACAATGAGGAGAGACCTCACCATTTGTGGTATATGCTCCAAACATTTAAAGCGGTATAGTGGGAGGGAAAGAGGCTTATGTCGTTTTTGTTGGATGTCAGACCGGTATATTTACGGATTGGCATGCACTAAAAAATGTCATTTTATATTACCAATGGATCATTTAATGTTTATTTTTCAAAGATAACCTTAGTCCAATATCTTTTTATGGTACTCGTTTCATATCCCAAAACAAACATTTATTACTCCATCCGTTCCATAATAATTGAGACAGTTGTAGGAAAATGATGTATCCACTACACATAATGTGTAGTGGACCTAAACCACATACATCTCATCCATTGATTAAAATGTACCACTTCAAATGAATGGATAAAATATATGTAGTGTATATCTACTACACACTATATGTAGAGGATGTATCACAAATTTTTTTTTGGTCAATACGTTCAAGGTTGTAAATGATTCTATAGAATTTCAAAAAAAAAAATGATTCTATAGTTAACCCGTGAACTTTCAATCAGTTTAAAAAAGAAAAGGAAAAAAATTACTACCCACACAAACGACAAAAGGGAAAAGAAATCTTTCAAAGTAGAGATAATAGCTGGCGGCCCCACTTCCCTTTATTGTGAATCCTTATTTAATGGGGTTTTTTATATTGTGTTTTTTCTACTACTAAATCATTACACGCAGTATAACATATAACAACAAAAGTTTATACACGGAGGAATGATCCGGATCACATAGTTTGAATCCGGTTAAAAAATAAATAGTTCATGTAATGTCATATGTGTCTCCACACCGTGTGGAGACACCACCTAAAATCCTCTCAACAATCTAACATATAACAACATGCAGGCGAATCTTTCAAAGCCCATGTGTAATTTTATTTTCAAAGTAAATATGATAGTTTGGCGGGCCCGGGTTATTCTTCCATGGAACCCCATCCACAAAATAAAATAAAAGACAAGACGAAGACGTGTACATTCAAACTTTGTTTATTTTACTTTTTACTTGTTTATTTTCTACTTGGAAATCTATAACAACCAAGCATCCTGTACGGAAATACAAATGTGATTAGGGAGCCACATCTTAAAGTGAAAAAAAAAATCCAAAGTCGATTTTGACCGTATGCTATTCTGAAAATCCCAAGTCAATTTGGGATCAATAAGCAATTATCAGTCCTTTTGTTAAATTAACATGAATAAACTCGATCACAATGTCCAAAAGCGCAAAGGCAACAGCAAAAAATCGGTTTCCATGAAAAACACCCATTTCTTTTTTTCCTTTTTATATTTTAAGAACCAGATGACAACAATGAGGATACATTGGGACGGAAAAAAAATATATTGTTTTAAGTGAAATCAAGCAGGGGAAAAAAGAAGAAGAAAAAAAATAAAAAGAAAAGAAAGAAAATTGCAGCTTTTGGTAGTTCACTTACCTGAACGAACAAATTTCAGAAATGGAGAGGGTACTGTGGTCTGCGCCTAGCTGAGATCGGAAGGAGGAGAAAGAGGAGATCGGAGATCTGATCCCGCCGCCGGAGATAGGGTTGCTTGATATGAAGATTGATTCCCGATCCGATCTAACACCAAATATGAGAGAATGACACAACTTAAGATAGAAATGTCGTAGAAGGAGCAGAAGATGGAGGTGAACATGAGGTGCTGCAAATGGAGGTCATGGTGTCTTTTGGCAGAGAAGGGAGGAGGGAGGAGGTAATTATGTTGGTAGTTCAAGGATGAATTTGGTAGGTGACTGACGGGTTAATATCTTCCGTGTTTTATTGTTTATATCGAGTTATTCCGTAACAATATCTTCCGTGTTTTAGTGTTTTCTATAGAAAATCACTTGCTAAAAGGATAAATTGGAAGAATGGGTTTAGAATTTATTAAAGTGTGAAAATCGAGCTATTTATGTGGTTTTTATTTATTTATGTACGATTTTACACTTTGCTCGTTTCTATCGCCTTGTAGGTATGCTTGCATGTTGTGAAAGGAGCTAGAACGGTGTTTGATTGAAGATTAAAGGAAGGAGAAAGATGCAAGTTTGAGATTGGCATGAAGGTTTACATGGCTAAACTGGCGTTCATTGCATCCGTCCAGTGGACGGGCGTTTAAAGCACCAGACGGGCGTCCAGAAGGCTTATTCGATTCAAAGAAGAAAGGTCCCAGGTAGACGGGCGTCTGAATATATGGACGAGCGTCCGGAGAGGAAATTTGATACCAGAGAGTTTGGACGCAGCATAGACGGGCGTCCAGGTGTTTCGGACGGGCGTCCTTCGGCCGACTTAGCAGAACCGACCTAGTTTCCTATAAAAGCAGCAGCGCCCCAAACCCTAAAAAAACATATCATACGTATTACTCATTCATTCAAAACCCTAGCAGCCGCATATCCAAAAGAGCAAACTCAAAGATGAACTCTTCCATCCCAACAATCATGATCACCAATATGATTGTTGGCTAAGCAATTCGCGGTGGGACAACGGAGGAAACCAATCCACAACTACACCAATTAGAGGATTTTTAGCTATATCTTAGTGAGTTAAATTTATGATTTTTCATCAATTGGATATTGTTATATTGTTTATGTTTTATTAGAATCGAGAGATCGATGAAACTATCTTTTTGATTGAATTTATATGAGAATATTGTTCAAGCTTTGATCTTTTCAATTGATGCAATTAATTGTGATTCAAGAGATTGTTCATGATTAGTTGAGTAGAGTATTGGAGACAATCTCATGATCTTGTTATGCATGCTAGTTTAGTTTTGCTTGAGAAAGAAAACGAAACCCTAGAAATTGATTAAAGAGATTTAATCGAATTCGTGATTTGATCATTACTAAAAATCGTATCTTTAGCGCGCAATTTAGTTGGGGTTGGTTGGTTGATTGGTGGATTCTCGTTGCCTTGCCGTTCTTTTAATTATTTGATAAACCGATTCGTTCATATCAACTTTTGTTGCTAGTTTAGTTATTTTAAAAAACCCTAGTTTTTACCCGTGTTTTTTCGCATATTTTCTCGTTTCCGAACGTTATCGGACGCCCGTCCACATCAGTGAACGCCCGTCCAGTGTCGTGTTTGTTCTATTTTCTGCTATTTTCTCGTTTCTAGATTATAATTAATATATACCTTAGTTTTAGATAATAATTTGTGACATAATCGATACAATAACTGTACTTAATCCGATAGACGTTCGATTCCCTTAGGACGACCCGGTAACACCTTTACTACGAGCCTTGCACTTGGGGTGTTCCGGTAATTATAAATTTAAAACGAGTTTTTTACCGAACAAGTTTTTGGCTCCGTTGCCGGGGAATCGGTAACGGTTGTCGGATTCTTCGTAGTGCAGTTTTCTATATCGGTGTAGTATTCTGGCCATAACTTTTGGCTCGAGTGTCCGTTCGGCACCGTTTTCGAGGTCAAAATCTGCTGTTTTCCCTTCCATTTTAGCCCTAGAAGATTTCAACACGTTTTTTTCGTCGTCTTAGTGTTTTCTCCTGTTTTGAATTTTTCGTAGGTAGGTTTCTTTTCCTGTTTCTGTTCCTATATCTTTTCTAAATAAAATAAATAAATAAATAAAGAAAAAAATAATAAAAAAGAGACTTTCTGAACGGGCGTCCAGACTCTGAACGCCCGTCTGCCCCCCAATTTGTCTTCGGAACGCTAGTTCAGTGACCTGAACGAGCGTTCATCTCCAGAATTTCCCCTGAACCAGCGTTCACTCATACTGAACGCCAGTTCAATTTCTTAAATTTTCACTTCTCTTCTTTTCTCTTCTCTCTCTTTCTAAACCTCTAAACCCTCGAAACTTCTCTACATTCGTTCTCATCAACCCTAAGGTTGATTTCTTCCTGTTCTGCTCTTCTGGTTTATGCAAACCAGGAGTAAGAAGGGACCCCTTATCTTTAATCCTGAACCTGAGCGATCTATTCTCAGGAGAAAGCTCTTCCCTAATCCAGACATTATGGCTAACGATCCAGATCCTCAAGCCCAAATGAACCTGATTCTTCAACAGATGCAGGCAATACAACAACAACAGAAATCAACAAGTCGGGATAAATAATCAATTTCAACAGCTCCGTCGAACCACCTAAACCAATTAAATCAAGACCCCTATGCTCCCTATCTTGACCAAGACTTCCCGAAGGGCATAGGCCTATTCGCCCTCCAGACATGGGGCAAGTGAACTTCGATCTGAAAAATGGAGTGGTAGGACTGGTCCAGAATAGTTCTTTTCATGGCACTGCTGACGAAGATCCTCATGACTTCTTGTCCACCTTCGTTCAAATCTGCGAAGCAGGCCACTATCCTAGTGTTGATTCTGAGATTGTCAAGTTAAAACTCTTCCCGTTTGCTCTAAAGGGTGAAGCAAACCGTTGGTTCAAATCTTTAGCCCATCATTCTCTCCGTACCTGGAATGATGTCAAAAGAGCCTTTGCTCAAGTTTGTCTCACTCCGGGACAATCATGGACATGAAAAGGGAGATAGCCACATTTGAACAACTTGATGGTGAGAGTGTGGGGAAGGCATGGGAGAGACTAAATCGTTGATGAGGAAGTGCCCCAACCATGGATACGGTAGACATGAGCTACTGAGTTATTTTACGAGGTGTCTCTCAACCGAATAGAGACTTCCTTGATTCAACTCGCTCATGGATCCTTCCTAGGGGGAGGTGATGACGCCGCTACGGGGTAGCCGAAACGATAGCAAAGAATAACATGTGGTCAACTCCAAGGAAGACCAATGGTAGTGGGAATAAGAAGGACTCTGCTGCGAGCAATTCTGAGACGAAGTTGTTAGTTGCTCAAATGGAAGTGATGAGCAAGCAGCTAGCCAATTTACAAATGCAGCAGCAACAAGGGCCATCAGATGTGAACTACCTGGGAATGCAGGCTGGAAATGAGATGAATGAGGAAGTGAATTTAATGGAGAATCATAATCAAACCTTCAGAAACTTCAATCAGGACCAGAATCATTCCGGATTTCAACGACCCAATTTTAATCAAGCCAATGCACCACCTGGCCCATCCAATTCAAAACCTTCTTTCAACTCAAGTTATCAAAGACCACTTCCTGGGATGGTTAATCAATCTCATAATCCTAACTCCCAAAGACCTCAAGGTGGTTGGAATCAAAACCAACCTCATAACCAAACCACCTCGTGTGTCCCTCAACATAAGTTTGATGAGCTAGTAGACATGGTGAAGACCACGGCTACTAGTGTCAAGGCAATAGAGAGACGGGTTGTTCGGATGGCGACCAACAAGCAAGCGAGACCCCACGGTAAACTTCCAAGTTATACCGAAAGAAATCCTAAAGCGCAGATGTCAATGTTTGCACCGCCATCACACCTCAATGGGAGTATGGAGACGAAGAGCTGAATGAGGTTACTTTAAGAAGTGGTAAGCAGGCGGGACCCGGAAAGATGTCGGGAAACGAGTAGCCCCTCCTGACGCCATAAGTTCAGGAGGGGGCAATCAGAAGTTAAATACCGAAGAAAGCAACAGTGAGGATGAGCTTAATGATGATTCTTTGGGTGATGAAAATGATTCTGATAGAAGGATAAGGAAGATGAAGCCCTGAAAAAGAAGAGGGACGAAAAGTTTGTCAGATGGAAGGATAAGGAAGATGAAGCCATAAAAAATCAAGCCATGAACAATGATAAAGCCCTTCCTTATCCACCGAAGAAGAAAGAGAATACCCTCAGTCATGACAGACAATATGACGGTGTGAGGAGGATGCTTAGAGATACCAAAGTGAGTATACCCCTAGCTGAGGTATTCACTGAAATGCCCAAGAGCTCTAAGTATCTTAAGTAAGTTTGTGGAAGCAAGAAGAAGCTTCAAGGGATGGCAGAAGAAGTTTTAAGAGAAGATTGCTCTATGGTTTCACAAAAAGTTGCTACTAAGCGAGGTGACCCCGGAGACCTTCAATCTCTTGTGATATTGAAGGCCACATGTTCCAAAACGTCTTATGCGACTCAGGGGCCTCCATAAATGTGATGCCATTGAACGTCTGCAAAAAGCTCGGTTTAGATAAAAGAATGCGGGAACGCCCTATTTCTCTTCAGATGGTAGACCGATCTAGCCGCTCAGCAACCGGTTGTGTTGCTAATGTTCTTCTCCGTGTTGAACATTTGGTTTTCCCTACTGACTGGGTTATCTTAGACTATCCACCTGACAAAGAGATGCCCCTAATTCTAGGCCGGACCTTTTTGGACACCTCTGGCGCCCTCATCGATTTCTGTAAGGGTCAGATTACGCTTAGAGTCGATGATACATCTGTTACCTTCACACGAGGGAAAAGTCCTGAGAAAACCTTGATTGAAGAAATCTCGTTCGTTGAAGCAATTTATGAGGACGAAGAAGATGCCAACTCTGAAGAAGCGGTGGAGCTAACAGAGATAGGTGTTTTCGAAGCTATAAACATTTAAGATCAAGCTGACTGTGGACCATCTTCTATCTCATTACAGGCCGTAGTCACTGACGAGTCATCTTCACAACTTGCTCACACTGAGCCTGTCAATGAACAAGAAACATGGAGATTCCCAGCAATGAACGATGATTTCAAAGAGCTGCATCAGGAAGACTTTAACCCTGTAGAAGAGGAAGCCCTGATGGGTAGTTGGGATGAAGTGGATTTCTGGAGAGAGACTACTCATTGGGAGGTTGATGATTGGGAACAGCTTGCGTAGGAGCTAGAAGAAGAAGAGTTGAGAAAGATGATCAAGCATAAGAAGGAGAAAGCGGGTGCTGACAGAAGGATCCCTATGGATGATGTGATCTAGTACCTTTCTGGAGTTATACCTCGGGAAGATGAGGTATTCTTCAGTCAACCACTTCAAGCCCATAAGGAAAAAGGTGGCCCCTTAAAATCCAGTACTGAGCAACCACCTACTGACTTGGAGCTTAAACCGCTTCCGCAACACCTTAAGTACATTTTTCTTAAGGATGGTGATAAGTTACCCTTGATCATCTCTTCAAAACTCGAGCCCGAGCAAGAAGCACCGCCGATAAAAGTGCTTGAAAAGAACATCCTCGCGTTCGGATGGCAAGTGGGTGATATCCGAGGAATCAGCCCCGATGTGTGCATGCATAAAATCCGAACGGAGGAAGGAGCTAAGAAAGTCAGACAACCTCAGCGAAGGCTGAATCCGCACATGTAGGAGTTGTCAAGAAAGAAGTCATAAAATGGTTAGATATGGGAATCATCTATGCAATCGCCGACAGTGAGTGGGTTAGCCCCACCCAAGTTGTGCCAAAGAAGGGAGGTATTACCGTGGAAAAGAATGAAAAGGGGGAAGAAGTAGCTTTACGCCTTGTGGATCGGCTACGTGGTCTCGCATTGACTATCGCAGATTGAATGAAGTCACCGCCAAAGACCATTTCTCCTTACCTTTCATTGACCAGCTTCTTGAAAGACTGAGTGGTCATAAGTATTATTGTTTCCTTGATGGATATTCTGGTTACTTCCAGATAGCCATCGACCCTAATGACCAGGAGAAGACTACGTTTACGTGTCCATCAGGCACTTTTGCTTTTCGTAGAATGCCTTTCGGGTTATGCAATGCACCAGCAACATTTCAACGGTGCATGTTGGTCATTTTCGATGGACTTGTGGAGGAATGTATGGAAGTCTTCATGGATGACTTCTCAGTCTATGGCGATAGCTTTGATGAGATCTTGGAAAATCTAGATATGGTACTTCAACGCTGTGTTGAAAAGAATTTAGTACTCAACGGGAGAAATGCCATTTTCTAGTAGATGAAGGGATTGTTCTAGGACACAAGGTGTCCGATCGGTATTCGGGTTGATAAGGCTAAAGTAGAGGCCATTGAAAAGATGGCGTACCCGAAAACAAGAGTGAAAGAGGTACGAGGTTTTCTAGGTCATGTTGGCTTCTACAAAGGTTTATTCGGGATTTTTCCACCATCGCCAAGCCATTATCTAACCTTCTGAAAGATGATGTTGAGTTCTTGTTTGATGAGAAATGCAAGGACGCTTTCAATTGCCTAAAGGATAAGCTCATAAGTGCCCCTATCTTAATCGCACCTGACTGGACTAAGCCTTTTGAATTAATGTGCGACGCCTCTAATTACGCAGTGGGCGCAGTTTTAGGCCAGAGAATTGTTAAAAAAAATCAGGCCCATTTACTATGCGAGCCGCACCTTGAACCCGGCTCAATGCAATTACACCACGACTGAGAAGGAATTCTTAGCCGTCGTTTTTGCTATCGACAAGTTTAGAAGTTACCTTCTAGGGTCTCAAGTTGTGGTTTGGATAGACCATGCAGCCCTACGCTACCTTATGGACAAAGCAGATGCAAAACCAAGGTTACTCAGATGGATTCTAATTTTGCAAGAGTTTGACCTGGAGATCAAAGATAAGAAGGGTAGTGAAAATATTGTGGCTGATCACCTGTCTCGCCTAGTAAATGAGGATGGCGAAAATCACAAGGAAATAGGCATCGATTTCCCTACTGAGCAATTGATGAAGCTTGATACAGTAAAGTCGTGGTACGCTGATTACATCAACTATTTAGCAAGTGGGCATTTAGAGGAAATGACGTATCAGGAGAGGAAGAAGTTCTTTTCGATTTAAAGTATCTCGTGTGGGAGGATCCTTATCTTGTTCAAGGTCTGTAAAGACGGGTTGCTTAGAAGGTGTGTTCCGGAACATGAGCAATGGGATATTCTGGAGCAATGTCATAGTGGTCCCACGGGAGGACACTACGGAACACCCAAGACTGTTGCAAAAATCCTCCAAGCTAGATTTTACTGGCCGACTCTCTTTAAAGATGCAGAAGCCTTTTGTAAAGGTTGCGATAGGTGCCAGAGGATTGGGAGGCAAAGTAATAGGATGGAAATGCCACTTAGGCCCATTCTGGAATGCGAAGTCTTCGACGTGTGGGGCATTGATTTCATGGGCCCTTTCCCATCTTCATGCTCCAATAAATACATTCTCGTCTGTGTAGACTACGTTTCCAAGTGGGTGGAGGCAATAGCCACCCAAACCAATGATCACAAAGTTGTGAAGAAATTCTTGCAAAAGAATATCTTCACCAGATTCGGCTGTCCTAGAGCCTTCATTAGTTATGAAGGTACTCATTTTTGCAACGCGCCGCTTGATAAAATTCTTGAGAAATATGGTGTCAAACATAAAATCGGTACACCATATCATCCCCAAACAAGTGGCCAAGTCGAGGTAAGCAACCGGAGCCTTAAAAGGATTCTAGAAAAGACCGTGAACGCAAATAGATCCAATTGGAGTCTAAAGTTGGATGACGCGCTTTGGGCCTATCGCACTGCGTTTAAGACCCCTATGGGCACGTCACCCTTCCAAATGGTTTATGGCAAGGCATGCCATTTACCAGTCGAGCTTGAACACAGAGCTTCCTGGGCTATTAAATTCTTGAATTTTGATAGCCAACTCTGTGGGGAAAAGAGGTTATTGCAATTAAATGAGCTCGACGATTTTAGACTCAGAGCATATGAGAACGCCAAAATCAGTAAGGAAAGAACTAAGGCACTCCATGATGCTAAGATCAAGGATCGAGAATTCAAAGTGGGTGATATGGCTTTGCTTTATAATACCAGGCTCCATCTGTTTGCCGGTAAGCTCAAATCTAGATGGTCTGGCCCCTTTGAGATTCTCGATGTCAATCCAAGTGGAGCGATTGTTAGGTGTGATGCCCGAAAGACAATTTTGTAATTGTTTTATTTAATAAATGAAATGATATTATTATTCATATTTATTATTCTCATAATCACCGATGTGGCAATAGTATTTACACTACATAAAACCCTAAAGTATATCGTTTATGTAATCACTTAACTCAGTGTATGGTATATACACGGGAGGATTGAGTTAGTGAAGATGTACTTAAAATACAATTAGCCCGTAGTGAAGTTAATCGAGAGTATCGGGTCTCTCCTTTAACGTGCTATTAATGTGCCCAAACACAATAGGTGTGATTGTCTTATCCGGACTTTCGGTTAAGAGAACCTAATGGGGCATTTATATATGATAGATATATCATATAGGTGGACCGATTTGATTAGAGTTCACGATATAATTCCGTAATCGAGAAGTCTTATCGAATCAATGGATGATCATATTTATGGATATATCTTAATCCCGAGGTGATCACGATCAACCGCTTGAATCGGTATGAAGTTTGACTTGACGGTTAAGGATTACACCGAGTCCGTGGTCCGAATTACCCCATCTTGGCATTGTACTTGGATTGAGTGAGTAGTCCGTGTTATCACGGATACGGAATCCATTCCTTCCATTTATGGAAGTAGATAGACGCTCCCTTATTTGTTAATCCTAGAAACCGATCGATCCATGGAGTTCATATTACACCGATTAGCTACCGGTGAGTTGTATGAATTAATTGATCACTAGGGGGTTAATGGTAAATAAGGATAAGAGGTTCTAGAAAGGGTTAACGGTAACTTCCCGATTTAGAATGAACGATCATGGAGGATTAATCCATATGTAATGATTATATCAATGGACGCTTATTATTATTCTCGTGAGGAGATAAATATAATCTCATAATCGGAGGAGTGCAGTCACGGGATTATGGTGGCATATTCCTGTGATTGATTTATCGAATATAATTATTCTATTCGTAAGATAATTATTTATTTGATTTATCGGAGCCGCTGATTATTAGTCCATGGTCCCCGACGTGCCTCCTAATATAGCATAGCTATTCTCGGACGTCGAATCCTAATAATATTAATTTAGTTCTTGTTGGACTTTATTAAAACGATATGTGAATTAATTGTTTAGTTGGACTAAATAATTAAATACAAATATGGGAAAAGACATTTTTCGTAACTTGGCCCGAATTGGTGTGTTGACCAATTTTGACCCAAATTGGTCAAATATGCGTGGACTTTGAATTTGAAGGAAAAGGTGCGCATGTTATATTATTTAATTATTAAGGAATTTGTTTTCTTGGATAATTATTTAATGTGTGATTTATCTTTTATTTGTTAAATGATAAATCATGGAATATTGGATAATATATTTATTTATCCTAATTTGTTTGGGATAAATATTATATTTATCTTTTATTTGGAAAAGGATTAATGTAATAATTATCTCTTAATTATTTAATCCTTGGAGGTTAAGTTTTACTCTCCTATATAAAGAGAGTTCTCCCAAGCCTTTTAACACACATAAATTTCGACTTCTCTTAGAGAGAAGGAGCAAATTTTCGGCCAAGGGGAATATGGGGAAAATCTTGGAGATTTTTCCGGGTAGCATATCGGAAGGATTCGAGACGAGGATTTCCTTCCACCGGGAGTTGCTTGGATCACACGTACGGAAGATCGTGGTGCTCTTCACATCTTCTTTTCTATTGCGGTTCTCCAACTTGGATTTTGAGATCCAAGAGGTATGTTCTACACCCCCCTTGTAGAATAGATCTAGTTGTTTTATTACGTGTATTATATAGATCTAGATCCATAAATCGCTTCCGTTGCGGATGGTATTACTAACAGTGGTATCAGAGACCATGGTGATCTATATTTATACGTATAAAATATTAGATCTAGGAGTGGAAAACATGTAGATTTTTTTTGTCCCAAATTTTTTTTAAGGGGGCCGAAAATTTTTGTTTTATTTTTTATGTTATGAATGTCTTGGTTGAAGAGATGGATTGGGGTTGGTACTGTTTACTCGTTAGATCTATTGTAGCTCCTTTGTTTAGTAACAATTGAGCATAGGAATTGTATTTTGTTTATGTCAAATTTCGAAATTTATGTAAAAGTAGCATCTTTTATTATAATTTTGATGTTCCGGGTTCGAGATGACGAAGATGGTGTATTGAAGATCATGCTATTGAAGATCATCAAGAAGGTAAAAACGGGAGGAGGCCGAATTGTTTAATTATTTTCCGTCGGCAATCATTTTTTTTTGGCGGCAGCAAATTTTTTTTTTCGTTGTAACCTAATGTTAGAACATGGCCGCAAGTTTTGAACAAAAAAAAAAAAAAAAAAAAAAAGTTTTTTTAACTTTTCTGCCGTGACTTGCCTCATTAATAATAAAAAAAAAAAATATTCAGTTTTTTTTATACTTGGCCGATGGCTGTTATTAAAAAAAAAAAAAAAAATTAAAAACAATTTGATAATATATATATATATTTTTTGAATATATTGGTATATTACGGCCTTCTCTCTCGTCGTTCAAGATTCGTGTCAAGATCGAAGGTTTGAGATCCGGAAGTTTCGAGTTCAAGATTCGAAGATCAAGACTCGAAGACAACAAGATTGTAATTTATTTTTCCTAGGATAGATTAGATACGGGGGTACCAACAATCCATCTCGGTGTTTAAATTTCCGCAATTTATTTTTTATGTGTTCGATCATAAAATAGATATAAAATCGGAATTGCCATGACATGCATCATATCATAAATCCACTCCATGCATACATGTAGAATTTTAATTTTGGTAATTAAAATAGGCATGTATACAAACTCGTGTAATTAGTTGAAATTTAATTAATACGTGGTAATTAATAAATTTAGTAACTAATTAATGATCCGAGGACGGGTTATGAAATCGTTAGGCCTTTCGGTGTGTGTTCTCGGTGAACCGCCTTAAAGCACAAACGAGATCACGTTTTCAATTCGTAGTGTCTACGAGATTGAATGATGGTAAAAGAACAATAAATCTTGGATAAAAACGGTTCGCTTATAGGTTGGGTGGTCAACTGAGCTCGGCTCGACCGACTTAACCCTCCTAGTGTGATGTATGCACGGGGGTCCGGCAAGACTAAGCTACACCGGGGAACGGAGGGGTGATTCCTTCTTATCTCAATGAGGCTATCTTGACCCGATTTCGTCCGACTGTCACATATGTTCCAACGAATAGGACGGGTAGGCTTGCCTACGTCACCGACACCATTCGGAATCCTTGATTTGATGAGCTTTTATGAAAACATCAAAAAGACGTGGTTAGTTAACCCACAACCACTTCCAAAATATTGAGTGGGAGCGGGGGAGGCGACAGCCAACCCCACGGCCTCTACTATAGATACAAGTAAGTGAGAGAAGGGTGACGCCTCGCGGCGCTTTGATTTCGTCCCCCTACGGATGGTGTTCACCCCTATCAACATTCATGGCTTGGTCTCCGAAAGGATAGGATTTCTGGGTACTCGTCGGGTCACTGACCTATCCTACGACGGCACACTCGGGGCGTACCTAAGAGATCCGATATAGTAGGTCACACTCATCATGGGTATTTTTGGTAATATCTAGGCTAAAAAAGGAAGGTAGTCAATGAATAAAGGGATGTTCGATTCTCGTGGGATGTTTGATTCTCACACGTTATTCATTGATGAGATTGTCTCGATTTAACCGTCATCTCTTTGACCTACCCTACGGCGGCATTGAGATGTGAGGTTAAAACCTTGGAATGGTAGAGTAGACTTATTTTTTAGTTTACAATTCCTAAAATTTAATATAGTAGTGTTAAACTTGAATTAATATATGTCATTTTATTTACGATTATATCCCTTACTAAATTGCTTAAAAAATTAATTGACTAGTATTGACTTTGTTAAAAAGTGGAAAGTAACTAGGACGTTGAACTAGTTAATCGATTATGCAATTATTTTTCGAAAGAGATATTTTCTCTTAAGCCTTTTAAAAATCAGAGTGACATATAGATATGTCACTAGTGTCACTCGTGCCAAACGGGAGACAAACTTAGGTGATTTCGGACTTTAAAATTCTTCTAGTGAATTTTGAGTGTGTAGTGATTACACGAGTAATTTTCTAATTGAAAAATCGGAAAATCATGAAGTGTTACTAGTTGGACGATATTTGGAATCGATGAACTAGTGGGAGCTTTATGATTTGTTGTTTTTCTAGAACATTAGAAAAGTGTAATCGACTACACACGTAACCGTTCTAATTGAAAAACCGGAAAGTCATGAAATGTTGCTAGTTAGACGATATTTGGAATCGATGAACTAGTGGGAGTTTCTATGATTTGTTGTTTTTCTGGAAACAATAGAACTATGTACGAAAGATTTTCTAATCGAAAAAATCGGAAAATCATAAAAATAAAGCATTGCTCGTTAGACGGTATTTGGAACCGAAAAACTAGTGGGAGCTTTAATGTTATGATTTGTTGTTTTTTCGGTATATTAGAAAATCCGAGAAGTCCCGACGAGTAACACTCGAAATAGACACCCACGGTTCAAGAGTAGTGTCTACTCAAACGAACCGCCGGTTCAAGACTCGTTTCCATTCAAGGAAAGTCAAGAATGGGAGAATATGTCTAAAAGTGTTAGTCATCTAAACTAGTAAACTTTAAGGCTAAATCGAAAAATTAATTAACGAAAATCATAGGATAAGGAAAGTGATTTTGGATCACCAACCTATGAATCCTTGGCGATTTTCTTGAGCTAAGTTCTTTGGAAGAACAATGTAGCAGTGCATTTAACGATTAAAAGAGTAAACAACGGGCAGTTAATTTTAGCTAGAAAAGTGGGAGTGATATAAGGAAATGAATCTCGGATTCAATCCTTGGATATCGCGGAAAATTTATTTTCTGTTTAAGATTCGTTGGAACGAATGAATTTACCTTCTATTCGATAATTTGTTTGTCGTATAGAAAGTGAATATACCATTTGTAGTACGAATCCAAGACTCGGACTTTTTTTTTTGATAAAGTCAAAAAACCACTTAGAACTGCTGAAATATGTATATAAAACACATCTTAAGAACTATTAAAAGCAATTGGTTTCTATATTTAGATAAACGCTTCTTCATATTCCATAGTTAGTGCATAGTCCCTAAAAGACAAGACCTGAAGACTGGCTCAGGGTGATTCCTTTCTCCCAGTCTGGTTATATTGTCTCAAAGGTTCAATGACTAAGTTTCCTTTCAATCGGGAAAGGATAATGGATATAAAGAAGTAACATAGCTTGTTCATGACGACCTTCGGGGTCGATGAAAGATACGAGCTAGTAGGAGCTTCCGAGTAGTGACTTCTTGTCCGATAACTATTCAAACACTCCGGTAAGTTTATCCAAAATATTATGAGGTTTCTCTATTTTCAACGAGAGATAGAGTATTCTATACTCGAAATGGGCCATCACATAGTCCTAGGGACCGATGCTCGGCTTTGCCTCATTGTGAAATGCTTTCACTAAGTGAGAAACCGTTAAATTGCCTTATATATTTTTTAGATGTGCTACAATACAATCGCTTAACTCAATAAAGATATTGGAAGCGAAATAACGGTTTACATTGAAATGTAAGACCGAGAAGTCTACCTAGAATATGCTTTGGAATTTACGGATAAGGTGTGGATTCGGTTCACCCCACTTCCGTAAATATAAGCATTTAGCACACGGTGCTTGAAGGTAAGACTGGGAATTTCGTGCATACGTTCGGTCAATGACCATTCGTGCTATATCTTTTAAACTATTGAGTATAAAGGTTAGATATAGGATTCTTGAAATCGGGAAGGGACAGTTATACTGGTTGCATCATTTCGATAGAATCCATGATCAGAAAAACCTTGAACCTTGAAGTACGTTTACTCAAGGTAGTTACTAACTGATTAAAATCAGACCACATCCAACATCGGTTGTTGGTGATAACACTAAATACTACTAAACTAGATCAGAATTTCGATCCACCCAGAATGTAGTGGGAGTATGGTTTATCCATCACCCGTTACGAGTTCTGCAGACTTTGTAGTCTAAGGATCGATCGATGACCTATGCTCTTTTGTGAGCAAGATAGGATTCGATAATAGAGGTTGGTTTACAAGCCATAACCCCGTGAATGGAGTTTGGTACTCCGGAGAGTCGTTCATACTCTTGTAGAACCACCTGAGCGTCTCAGGCCCAGTGGGAGTAATTGGATCTACACGGAAAAGAGTAGAATGAGTTCGGTATTGCATGATTTCGTTCAAAAGCAGAAAATAGGGGTGATTCCCTAAGACTTTCTTGCCAAACAAACGGAGTCTGGATTCATTCGAAACAAAAGGGTATTGACTTATGAACTTATGACAGGATGACTGTCAAGGCTTATGTCCTTTGTGGATAAAAAGCAAACCTCTCGGTCATTGGAAGTCATATATTTCTACAATATGTGGATTTGACCAGAATATTGATAAGTCTTTTTGTAGACTGGATATCAATTTTAGTATAGTAGTGAATATATAAGTATATATTAGTGTTTGTGAAGGATAACACTGCACCAGTTGGAATCAACATGGGTGTGTTATCTGAAGTCAGAATCTGACAATACCACAATTCTCTCGCAACGAGAGATTTGGACAACATTCTTAAGAGTTTGACTCGGTCGAATTCATTAGAATCGATCCTTGGTTTCCCATCCATCTTATTGGTTAAGATGATGCATCCGTGTATGCAACATTCAACGAGGAAGTTCTACCCTATGCCTCAGGAATGACTCTCTAAATCTTCGGATCAAGAGAAATGGGATAGATTCTCTTTCTAGTAAGAGATGGTCAGGTTATTGAACGTCAACTTTGATCGAATCTTAGATTCGGCGGTTAACAAAGCAAGTTTAGTATGTCCTTTAGTATCTTGAGAGAACGAGGAATAATATGCGGACATATTCATGTATGAACTTGGATATGTGTGATACACTGATTTTGACTTTAAGTCAGATTGAGGATGATCGTTAAGTCGATCTCGGGCTCAGTGTTTACTCAGTACCACATGATTAGATGGACCGGTAACGTTTCGATTCTACGGATCGTCTCGAGCCGACAACCCGACTAATCATTAAGACCCATGACATTTAGATGTAGGTACTCCCGAGTCACCGACCTATCCTACGATGGCATACTCGGAGTGTACATTGGAATCTGAAATGGTTATGATATGCTTAGTGGGTACTAGCATACGGGATGAGTCTCCATTGCTTTAGAGCAAGTGGGAGATGTAGTTTGTTGTATTTTAAATAATAGGGTGTGCTCTAAAACAATTAATCACATGCTTTCGTGCAAGTGGGAGATTGTTAGGTGTGATGCCCGAAAGACAATTTTGTAATTGTTTTATTTAATAAATGAAATGATATTATTATTCATATTTATTATTCTCATAATCACCGATGTGGCAATAGTATTTACACTACATAAAACCCTAAAGTATATCGTTTATGTAATCACTTAACTCAGTGTATGGTATATACACGGGAGGATTGAGTTAGTGAAGATGTACTTAAAATACAATTAGCCCGTAGTGAAGTTAATCGAGAGTATCGGGTCTCTCCTTTAACGTGCTATTAATGTGCCCATAACACAATAGGTGTGATTGTCTTATCCGGACTTTCGGTTAAGAGAACCTAATGGGGCATTTATATATGATAGATATATCATATAGGGCTGGACCGATTTGATTAGAGTTCACGATATAATTCCGTAATCGAGAAGTCTTATCGAATCAATGGATGATCATATTTATGGATATATCTTAATCTTGAGGTGATCACAGTCAACTGCTTGAATCAGTATGAAGTTTGACTTGACGGTTAAGGATTACACCGAGTCTGTGGTCTGAATTACCCCATCTTGGCATTGTACTGGATTGAGTGAGTAGTCTGTGTTATCACGGATACGGAATCCATTCCTTCCATTTATGGAAGTAGATAGACAGTTCCCTTATTTGTTAATCCTAGAAACCGATCGATCCATGGAGTTCATATTACACCGATTGAGCTACCGGTGAGTTGTATGAATTAATTGATCACTAGGGGGTTAATGGTAAATAAGGATAAGAGGTTCTAGAAAGGGTTAACGGTAACTTCCCGATTTAGAATGAACGATCTATGGAGGATTAATCCATATGTAATGATTATATCAATGGACGCTTATTATTATTCTCGTGAGGAGATAAATATAATCTCATAATCGGAGGAGTGCGATCACGGGATTATGGTGGCATATTCCCGTGATTGATTTATCGAATATAATTATTCTATTCGTAAGATAATTATTTATTTGATTTATCGGAGCCGCGATTATTAGTCCATGGTCCCCGACGTGCCTCCTAATATAGCATAGCTATTCTCGGACGTCGAATCCTAATAATATTAATTTAGTTCTTGTTGGACTTTATTAAAACGATATGTGAATTAATTGTTTAGTACTTGGACTAAATAATTAAATACACGGAAAAGACATTTTTCATAACTTGGCCCAATTGGTGTGTTGACCAATTTTGACCCAAATTGGTCAAATATGCGTGGACTTTGAATTTGAAGGAAAAGGTGCGCATGTTATATTATTTAATTATTAAGGAATTTGTTTTCTTGGATAATTATTTAATGTGTGATTTATCTTTTATTTGTTAAATGATAAATCATGGAATATTGGATAATATATTTATTTATCCTAATTTGTTTGGGATAAATATTATATTTATCTTTTATTTGGAAAAGGATTAATGTAATAATTATCTCTTAATTATTTAATCCTTGGAGGTTAAGTTTTACTCTCCTATATAAAGAGAGTTCTCCCAAGCCTTTTAACACACATAAATTTCGACTTCTCTTAGAGAGAAGGAGCAAATTTCGGCCAAGGGGAATATGGGGAAAATCTTGGAGATTTTTCCGGGTAGCATATCGGAAGGATTCGAGACGAGGATTTCCTTCCACCGGGAGTTGCTTGGATCACACGTACGGAAGATCGTGGTGCTCTTCACATCTTCTTTTCTATTGCGGTTCTCCAACTTGGATTTTGAGATCCAAGAGGTATGTTCTACACCCCCCTTGTAGAATAGATCTAGTTGTTTTATTACGTGTATTATATAGATCTAGATCCATAAATCGCTTCCGTTGCGGATGGTATTACTAACAGCGATCACGTTAAACGGGTATGATAATCAACCCTTTAAGGTGAATGGTCAAAGACTTAAAAAATATTTTGGACAACCCAAAGAAAAATCTGAGACCCTGTACTTTCAAAAGAGGGTTGAAACGACTGATATTCTGATCTGCGATGAGATCCCACCCGGATTCTTTCATTCGGATGATGACATTTCTACATCTACCCGTGAGGACCCTTCTTCCAAGACACCTGAACATGTCAGTATACCTAAGCTTAACCTGCGCAAGAACGAGACGAAGAAGAGAGTCAGTGCTATCTGGAGAGTTAAGTTCAAACACTTAGTAGATCACTTGACTTGTTGCTGTTGTGGCCACACCCCTGTCCTTCATTCTGATTCCGATGAAGAAGTGGCCAGAAGTAAACCGAAGTGGCCCGATCCGGGTTAACTTTGAAATCTTTGTCAAGCTAATGACATAAAAGAAGCGCTACTAGGAGGCAGCCTAGTCTTTTAAGTTACTTTTTAGTTAAGTTTTTAGGGCATTAGGAATAAAACCGTGGTGATTTGTGTGTTGGTTATCCCTGTCCTACTTGTGAATGCTTTATACCTACATGTTTACTCATATACCCCTTGTCCCCCGAGATTATATGCTATGTCGAGTGTTGTAGATATTGTTGAGCGGTTTTTGCCAGTTGTCACTTTTAGTGTTGTCTGTTCATGCTACGAGTTGCAGCGGTACGTTCATGCTACGGCCTGACCTCTGCCAACCTACAACCCGACGATCATTTTGAAAACCAGCTAAGTATTCTTTTCTTTTATCTGCACATTCTGAGGACATAATGTGATTTAAGTGTGGGGGGGTCTAAATTGGGTATGTTATCATGCTATATTTCGAAAAGCGAGCAAATGTGAATTCCTTGGCAAAATTTTAAAATTTTTTCAAAGTAAACTTGGATAATTGTAAATCTTGAGCATGTAATTGAAACAAAAAAGGCTCGCTAGTTGTAGTTTCCTGACGATGATTGTCTGTAACTTCTGTGAGATAGTTATAGCATGCTTTTACTAATATGAGATAGTATTCATTTCGTATTCACGTAAGCCTTTGAAATTGAAGCGACATTTTTAAACTTTATCCATTCACTATCCTAGTGGTTTATCCTAGAGAGACTTGTGCTTAATAGTAACAGTAAACGTAACACCTAATTTCTAAACGTGTACTGTGAATATCTGAAGGTTTGAATGTGATAGGAGGGATATAATTTAAGGTTTGAATACCAATCTAAGATGAATAATATGAATAAAATATGTGTATGTCGGATGTAGCTGCCAATGATTTGAGTGCGGTAGGGCATTATCACGAAATGTCCTATACCACTATGAGGTTCAATAGCTCCCGACTGCCTGATGATAGTAGTCCAGCTAGGGTGTTATCACGAAACATCCTATTGCTGGGAATGAGGGCATATGCTATACATGTGGAATTAAGTGAACTTTAAAGAAAAAATTAGCAAATGGCAATGTGGAAAGTTAGTAAGCATGGTTGAAAACTTAGTTATCTTCTGACTATCCCCAGTATAAACCGAATGATATGCTTTAGGGATTATCCTGATAAGTACACGGGAAGACTTTGTGTGGAACGATTACTGCCTATACCTAGGAAAGTCATTAGGGGTATTTGAACGGATTTTGTGCGAAAGAATAGTGGAGATTGAAAAGGGCTTTTCACACACACACACTGAATCTATCTCTATGTTGGTATTAATTGCTATAGTTGTTGTATCTTTTGTTACGTGAGTTAGGGATCTATTTGGATTGCATATAAAGTGAGCCAGTTTTGATTTTTTTGTTCGGGACGAACAAAAGTCTAAGTGTGGGGGAGTTGTTTACGACTAATTTTGTGGTTTATATAGAGTTATTCCGTAACAATATCTTCCGTGTTTTAGTGTTTTCTATAGAAAATCACTTGCTAAAAGGATAAATTGGAAGAATGGGTTTAGAATTTATTAAAGTGTGAAAATCGAGCTATTTATGTGGTTTTTATTTATTTATGTACGATTTTACACTTTGCTCGTTTCTATCGCCTTATAGGTATGCTTGCATGTTGTGAAAGGAGCTAGAACGGTGTTTGATTGAAGATTAAAGGAAGGAGAAAGATGCAAGTTTGAGATTGGCATGAAGGTTTACATGGCTAAACTGGCGTCCATTGCATCCGTCCAGTGGACGGGCGTTTAAAGCACCGGACGGGCGTCCGAAGGCTTATTCGATTCAAAGAAGAAAGGTCCCGGGTAGACGGGCGTTCGAATATATGGACGAGCGTCCGGGAGAGGAAATTTGATACGAGAGAGTTTGGACGCGGCATAGACGGGCGTCCGGGGTTTCGGACGGGCGTCCTTCGGCCGACTTAGCCGAACCGACCTAGTTTCCTATAAATAGCGAGCGCGCCGCCCCAAACCCTAAAAAAACATATCATACGCATTACTCATTCATTCAAAACCCTAGCACGACCGCATATCCAAAAGAGCAAACTCAAAGATGAACTCTTCCATCCCAACAATCATGATCACCAATATGATTGTTGGCTAAGCAATTCGCGGTGGGACAACGGAGGAAACCAATCAACAACTACACCAATTAGAGGATTTTTAGCTATATCTTAGTGAGTTAAATTTATGATTTTTCATCAATTGGATATTGTTATATTGTTTATGTTTTATTAGAATCGAGAGATCAATGAAACTATCTTTTTGATTGAATTTATATGAGAATATTGTTCAAGCTTTGATCTTTTCAATTGATGCAATTAATTGTGATTCAAGAGATTGTTCATGATTAGTTGAGTAGAGTATTGAAGACAATCTCATGATCTTGTTATGCATGGTAGTTTAGTTTTGCTTGAGAAAGAAAACGAAACCCTAGAAATTGATTAAAGAGATTTAATCGAATTCGTGATTTGATCATTACTAAAAATCGTATCTTTAGCGCGCAATCTAGTTGGGGTTGGTTGGTTGATTGGTGGATTCTCGTTGCCTTGCCGTTCTTTTAATTATTTGATAAACCGATTCGTTCATATCAACTTTTGTTGCTAGTTTAGTTATTTTAAAAAACCCTAGTTTTTACCTGCTATTTTCTGCATATTTTCTGTTTCCCAGAACGTTATCGGACGCCCGTCCACATCAGTGAACGCCCGTCCAGTGTCGTTTTTGTTCTATTTTCTCGCTTTTTTTTAGTCGTTTTAGATTATAATTAATATATACCTTAGTTTTAGATAATAATTTGTGACATAATCGATACAATAACTGTACTTAATCCGATAGACGTTCGATTCCCTTAGGACGACCCGGTAACACCTTTACTACGAGCCTTGCACTTGGGGTGTTCCGGTAATTATAAATTTAAAACGAGTTTTTTACCGAACAGTGATCGAGTTTATTCTTGTTAATTTAACGAAGGACTGATAATTGCTTGTTTATCCCATATTGACGTGGGATTTTCAGAATAGCATATGGCCAAAATTGACTTTGGATTTTCTTTTTTCACCTTAAGATGTGGCTCCCTAATCACATTTGTATTTCCGTACAGGATACTTGGTTGTTATAGATTTCCAAGTAGAAAATAAACAGGTAAAAAGTAAAAAAACAAAGTTTGAATGTACACGTACTGTCTTGTCTTTTATTTTATTTTGTGGATGGGGCTCCATGGAAGAATAACCCGGGCCCGCCAGCTATCATATTTACTTTGAAAATAAAATTACACATGGGCTTTGAAAGATTCGCCTGCATGTTGTTATATGTTAGATTGTTGAGAGTATTTTAGGTGGTGTCTCCACACGGTGTGTGGAGACACATATGACATTACATGAACTATTTATTTTTTAACCGGATTCAAACTATGTGATCCGGATTATTCCTCCGTGTATGAACTTTTGTTGTTATATGTTATACTGCGTGTAATGATTTAGTAGTAGAAAACACACAATATAAAAACCCCATTAAATAAGGATTCACTATAAAGGGAAGTGGGGTCGCCAGCTATTATCTCTACTTTGAAAGATTTCTTTTCCTTTTGTGTCGTTTGTGTCGGTAGTAATTTTTTTCCTTTTCTTTTTTAAACTCATTGAAAGTTCACGGATTAACTATAGAATCATTTATTTTATTTTATTTTTTGAAATTCTATAGAATCATTTACAACCTTGAACGTATTGAACAAAAAAAAAATTTGTGATACATCCTCTACATATAGTGTGTAGTAGATATACACTACACATATTTTATCCATTCATTTGAAGTGGTACATTTTAATCAATGGATGAGATGTATGTGGTTTAGGTCCACTACACATTATGTGTAATGGATACATCATTTTCCTACAACTGTCTCAATTATTATGGAACGGGTGGGGTAATAAATGTTTGTTTTGGGATATGAAACGAGTACCATAAAAAGATGTTGGACTAAGGTTCTCTTTGAAAAATAAGCATTAAATGATCCATTGGTAATATAAAGTGATATTTTTTATGGGACAATGTTTTATAAAATGTGGACACTTATTTTGAGATGGAAGTAGTATAATATTAAATGCATTGTTTTCACTTTCACAAGAAACAATGAATATTATTAGTCAAGTTTCGAAAAACAATATGAAATTGCCAAACCAACAAAAACCCAAAAAAGAAAAATGGTTACTTAAAAAATTCAATAATAAAATTTGGCATATTATATATACATACATACATATATATATATATATATATATATATATATATATATATATATATATATATATATATATATATATATATATATATATATATATATGTCTGTGTGTGTGTGTTGCTTGGCATGTTTCACAATGAGGAGAGACCTCACCATTTGTGGTATATGCTCCAAACATTTATAGCGGTATAATGGGAGGAAAGGGAAAGAGGCTTATGTCGTTTTTGTTGGATGTCAGACCGGTATATTTACGGATTGGCATGCACTAAAAAATGTCATTTTATATTTCCAATGGATCATTTAATGTTTATTTTTCAAAGATAACCTTAGTCCAACATCTTTTTATGGTACTCGTTTTTCATATCCCAAAACAAACATTTATTACTCCATCCGTTCCATAATAATTGAGATAGTTGTAGGAAAATGATGTATCCATCGACATACATAATGTGTGATTAAAATATACCACTTCAAATGAATACGTGGACCTAAACCACATACATCTCATCCATTGATTAAAATGTACCACTTCAAATGAATGGATAAAATATATGTAGTGTATATCTACTACACACTATACGTAGAGGATGTATCACAAATTTTTTTTTTTTTTTTTGGTCAATACGTTCAAGGTTGTAAATGATTATATAGAATTTCAAAAAAAATAAATAAATAAACGATTCTATAGTTAACCCGTGAACTTTCAATGAGTTTAAAAAAGAAAAGGAAAAAAATTACTACCGACACAAACGACAAAAGGGAAAAGAAATCTTTCAAAGTAGAGATAATAGCTGGCGCCCCACTTCCTTTTATAGTGAATCCTTATTTAATGGGGTTTTTTATATTGTGTTTTTTCTACTACTAAATCATTACACGCAGTATAACATATAACAACAAAAGTTCATACACGGAGGAATGATCCGGATCACATAGTTTGAATCCGCTTAAAAAATAAATAGTTCATGTAATGTCATATGTGTCTCCACACCGTGTGGAGACACCACCTAAAATCCTCTCAACAATCTAACATATAACAACATGCAGGCGAATCTTTCAAAGCCCATGTGTAATTTTATTTTCAAAGTAAATATGATAGGCGGCGGGCCCGGGTTATTCTTCCATGGAACCCCATCCACAAAATAAAATAAAAGACAAGACAAGATACGTGTACATTCAAACTTTGTTTATTTTACTTTTTACTTGTTTATTTTCTACTTGGAAATCTATAACAACCAAGCATCCTGTACGGAAATACAAATGTGATTAGGGAGCCACATCTTAAAGTGAAAAAAAAAAATCCAAAGTCGATTTTGGCCATATGCTATTCTGAAAATCCCAAGTCAATTTGGGATCAACAAGCAATTATCAGTCCTTTGTTAAATTAACATGAATAAACTCGATCACAACATCCAAAAGCGCAAAGGCAACAGCAAAAAATCGGTTTCCATGAAAAACACCCATTTCTTTTTTTCCTTTTTATATTTTAAGAACCAGATGACAACAATGAGGATACATTGGGAGGAAAAAATATATATTGTTTTAAGTGAAATCAAGCAGGGGAAAAAAGAAGAAGAAAAAAAAAAAAAAAAAAAAAAAAAAAAAATTGCAGCTTTTGGTAGTTCACTTACCTGAACGAACAAATTTCAGAAATGGAGAGGGTACGTAGTGTCACGCGCTAGCCGAGATCGGAAGGAGGAGAAAGAGGAGATCGGAGATCTGATCCCGCCGCCGGAGATAGGGTTGCTGATATGAAGATTGATTCCCAGTCCGATCCAACACCAAATATGAGAGAATGACACAATTTAAGATAGAAATGTCGTAGAAGGAGTAGAAGATGGAGGTGAACATGAGGTGCTGCAAATGGAGGTCATGGTGTCTTTTGGCGGAGAAGAGGGAGGAGGGAGGAGGTAATTATGTTGGTAGTTCAAGAATGAATTTGGTAGGTGACTGACGGGTTAATAACGGTCAAACGTTTATATGGATTTTTTTTTTTCCAACCCTAAATAATATATTAGTTCATTTGGAAGAAAATTGTTATTTGCATAATGGGCCAAGATTGGATGAGCCCAATATACAATTGGCGGGAAATGCAAACAGTTAGACTCATTTGGGTCAACCCAGTACGAAACCAAACAGAGGTTAAACATTTCTCCGGAAAATTTGAAACTATAAAATAATTTTTTTTGTTCATGTGTCGACATCATGTCGTAGTATCATATATAAAAATATTGATTAGTATAATTATTTAAGTGAACCGACACATGTCGGTTGGTCGATCAGGCACGACCGGTTGGTTGGTCAGGTGTAACGCCCCCAGACCCCGGGCCTGGTACAGCTAAATGAGTCATAAATGGTTCGGTCAACTGCTTAGACCATCGTCATCGCTTAGTCTAAAAGAGCTAACCTAAGTTGACTAGACATTTATGTCTCATATTTATATGGGGGTGAGCATTCTACTACTTTACCGACGTGAGACTTTACATCCCCCCTATAAGGGACTGGTGTTCTCGCCAGGACGGCCAAGACTTGTCCCAATTTCGCCTCTACTAGAGGATTTCTAGAGGTGACCCCCACCCCTCACGGTATGACATTTAGATCCGTCTGATAGTCGGACCTGAATACCGTTCTGTAACGTCCCCAGACCCCGGGCTTGGTAGCGCTAAATGAGTCATAAATAGTCCGGTCAACTGCTTAGACCGTCGTCCTCGCTTGGTCTTAAAAGGGCTAACCCGAGTTGACAAGACTTTTATGTCTCACACTTATATGGGAGGAGCAGGACATTATTTTACCGATGTGGGACTTTACACAAATTTCGTAGGCCAACCAAAAACCTATCTCATAGAAAGCAGGATATCCAAATATTTGAAAGATAGCAATGTATAGATAAAGTTATATATCTTTACTTATGAAAACCGTTTTTATCACCTGTACATAGGAGCCCGGATCCCCGCCGGTACAATCTCCCCCGCCGGTGCAACGGTGTACCGAAACGACGTCGTTTCGATCCAAAACTACACCGTCCCGATACACAGGGGCATCAATACTGCGTCGTTTTGATGCACTTGGATGCACCTTTTCACCTTTTGTACCGGCGGGGATCCTCAGTCCTGTACATAGTATGGAAAAACAATTTGTACATTCTAAATTGTGTTACCGTCATACCCATCATCATCTTAGTGTCTGCATCATAATCAGCAATATCAATCACCAATATGACGGCCCAAATAATGATGATGATACGTAATAAAGAGATTTAATTTAGAAGATATATTATAAGATAATTTAATAGACTAGATAAACAATGAAACAACATAAGCCATCCTGCCTGTCTTCACATGCAAGCAACATAACATTTTTGTCCATTTGGTATGTTGTTTTATTTACTTTAAACACAAAATCATACTTAAAACAAGGCTCCAAGACTTGTATAAGAAAGTACCATCTATCCCTCAAGAAACAGGATTCTGTGTCACTTGCAGTTAAACTGAAGCATAATTCAAGTTGTTAAAAAAATAAAAAAAAAAAAGCATGAGTCAGAGTGTACATGAAACCAAATTAATTTCATGACGTATGTTAACAATGAGACACTAAGGTCTAGGCAAACTAATAACACCATACACATCAGACACAACACGGATACAGTAGTCTTGAAGTTAAGACTGCAAGTAACTTCATATAGGACAAAGTGGCCTAACAGCTAGACACCACAAAGTTACGACTACAAATAAGTTCATAAGGGGCAGAGTGGCCTAACAACAGCCGTAAAGGGGACAAAAGTAACATTAGGGGCAGGGTGACCTTGATAGCTCAAAAGATTAGGAAATCGGAAGTCAAGAAGCTTATATCATCATATCTTATCAGCAAGGTACTTGCAAAGAGAATCAATAGGCTTTGGAGAGTGTAAGTTAACCATTCCTCTGGATCTGATTTTAATTCGGGCTAGATAATCAGCAGCAATCCAAGCAAAGCTTAGCAATACCGTCTCTGCATCGCCTTCAGGATATTGCAATTCCAAAGACTTTCTCAACCAGGTTGGATGATAAGTAACCTGATACCAAGCTGATGCTTTTTTCTCATACATCCTGCTTTTTTCTTCATCGACGAGTTGATTGAAATCTGGATCCATTTGCTCAAACACTTTTCTGAAGTCTTTTCTTAGGGTGCCATATGCATGCTTGAGCCTCTCTTTCAATTCCCCTTGTTTTTTGCTACTGTGCTTTGGCATGGACCATATATGCCCGGTGACAACTTCTTCTTCCCTTGTTACTTTATACAGACCTAATAGGCCAAGAAGTTGTCCATCATAAGAGCATTTTGTTTACCATGCCTCCTCGAGGAAAGCATCAGAACCGATGACCTCAAGGTCAAAGTCATAGGGAACGTCCTTTGGTATGCTTACAAGTCCTGATACAGCCTCCTCTTTTTCACAAGCATCTTTGAAGCATCTGTAGAGCTTGCCCAGAATCTTTTTGGATTTGTACGATTGAAATTCTTCTTTACCCATGAAGTCCGGATACAATTTGGGTTTCAGGTCAGCTGGCATAGTAACAACCTTTCCCGTTTTCGGAAAATCAACTGATGTTGCTGCTAGCTCCGCTAATTTAGTGCATCTTTCATCTAATGCCCCTTGTTCACTTAGGTCAGCATGAACCGCACGGGCATTGCAAATTGCACCAAGGCTTTCACTCACCATGTTCCTAGTGAAGAAATTAATAATGTCCTGTAAATTGCACCAACAAGATCCATGTGAACACAAAATGGAAATTGTAAATTGCACCAAGGATATCTAAACTCTGGAAGGCGATAATCATAAATAAATATATGACAGAAAAAACATATGCCCACATGATTGAATTATAAAACTAAGATAACTTGCAAAGATAAGAGGGCTCTAAAGTGAGTCGACGTCATCCATGAAAATGAAAAAGATCATGTACAGAAATTCTACCAGTTCCTAGGTACAATGTTAAGGCATTTCTGCTGTTGAGTGAAAGTGAAATTATCACTTCATAACAATACTCAAAAGCTGTCTACTTGCTTTCTAAAAAGAAATCAGAAGTGGAGCAATTTGTTATGTCTTGAAAACACTAGAACAATCTACTAAAATACTTTAAGTTCTTGACGACCTTTAGCAACGCTAAAAACAATCCCCGAATTATCACTTCATAACAATACTCAAAAGCTGTCTATATGCTTTCTAAAAAGAATTCAGGAGTGGAGCAATCTACTGAAATACTTTAAGTTCTTGACGACCTTTTTCAGATAATGGTAAAAACAATCCCCAGATACGACAATGCAGACTGCAGGTGGGTACTTTAAGCCAATAACAAGTGCGTAATGGAGAAAGAAAATGTACCACTAAAAGCCAACTTTACAAGTATCATCATAAAGAGTTACTGGAAAAAACATCAATTGCAGACTAACATTTTACAGTAAGCTAAAGGAAAATGTATGTTTGTATGTGAAATTCACAGAAACAAAGGACGAGAAGAATACTGGAAAAACAAGTGTGCAATAACATTACCGCATGCGACACTTCACGGGGCAATGTTCTTATTTCTCCAAGACTATAATCCATCGGGTCCCAGCTCCGCTTACTAGGCGGGATTAGGTTATCATCCCATGTAACAAAATATAGATCCCCGTCTAGGTCACTTCCAGAAGCTTCATTCGTATGAGGTCTATTTCCCTTTTGAGGGAAGACAATACAATCGTAAAGATGGTGCAGCTCAGGCGCATCAACAGCTTCCAGAATACGCACATCTCCAGGATGTAGGCAGGGATTCTTGGCTATGACCACAAGGCCTTTGACAACGTGTAAAGCTTTCTTCCTTTCAGTAAATTTATCACCATGCTTAACAAAGGAATTTTCCAAAGAGGGGCTTGAAACTTGGATAAAACATTGACCTTGTTCAAGTACAGCAACCTCATCTAAACACCCCATCAACCATCTTCCAGAGTGAACAAAGATCCTGGCCTTTTCCCTCAGATCCTCAAGCTGTGCAGCACGCACACTAGTCAACATTCCTCTCAGATGAGGTTCAGACTGTGGCCTGAAACCAGCGCTTAACATAATGGCAGCAGTATTTCCCTGCTCTCGGCACATGAAGCAGTGAGAACATTAAAAGCCACATCAGTGTCCACGAGCATCCGATTCAATTTCCCAAGCATAGATTCCTGCATTTCCCAGAATATATCGTCTTTAACTCCCGAAGCAGAAAGCAGGGTAATTATCTGCCGGTTAAGAAAACCAGGCTGGAATTTGTCCAAGAACAAATTTCAAGAATTGTATGGCTCGAATCGAACTTCAACATACTGGGCCTTAAGCAGAGCTGGATCCCCTCTCTTTTTGACGGCCAACATGCAATAACCCCTTTATATCCAGCATACCTGACCTGATATGCACATGGTGGGTTTTCTGTCAACTGCAATCTTGACGCAACTTCTGCGGCCAAATCGGCTGATAGCAAACCAATCCCATCTGAGAATACATAACCGTTTCTCTCAATGTCCCGGAGTTTAGTATCTAATTTACTCAAAGGGACTTCGACGGTTGCATATGTGGATGAGAAACACTGTCCCATCCTTCATCCTTGCAGCACATTTCGCAACATTCCGGTCCATAAACTTCCCCATCCATTTGATTATATTTATCACCCCAACACATCTGTCTTCAGCAAAAAACCAGGCAGACCGGTCCCTCGACTGATTAGTAGAGAAAACCAAAAATGAGTACTTACGGCCACATAGGTAAAATCCATTGGTAAGAATGTTTTTCACCCTTTTAAACATCGTAGTCCTCAAATTTTGGGTTGAATGATTCCCCAAAAGCGGAGCAGTGTAGTAATTCAATACATTTTTATTAATCATCTGCATCCCTTCATCCATGAACGTTACTCTCAAAAATCGATCTGCAACATCTCTATACTTTCTTAGAACCCTGTTTGACAGTTCCAATTCAGGTGGAATACAGTATGACTTAACTGGAGTAATAACCAACCTTCTTACTTCGACAGTATCATCCAGCCCTCTTGGACTTTCACAGAGTTTAGGATTTTTTATCAACCAATTCTGGACAAGCTCAAGCCTTTTAGAAGCCTCATCTATCGGCTGCTTATAGGAGTATATTTTCTTCAAAGCCGCCAAGTTCAAATCTTCTGGCTTATTTCTCAGCAGATTGAAAAAATAATCAGAGATTTGGTGTTGGTTTATAATGCCTTTATGCATGATGGCATTCACCAAAAACAAGACCTTGAAGGATACATCTTTCTCGCACTGGATACAAAAGAAAGGATCAAATTGTGGAACCCCAAAGTTTGGTTCATCTTTTACGAGAAGCTTCTCTCCTTGGACAATATCTTGAACCCTAACCCTGCATTCTTTCAAATATTTCAAAGCCTTCGAAAGCTTTAGACCATTATTCCTAGGGGGAATTGATATCCGGTACGTGTTGCCTCGACCTATCGCACAGCTAGATGTAAAATCAGTAGTGCGTATCCAGGGGTTATCATCATCCATCTAGTCATACGGAACTGTTTCCTCAATAACATCATCAGCAGTCCGGTAATAGACACAAGGGGATGATGCCAGATGAATCAACATCACAAGACAGTCAGATTCTTTATACTGTTTTACGTCATTGATTTCACGGACTAAGAACTCAACCTTAATGTTGCATTTTATCACAGCACATCTTTTGTCGCCACTAAAAGAAAAGGCAACATCTCTTTTGAAAACGAATCTGCAGATCCCACTGAATGGGTTCACAAGAAAATCCATGTCTGCTGGTCCCTTCCAGCCAGCAAGAAATTCATCCTTTTTGGCCATTGATCCAATGTCAACACGTACATTAGACAGTTTGTATGGTATCATAGTCCTCCTCCTCTCATTCATCCGATGTGGATTTTGTGGACCGAGACTAACCTTCAGAGGTCGTCCACCTAGTACGAGTTCACCACGTTCAGCAGCATCAAAAGCTGCTTGTGCTGCATCTGAGGTAGCAAAATGAACAAATGCATGGGGTTCCACTCTTTTATAATCAGCTTTCCTGAAAACACTTTCACAATCAACATTGAAATCTGGATATGAGCCTGGAGGTGTATAGGAATTCTTCAATTTACACCTCCATACTTGACCAACATTCTCGTAAAAAAAAATCCAGAAGGGCTTTTGCAGTGACATCATCCTCAAAACCGCTTACGCTAATTTGAGTGGTAACCATTCTTCTTTCAAGACCCTCTGAACCCATGATATCCACTTTATTGCTGAAACCTTTAACGCTCCCTGCTAGTAAACACAACAACAACAGTTCAATGCGAATAACATTAGCGTACAGACAGGGGTGTAAATACATAATTGAAAAATATAGTTGTCAAAGACATAAACCGCATGATGCTAACAAATACAAGCCATATACATTTAAGACCCTCCATGTTATTTATTCAAAGCATGTTCTTTTTCTTGAAAGAAAAAATTAAAAACAAGCTTCATCCCAGCAGCAGTAGCTCATTCTAATCAAAAGTTCTAGAATCACACATAACGCTACAGTGTCCGCTCTACACATACTTCAAAATCGATTAACAGCAACAGAATCAATGATACAGTTTTTAACACAAAAAGAAAAATGACTATAGTACTAAACAAAGATAAGCCTACGCAGAAACATCAGAAACCACAGGGTAGCGAAAATGCATCGGTGCTAAAGAGAAAAATAAAAAAACAAAAAAGAGCACTAATCGAAAACACTCACAGAAAATTCGGAAATTGAAAGAAATCGCACTAACCTTTTTAAGAATGTAAGTTGAAATAGAGAACCGAGGTCCGAGAAAGTAACGGAAAGTTGCAGATACGCTGTGGTACTTTAGAAGGTGATTATTCAGGTGGTTTTCAGGCCAAGTGAATAATAAAAAAGGAATTGAAGTGGCCGGAGGAAGTTGGAGAAGGGAGGAAATGTACTTGGCTTTTGGTTTGTACGGATTGCAGAACCCATGTCGTTCTCACTTCAAAAGCACTTTAGCTAGCTCGTACACATCATTATTCTCCTTAGTAAATTTTTCAAAACACTTTCTTTGTCCGGGGATCTGGATCCTCTGCTGTATCTCTGCTGTATCTCTGCGCTGTGGCATCTGCTGTGATAAGGCAAATGTTTCAAAACGACGTCGTTTTGGAACAAAGCGTAAAAAAAAAAGGCCAAAAACGACGTCGTTTTGAGCTGATCACTTCGTATCGTCTTTGTGATTTGGGTTCACGGCAGAGGATCCCAACTCCTTTGTCCGGTTATACGATCTGAATCGAGTTAAATATAATATGAATAGAGTCGAGTTCAAAATTTATGAGCTCAAATTTGTGTTGAACTTGATATGATTATTCAATTTAATCTCATTCATGAGTCTTCAAACTCGAATCAAATTTGCGCTAAATTAAAGTTTGTTTTGAATTGAATAAAGCATGGGATTATATTTCAAAAAAAATTGTCCTCAGACATAAAATAATAATGATATAATTTCTTTTATTTTTAGGTGTAGTTAGACCTAGCCAATAAAAATCGGAACCGGCGAACCGAACCGGAGCGGACCGGAGGTTCACCGGTTTCGGGACGGTTCGGGTATTCAACTAACCGAATCGGACCGGCAACCGGCGGTTCAACCGGCCCGGCCGGAGCCGGACCGGCTCCAACGACTATTTTTTTAAACGGCTATATATATATATATATATATATATATATATATATATATATATATATATATATATATATATATATTATTTTATTTCCTTTTTTTTAATTTTTCAACAATTTCAAAAAATCCTATAAATACATCATTCATTTTTTTTTAGTCGAAACCGGATATTTTATTAAAATTGCGTAAAACTGTACAAGAGAAAAAACTCTACAAACTGTACATCAGCTCCATCTAAAGCAAAAAAAATAAATTAAGACCAGGCCAGTCAAAGTTATCTAGCCCTCCGTACTAGGGCTGTAAATGAACTTAAGTATTCGATTCGATCCGGAGTATTCGGCTCGAAAAAGCTCGATTCGGGCTCGTTTCGTGGGTTCGAACTTCGAGCCGAACCTTACAAATTAGATATTCGGTGGTCGAGCCGAACATGTTCGAACATGTTCGGCTCGGATATCATAAATTCATATACGCTTCGAGCCGAACATGTTTTTTAAAACCGAGCCGAACATGTTCGATTTTTTTTTAAAACCCAGTTCGAGCCGAACCGAGCCGAGCTTTTTTCCCCAAATACCAGACCGAACCCGAGCCGAATAATGAAAATATAAGGCTCGGACATTTCGAGCCGAGCCGAGCCGAGCCTAAGGTTCGAACATACCGAGCCGAGCCGAACCCTGCCAGGGTTCGGTAGGGTTCGGCTCGTTTACAGGCCTACTCCGTACTGCTTCAGAAATAAAGATATTCTTTGGGGGGCGTCTCTGCTCCGTGTGGTGGTACTCCTGATTGCGCCAGTACCAAAGGCCCGGCACAACCTCACGAAAGAGAAATCTCCAAGTACACAATAGTATCGTGTTTGTGCATATGAACTTTGAGACAGCTTCTCTAGCCATAGAGGAGTCTCACGCACCGAAAAGAAGAGCAAAAATTTCCGGTGGACCGACTGCGCCAGATAGAAGAAGTCCAATTACAGTCTCTAATGGCGTGCAGGGTAGATTCTGTGTATGTATCACAAATAGAGCAAGTATCGTCTTCCATGATGTGCCGATCGTACAATAGGCCCGCAGTGGGAAGGGCATTCCAACAGATTTTCCATAAGAGCAAGTAGTGGTCCCTTAATGGACTAGATAAGCTTCCAGACATTACTATCTTGTGCAATGGTTGAGGTTGGGTGCTCCCTAAGAGCATGATAAGCCGAACTAATAGAGAATCTGCCAGTCCCAGTCAGGATCCATCTCGCATTACCATCGTCGTCAACTTCAAAAGCCTCTCCAAGAGCTGCCGCAACTGAGCAGATATGCCTCCACATATAGGAGCAGTTCGGTTTTGGTGGATCTAAAGGTGAGCCATATTTGCTCCGTAAAATTTGTACCCAAAGTTTCCCGTGTTCGGTGAGGAGTTGCCAAGCAAGCTTACCCAAAAAGGCACTATTCATGTCTCGCGCGTTCCGAATACCAAGGCCGCCTTCTAGCTTGGGTTGACATATGTGGTTCCAAGCCACTAGGTGCATTCCGCGTGTATCCATGTTATGGCCCCATAGAAAATTCCGAACGGTTTTATCCAACTCGTAGGTGATACTCACTGGCAGGCGGATCATTTGCATTTGGTAGTAAGGGGTGCTAGAGAGGACCGATTGAGAGAGAATAAGGCGCCCCGCCTTAGATAGGGTTCGGGCCTTCCAGGGTTGTAGCTTTGACCGAACCTTATCAATGATGCCTTGAAAATCCTCATTCTTCACCCGGTTATGGTGTAGTGGAACACCCAAGTATTTTCCAAGATTGCAAGTGTGACACATGCCCAATGCTGCTTGTATGCGACTAATGGTTACGTCATCAGTGTTCGGGAAGACAGCAAATCGAGACTTAGTAGGACTTACCTTTTGGCCAGATATACCGCAAAAGACAGAAAGGATGTGCTCAATTTCCCATTCAAGCAAAAACACCCAAATCCTAATTGCAACGGATCAGTGAGGGCGACCGCGAAAATCACCGAATGCTTGATCCTCGGAAGCTTCCGAGAAGAGAAGGAGGTCATCCGCAAAGAAAAGATGTGATATTTTTGGGCCAGAACGCGAGACCGAAATAGGCTTCCATCTTCCTTCAGCAATTGATTTACTATGCTCTCAATTCTACATTTCAACTTCTCTAAAAGACTAAAAAAACTATGAACTACGTTCGCTTTGATTTTTTTATATAGGTCGTGCCTCCGACACGATTACATATAAAAGATACACAGACAACCGAATTTTCGGTACAAGCGTTGATAAAATAACATAATTCACATATAAAAAAATAACACAATATATCTCACGTAATATTTAATAAAACAACATTTATAATCAACTTATACTTAAAACCGAATAAAAAACTATTTATAAAAAACTATATATTACATTCGCTTTGGTTATTTTATATTACATTCAAATTTAATTAATAGTAATTTGTTATTATAATTGATAAAATTAAGTATTTTCTGAAAATGTAACAAAAATGGTTACTAATTTTTAGAACCGTGATCTGAACCGAAAATGAACCGTGTGAATCGCTGAACTTTGTGAACCATTGAACTGCCGGTTAGGAACCTTTAACCGCCGGTTCTGTGAACCGCCGGTTACAGAACCGGCATGAACCGGATCAAAAAAAAAACCTCCGGGCCGGTTAAGGGCCGGTCCGGTAGATTCATTTGGCCGGGTCTAGGTGTAGTGATATAATTTCTATAATTTATTCTGAAGTAACATATAAAAGAATCGTTTTTTACTTTTTTTTAATCAATAAAAAATAATTACTTAAATGATGAACAATCTTTTCCTTATAGTTCTTCTTCTCCTACAACTTCCATAAATGCTGGCACTATCACATTACCCTTTACGCTTACTCTTCCATCTCCAGCCGAGCCCTCACCTTCCCCACACCCACCTCTCCGCCACCACCTCCCTCTCCATCCCCATCTCCCCCATCTTCGGATTCCTCATCATCACTAGAATCAGACTCCCCCCCCCATCGGCCTCTCCTGACCCTCATCACCAAATGGTCACTCGCTCTAAAACTAATTCTCTCAAACCTAAACAATTACTCTCGGACTTTGTTCGTTACCCGCTTCCCAAAGCCTACACCGCCACTCTTGAAACATCAAAACCCACCACCCTTACTGAAGCCCTTAAATCCCGTGAATGGAGAGATGTCATGCGAGATGAGTTCAATGCTTTGGTCTAGAATGATACTTGGTATCTTGTTCAGTTTTCTCCACATATGAATATTCTTGGTAATAAGTGGATCTTTCACATAAACGTCATGCAGATGGTCATATTGACTGCTATAAAGCGCACCTTGTTGCTAAGGGTTTTCATCAAGTATCAGGTGTTGACTTTTCAGAGATTTTAGTCCGGTTGTCAAACCGGTCACCATTCGTATATTACTTTCTCTTGCAGTTTCTCCGAATTGGCCGTTATTCTCTAGGTTGATGTTCAGAATGCATTTTGTCGTGGGTTTCTATCAGATGATGTTTATATGCAACAGCCTCAGGGATTCCGCCACCCTGACTTTTCCTCTCATGTCTGCAAACTTAAGCACAACTTTAATAGTCTTCATCAAGTTCCTCGGGCTTGGTTCGCTTCACGGATATTCTTCGCTCTTATGGATTTTCGGCCTTTTAGGATGAAATTTCCTTATACATTTACACGCAGGGATCTCATTCCATTTTTGTGTTAATTTATGTAGATGATGTTCTTGTTTCAGGTACTTCACCAGCTCTTGTCGATACCACTATTACACATCTCTCTTAATTCACACTTTCCTGTCAAGGATCTTGGTACGCTATCTTATTTTTTGTGCGTTGAGGCCTTCCGTACTTTTGATGCCCTCCTTCTCAGTCAGCGAAAATATATTCACACGCTCTTATGTCCGGCTAATATGCAGTTATCTAAGCCCTGCACTACCCCTATGGACTCTAATCTCCGCCTTAGTCGCACGAATGGTGAACCATTTGGGGATGTCACTTTATATCGCAGCATTGTTGATGGTCTTCAATACCTTAGCTTTATTTGCCCGGATATTGCTTTCACGGTTCATAAAGTTTGCAAGTTTATGCATGCCCCCGCACTACTCATTGGATTGCCGTGAAACGTGTTTTACGGTATCTTAATCACACTATCGATGATGGTCTTTTATCGCGGTCCTTTCCTTCTTGCCCCTCCTCCAGGCATTTTTGGATGCTGACTGGGCATCTGATTCTGATGATCACCGCTCCATTGGCCTTCTGCATTTTCCTTGGTGATAATCTTATTAGTTGGCACTCTAAGCAACAGCTCACTGTTGCCCAAAGTTGTAATATTCCGATTTTCGGGAAAGGGCAGACGTGTCATTTTGCAAAAACGAAATATTAGTATTTCTTTTCTTTTATTGGAGTTAAGTATTTCACTAATTATTTATATATGATTTTCGAATATAATTAAGGGAAAAATCTGATTATTTGGTAATTAAGGGCAATTAAGGAAAGGGGATTAATTGGGGATCGGTATTTAAGGAAATTACCACAGATTAATCCCATAACCTAAACTAATCAGAAAATTCAGTTTACACGCTCTCATCTCTGCGGTTTTGAGAAGAGAAAGAGGCCAAGGAAGTTTTCACAATAATTGAAGCGGTTCTTAATCGTTTTCAGATCGGACGAGAGATTCGGAACAGTCGTGAGGAGAGCACCATTTGGATACCAGTTTGTGGGAAGTGCAGCAGACTTTTGGAGGCTTTGAATCTGGTTTTTGGTTGCAATCAAGTAAGAGGCTCTTCCTATGATCTCAATTATCGTTTATAGGGTTTAAATCATAATTTAAGACGTTTCAATGTTAGAAAGATGCGTTTTTCGTTGATCAAAGGATCATAGATGCTATGGTATGGTTAGATATGTTTATCTACGTTTACTGTGTTGAAATAGATGTGAATTGGGTAAGAAACGGATTAGAAACCGTTAAGAATCGAATTCAGGATTTAGAGCAGCTGGCAGGATGCGTACGCATTGCCTATCAATGCGTACGCATTCCTGTTACAGGTTTGCAGGATTTGGCTTCTGGACGCTGAATGCGTATGCATTCAAAAGAATGCGTATGCATTCCTTGAACAGAGAGTTCTGGTTTGGTTTCTGGTTGCTGAATACGTATTGCATTCATTGGAATGCGCACGCATTGATCAAACAGAGAGTTTTAGGAGGAGTTCTGGTCAGGTAACGCGTACGCATTGTTTGGACAGAAAGTTTTCAGCAGGTTTTCAGCTTAGGAATGCGTACGCATTCCATAGGGATGCGCACGCATTGCCCTCTGTTTTTACATAAGCAATGTTTAAGCTATATTGTTGAGTCTTAAACCCTTAATTATGATATGTTAACATTACTTAAACATAAACAATCCTGAATTGAGCTTCTGATTCGTTCAGTTAAGACACCGAATGTACTCTTAAAGGGAGTTGAAGTTCGGATCCGTCGGAAGAGCATGATAGGCTTGTGCTTTGATGAATTAGTATTCATCAATGTCTGTGTAATTGCTAGGCTTTGTCTGTGTCTAGTGGTCTAGGAAGAGAGTAGTCAAGGTGAGGGAGATTAATTGAAAACACTTAGGTGGTTAGTTAATCATCCTAATAAAATACGTACTTGACTAGTAAAAGATTAAACAACATGTCTCTCTTGGATAGGCACCAGTCTATATCGCGATGTGTGTGCTACCTCTGAAGGTGGAAGAACTCCGTAGGTCAAAAAAACCCTAAGTACGGAGGGACTCCACTGAGACGTGCGTACTATCGGAGTCTACCTATTTTAGACTTCGAGGATATTGGTGTGATCCACTAATATGTTGCTAAGAGTGTCCCAAAAGTGGATACGCGTAGTGCCCTTGAGTGCGGTTGTAACATAGATAAGTTAAGTAGAAACATTTAGTCAATTCATGTTGATGGACATGAAATGAACCCCAGATTGAGTCGGTCACACATAAACAACTAAACTTTTAAATGTCTTTTCTTTATAAATTGTAATTGTTGTCATAGCTTCTCTTTCTTGCTAAGTACGTTGTACATACCTCAAATGCATGTTTTTCTGTGTGTTTGGGGGTGAGAAGATGAACAGGTTGATTATGTTTACGAGGAGGAGTTCGATGATGACGTTTGAAGACGCCTCATTGAAGACTTTACATTTATTCTTTTATTATTCTTCACTAGACTGTGTTAGACTTTTGGTCTCTCGAGACTTGTAGTACTTTTACGTTTCTTTTGAGAATATCGTACGTTTCTTTTGGATTTCGTATTTTTCCTTGAATGTAATAAGTTACATTTCCATCTTTAGATTTCATGTTTCTATTCTTGGATGTTTGGAATTTTCATACCCGAGTCTTTTGCTTCCGTTTGATTATTTTTTATACGACGTAGTAGAGGCTTACGTATAAAGTGGATTTATTTTTATTTTATACGTGCCGAACGTTCCTTTTCTGGATAAGGACTCGGTGTCCGGGAACGGGGCGTTACAAAAGTAATACTGAAGCCAAATATAAAACTCTCTCTCATGCTGTTGCTGAACTCTAGTGGATTACCGTCCTCTTACATGAGATGCGTGTGTCTCCCTCAGGCTCCTATCTTATGGTGCGATAACATCGGTGCCACCTATCTTACGGCTAATTCGGTGTTCCATGCTCGCACCAAACATATTGAGATAGGCTTTCACCATGTTCGTGAGTTGAGGGCCTCTCGCAAGCTTCAAGTCGCATTCATCTCGTCTAATGACCAGCTTGCCAATATACTTACTAAACCGCTTGGCCATGTTCGGTTCAATAATATCAAAATCCAATCTACATGTCCACTCCGGTTCCATGAGATTGCTAGGGCGTATTGACGGAAATGAAGTCGGCCCAAATGCCTTGGAGCACAAGTCGAATATCTAGGGTTTTCTTTTACCACTTTGCCCTTATATTGTAATCCTATATAATACTACCATTTTACTTGAGATTAAATCAATGAAAATCAGAATTACTGAGTTTAATGGGTAATGTTAATGTATATGTAGTTATAAGAGTCATGCACAAAAACGAGTGTCGGAAAGTTATACTTCTTGAATACGTTATGTTAAACCATACTACCATACATTATACACTTTTCATTCCATGCTTTATTATACCAGTAATAAAATTGTGTGCTCTTTGATCTTCTATCCTTTATTGTGCAATTCGCTATTACTCACCCTGTTTCTTGTTTCCCCACCCGATAAGGTTTTTAGGAAGAGGACGCGTTCAAGGTTATCGATGACTATGCTTATGTAACATCCCAAATTTCTCGAAAAGGGTAAAATAGTAATTAAGTGTATTTACTACGACCTAATTATTATTTAGGCTATTTTAATTTAATTAAAAAAGTTAGTTATAATTTAAAATGGATTTAATTAATAACTATAAAAGGAAATAATCCCCAAAGTCTTCTCATAATTTTTGCCATGCCATTCTGGGAAAAAAAAGAGGAACGGCTCTCTCACAGAGAAAAAAAGGACACAGAGTTGCCAGGAACCAGAAGAACAGAATCTTCAATTGTGCGGCTAATCTGTCAGGATTTTGAGCAGGCTGCAGTAGAAGAAATCGATCACTGGGAGAAGACGATCGTTTCCATACTCTTCGTTTTCGAAACAATAAGTTTTCGTTTTAGCCCTAAAATCGTAATCTTGATCGTTTTTGATAAAATTTGAGCTTTGATTGTGTGAATGGTTGTTTTGATTGTAGAGTATCGTTTAAATATGATAATTTGGTTGTAAAGTTGTGAATCGAAGGATTCAAGCTTTGCTCTCAGTTTTGGGATCGGTTTTGCTCGCTAAGGTAAGAGTCTAACGAGTAATTACAGTTTTACAATATTAAGGTTAAGTTTTAGTGTTGAATTGTGGTAAGAGGATTTTCATATTGAATAATTGATGTTTTATGGTGTTAGGATTAAGTAAAAGAAGCGTATTTTAATTATATATATATATATACATATATATATATATATATATATATATATATATATATATATATATATATATATTGTGTGTGTGTTTTTCTGCATATGATTATTATTTTGGTACTCTCTTATTTGTTTATTGTCGAGGAAAATAAAAGAGGGAGACAGTATGTTTCTTTATTTTGTGTTCTTCGGCTGCTGTCAACGATTATATCATATTTATAAAATAAAATAAAAAATAAGTTATGCAGCTATGCTGCTTGCGCATATAGTCACCAAAAAAAGAAAAAGAAATACTACCTCTCTCTTGTGCCTCTTTCCAGGAAAGATAGAAAATAAATGAATAATACTGATGATGATGATAATAATAATAATAATAATAATAATAATAATAATAATAATAATAATAATAATAATAATAATAAAACATAAAATGCAAAAGTGGTATTTATGATCTTGAATATTATACAATGATGTAAGTATTTTTTTGAAATGACAGATGATGTAGTAAGTATAATTATAGTTGTGTTGTGTTATTTCTTTTCCGAAAAATATAAATATACGATTTGGTAGACAATGTATTTAGTGGCTAGTGTTATTTTGATGCTTAGCTTGAATTGTAGTTTATTAATGATCTTAAATAAGATTAACTGAAAACGAACAAGCCTCGATTGAGTTTCTGATGCGTTTAGTTCCGGCACCGAACATACCCTTTCAAAGAGTTGAAGTTCGGGACCGTCAGAAGAGCATGAAAGACTTGTGCTTTGATGAATGTGCTAGGCATTGTCCGTGTCTAGTGGTCTAAGTAAGATAGTAGGAGATGTGAGGGAGCTTACTTGAAAATACATATGTGGCTAGTTAATAATTAATAACGAACGTACGTGTGTAGCTAAAAGAATAAACATCATGTCATTCTTGGTAAGACACAAGTTTATATCGCGATGTGTGAGCGGTCGGTAAAAGCGAATAACTCTGCTGGCCTTTAAAGGGCACCAGGAGTAGAGAGACTTCGCAAGTGAATAACTCTGCTGGCCCAAGGGCACCAGGAGTATAGGGACTTTATAATTGAATAACTTCGTAGGTTCATAAGACCCCAAGTACGGAGGGACTTCGCCGAACGTGTACACTATCGAGGCTAGCCCGTGGCTATTGGTGTGATCCACCAATATGTTGCACCCATATGTCTCGTGGTGGGCAGCACCATGCGTAGTGCCCTTGAATGCTGATGTAACAAAGATAAGCTAAGTTAGAAACAGTTAGTCACAACATGTTGATGAGCATGACGTGAACTTTAAAGTTGAGTCGGTCTCATAAAGATAACTTAATAATAATAATATATACCTTTCCGTTGTAGAACTTAATTATACGTTAGCTTCCCACTCTTACTAAGTACTTTGTACTTACCTCCTTTGCATTGTCATTTGTATGCATTGTGGGGTGAGAAGACGAACAGGTTGACCAATGGTAGATGATGACTTCTGATGACGTTGATGCCTTGAAGATGCTTCTACTTTGTTTTCCTTGTAAAGGTTGTACTAGATTAAGTAGTAATTATTTTCAGATTTGTTGTATTTTCTTTTAAGGTCCTTGTAAGTCAAGTTTTGTATTTTCCTTGGATACATCGTACGTTGTAAAGTTATTCCGTTGTTGTAAGTTATCTCTTTCTATCTTTAGTATGATTGTATCTATTCTTAGTAGCATTTATGTTTTACCCGAGTCTTTTTAGCTTCTGTTTTCTTTATTTGATACGACCACGTAGAGGCTTGCGTATAATGTTAGATTTATTTAATATTATACGTGCCGAACGTTCTCTTCCGGATAAGGGCTCGGTATCCGGGAGCGGGGCGTTACAGTTGGTATCAGAGCGAAGCGTCCTTCTTGTCCTAGGTTTCTCTCCCTCTAAGATAAGATTTCTTTAGACTTTTTAGAATCTTTCTGACCTCTCTTGATCTGTGTGGTAATCCTCGTAAGACTAAGAATCTTTAAACCGTGGTTAAGTTGCACTAGGACCGAGTTACGAGTCTTCTCAGAAGTAGGAGTGCTTGACCTTGGAGTTATAGTACTGAGATACCTTCTGCTTGTATTTAGCCGTTCGGATGTAGGCCACTTCCTAGGCTTCTTCCAAGTCATCTTTAGCTTGCCTGAGCTCATTGTCTTGATCTGACTGATCATGGAGCTCGGTCCTCGGAGAAGGGAGTCCAATTTCGGCTAGGATGACTGCCTCGTATCCATAGGCCAAGGAAAAAGGTGTTTCACCAGTCGTTGAATTCGGTGTAGTCCTGTACGCCCAAAGTATGTTGGGTAAGTGTTCAACCCAATTCTCTCATTCTTCTTCCAGACTCTTTTTCAGACCAACTTTGACTTGTCTGTTTGTCTGTTCAACATGGCCATTAGCTTGTGGGTGGCCGACAGAGGTAAAATGCTGAGTAATACCCAGCTCAGTGCACCATGTTCTGACTATCCTGTCCTCGAATTGCGTCCCGTTGTCCGAGATCAGGATCTTAGGTATTCCATATCTGCAAACAATATTTTTCCATAGGAACTTCTGAATGGCCCTACCCGTGAAAGTAGTTAGAGCCTTGGCCTCCATCCATTTGGCAAAATAATTGACTACCACGACAAGGAACCTCAGGTTGCCGGGAGCTCGAGGAAGAGGCCCGACCAGGTCCACCCCCCATTGATAGAACGGCCAAGGAGAAACTATGGGAACCATTTCTGTGAAGGATGATGGGTTAGATTGTCATGCACCTGGCACGACTTGCACTTTGTCACTAGTTCAATCGCATCGGCTTGCATGGTGGGCGACACTTTTTGGTTAGAGTCCGAGCACCCGCGTGATTCCCACATATACCGAGGTGGATTTCTCTAAGGAGATAATTCCCTTCTTCCTTCGAGGCGCATCTGATCCAAGGCGATATAAAGGATCGCCTGTATAGAACTTCATCGAATATAGAATCTTCATTTTTATGGCCTGAGACTTATCAGTCGGTAGAATGCCATGCTTGAGGTAGGACACTATAGGGTCCATCCACGTGATCGGCCTTTCCTAAGTGTCCAATCTCACCGGCGTGTACCGGGTCAACTTCTTCGTAGCCTAGAATTGGTGAGTCAAGGTCGTATCCCACAAGCTTGGTAGGGGAATCCGGTCGAGTACCAAAGTCGGTCTCGTCCCTAGTTTGCCCGAGGTCAACACAAATATTGAAGACGGTGATTTGTCAGATCACCGGTTCTACGAACTAAAAAATACACAAAACAAAGATTTAAAACTATATAAAAGAGATAGCCGAGCTATGATCCAATCGACTACTATCTAACCCTAACTCGTAACCAGAAGTGATTTCGATATACTCTAATGTTCTTGACATTGTTAAAGGATGTCGTCTCCTATTTCCGAAACTAAGCGCCAATTTCAACAACCTAGTTTCCTATGTCGAATTCAACAGTCCGCTGACCGGATTTAACTGACTCAACACGGTCTACGCTCTACGCGAGACGCTCGACAAGTCGATACAAACCTCACAACGAAACCGAGTCTGAACAACTCAGTCGGTTTTACACAGTGATCCTAGAACCCCTTTTCCCGTATCCTCTCGCAAAATACATATGTAAAGAAGACGCGTGAAATACGATTATCGAGTCGCGAGTTCAATAAAAGTCATTTACGAATAAGTTCTAGAACGATAACAACACCGAGAATCTAACAATCATAACATCAAAACACTTTAATCAACGAGCTAAGGATTCGATTTCATAGACTATCACATAACTCGACTATTGGAAAAACTAGCTACTCATCTTATCAACAAAAACAACAAGAAATCAACAATAAATATAACAAAAACAAAGATTGAAAGCAAGAACAAGAAAGGAAAACAAAATACCAAATATATTATGCCGTAGAAAATCGATCCACCGAACGAAATCCCGTCAATAACGCGTCAAGCTATCTTCGAGATCCTCCGGATTACAACAATCTACAACTAATCTTAGCTAATATACCTCTAACTAATCTAAGCTAAGAAAAGATGAAGAAAAACGCTGAAAATGCTGAAAAAATCGATCTAAAAGAGGAGAGAACCGATCTAGATCAAATGGGGGGGTATTTATAGTGTTTTTGCAGATCTGACTGTTAGGCGTGCGCCTAGCAAACCTTAGGCGCACGCCTAGCTCACTGAAATCACGTACTGAAACATTTGGCCTTCTTAGGCGCGCGCCTGGCTGACACACCCTCAGTAAATAGGTCATAACTTTGTGTGTAGACCTCCAAATCGAGTGATTCAAAATGCCTTGGAAAGCTAATGAAATTGTCTACAACTTTCATGAAGATGTCCAGCCCATAAAATGCCTCCAAGGTGGATCAAAATGTAGATCAATGGAAGGTATGGTTGTAGTACCAACACGTTTTGATCCGTTTGAACGTTTAAGCTTCGGGCACATGTTCCAATCCTCGTATCTCGCCTTCCGGACATCTCAAACACCTAAGTCGTACAAAATCATAACAAATACCACACATAATCCCTACAGGACACTAGGGTGACCGAGAGTATAGTAAATTACACCGAAAAAGACCGAGAATCCCGGACTTTACGTCCTAGGTCCCGAAATGATAACCAAGGTGTAAATACATCAAAATACAACCAAATGTCTCCGGAAACATATAAAACGAGGTATAAACGGGGTATAATTACATAGTAAATGATAGCCAAGTTGACTCTCATCAACTACCCCCTACTTAGCGTTTGATCGCCCTCGAGCAAATATGAGCGATTCAAAAATAAAGATGGAGTCAACATTGAAATCATACATTTAGTCTATAAGAATTGAAATGGTAAAACACAAGTAATTGACACCAATGCTTATGATTTAAGTTCTACCTTGCATTGAGAAAAGAATGTGTGTGTGTGAAGAGCTTCTTCAACATTTATCACCAATGACCGGTTTAGATTATAGACGTATAATGTACCGAGGCTACACCATAGGCTTATACGTCGTAAACATCTCCACTAATCGAGGTCAATCGAAGTCTAGTACGGTCGAGCAGGACTTGAAGGGTTATATCGTTAGGCTAGGGTCGGGGCTAACGAAATGATATTTACGATAAAAAATAGAAAGAAGAAAGTGCAAAAGAGCTTTAACCGAGACAAATATAAACACGAAACTCGGTATCAACTTTGCCTTCAATCTTTCCAAATATTTACATCTCCGGAGTCCAAACCCTAACCTCAACTTCATAATATACAATACTACACAACACTTTAGTCCACTTTTTGGACTTATAACAAACTATAAATATGTACATTTACCACTTCTGTTTCTTTTCTTTTCTTTTTTTTCTCTTTTTTTTTTCTTCTCCTTATATACATCAAAATTCCGAACAAGACCGAAACCGACACATTGTTACACTCCTCGTTCCGAAATAACTCGTAAATTACGACTCCATACCATTACTTACGTCTCAACAATACCTCGCAACATCGTAAAAATGTGCGGAACGAACAAGCTCAATTGCAAGGTAGTCAAGGATATGTAGACCGAAATAATGTTAAGGACATCGATTTTCACGGGTTAGTAACACGAAAGGCTAGTTCGGGTGGCGGTCTAACCACCCTACAAAAGGCTTAGAGGGGTAACAGTGGATTAATCGTTTAGGTTGGCCTTTGGCTCTGATCGGGTCAAAATAAATGCCAAAACCGTCATCCCGTACCTAACAACGACGACCTTTCTATTTCGCCTCGAAGTTACTAATATAAGTTCTAGGTAACCGGGTCATTAATAACTACCATAATCGTTCACCAGTCAAGGTGATTCATGAAGTCGAAGCTAACGTGATAGGACTATTCCATTCTCAATACAAGATCCCAACTCAAATGAAATGCATTCGTATAATCACTATATGTTCAATCAAAACAATATCAAAAGGCTCAATGTACCAAAACCAATGTCAAAGGCATCAAAATTTCTAAAAAATGACTCATTTACACCAAAGGGATAACAATCACTAAGTAACTCGTTCCACATGAAAACAAAACATCGAAGCTAAACCAACCACCCCCTACTTTAAAACGAAACACGAATGGTAAGGGTAGAAAAGTTAGCTTACAACCGGAAAAATACGCGAGTACGATTATGTGGCATCCGTAATATGAACTCCCAGGGTACCTGTACTTATAAAATATACACAACCAACACCAAAGGTGTACAAGTATGGAGTATAACACAATGAAACTACCCGGATTATCACAACTCATCAAAACCAAAAGCACCACACTAAACCCCCCAAAGCACACTTCTTCGAGTTATATAACAACAAAACTTACCCGAAGTATCAAAATAGAAACTAAAGAAACACAGTGAAACATGAGGGGAAAGAAAAAGCATAAAAACACATTCTGAGTTTATAGTCCTCAGCTCGACTTTCTACCCCCAAACATGTCAAGGATAGCTATACCAAAAGAGAGCAAACCGTTGCTTCTCCCTACAAAAATCGTAAGAATTGAGCACCCCTTGAAAATAAAACAATAGAATTATGGGGCTCAATCCCCACCACCAAGATTGGTTCGATGAGACCATTGCACGGAACAACGAACTCACTTTCCCCGAACTAAAACATATACCAACCAATAACGACTCTAGCACCAAGTATGAACATTTAGGCTCAAAATCAACAACAAACTCAATAGGGTGCACCCCCGAAGATATAACAATAGGACTAAATGAAGACGGAACAGGTGACTCAATAGATACAAGAGTCATACCATCCTCGTAGTGTTCTTCCGGGGTGACTTCAATGAAAGTCTCACGTTCTCTCCTCTCAAACTGTTGTTGCACTTTAAGCTCCAAGTTTCGTATGGCTATTTGCATCGTTGCTAAGTCATTACGAAACTCTTGGTGGTGCTCTTGGACCACTTTACTCAACTTTTCAACAGTTTGCTCAAGTGCCATCCGCTGCTCCATTGAGGTCTCGATTCTTGAGGCGGAGGAAGAGTATCGAGTTGTTGATCAAAGTGACTCGGGGCATTCCCCCACTCATTTCCGTATGATGCGGTGTATGGGTTGAACTGATAAGATGGTTGTGTTTGATAACCCATAGCACCGTAGTTGTAATATCCGAATGGGTAAGGATACGAGCCGTAATTGTAGTATGGATTCATTATCTGCAAATCAAGGAAACAACACGAACACAATCACGGTAACTTGTCACTACCACTACCGAAGTAAATGGTGTGACACTTCAACAAAAACAAATAAAAGAAACTATACATAAAAAAAATAAGAAAAACGACCTAATCCTAAGAACTTAACTAACTTACAAGATATCAACCCGATTCCCCGGCAACGGCGCCAGAAAACTTGATCGGCCTTTCCTAAGTGTCCAATCTCACCGGCAGTGTACCGGGTCAACTGTAGCCTAGAATTGGTGAGTCAAGGTCGTATCCCACAGGGAATCTGGTCGAGTACCAAAGTCGGTCTCGTCCCTAGTTCAGGTCAACACAAATATTGAAGACGGTGATTTGTCAGATCACCGGTTCTACGAACTAAAAAATACACAAAACAAAGATTTAAAACTATATAAAAGAGATAGCCGAGCTATGATCCAATCGACTACTATCTAACCCTAACTCGTAACCAGAAGTGATTTCGATATACTCTAATGTTCTTGACATTGTTAAAGGATGTCGTCTCCTATTTCCGAAACTAAGCGCCAATTTCAACAACCTAGTTTCCTATGTCGAATTCAACAGTCCGCTGACCGGATTTAACTGACTCAACACGGTCTACGCTCTATGAGACGCTCGACAAGTCGATACAAACCTCACAACGAAACCGAGTCCGAACAACTCGCCGGTTTTACACAAAGTGATCCTAGAACCCCTTTTCCCGTATCCTCTCGCAAAATACATATGTAAAGAAGACGCGTGAAATACGATTATCGAGTCGCGAGTTCAATAAAAGTCATTTACGAATAAGTTCTAGAACGATAACAACACCGAGAATCTAACAATCATAACATCAAAACACTTTAATCAACGAGCTAAGGATTCGATTTCATAGACTATCACATAACTCGACTATTGGAAAAACTAGCTACTCATCTTATCAACAAAAACAACAAGAAATCAACAATAAATATAACAAAAACAAAGATTGAAAGCAAGAACAAGAAAGGAAAACAAAATACCAAATATATTATGCCGTAGAAAATCGATCCACCGAACGAAATCCCGTCAATAACGCGTCAAGCTATCTTCGAGATCCTCCGGATTACAACAATCTACAACTAATCTTAGCTAATATACCTCTAACTAATCTAAGCTAAGAAAAGATGAAGAAAAACGCGAAAATGCTTTGAAAAAATCGATCTAAAAGAGGAGAGAACCGATCTAGATCAAATGGGGGGTATTTATAGTGTTTTTGCAGATCGATCGTTAGGCGTGCGCCTAGCAAACCTTAGGCGCACGCCTAGCTCACCGAAATCACGTACCGAAACATTTGGCCTTCTTAGGCGCGCGCCTGGGCCGACACACCCTCGCAAATAGGTCATAACTTTGTGTGTAGACCTCCAAATCGAGTGATTCAAAATGCCTTGGAAAGCTAATGAAATTGTCTACAACTTTCATGAAGATGTCCAGCCCAGAAAAATGCCTCCAAGGTGGATCAAAATGTAGATCAATGGAAGGTATGGTTGTAGTACCAACACGTTTTGATCCGTTTGAACGTTTAAGCTTCGGGCACATGTTCCAATCCTCGTATCTCGCCTTCCGGACATCTCAAACACCTAAGTCCTGTACAAAATCACAACAAATACCACACATAATCCCTACAGGACACTAGGGTGACCGAGAGTATAGTAAATTACACCGAAAAAGACCGAGAATCCCGGACTTTACGTCCTAGGTCCCGAAATGATAACCAAGGTGTAAATACATCAAAATACAACCAAATGTCTCCGGAAACATATAAAACGAGGTATAAACGGGGTATAATTACATAGTAAATGATAGCCAAGTTGACTCTCATCATTGTGCGCCCGTCGCCTCTTTGCACCTCTTTGACATTTACGGGAAGGTGGCATTAACCTTAATGCCTTAATCTTGTCGGGATTCGCCTTGATGCCTTCCTTGGAGATCATGTAGCCCAGGAACATACCCGACCCGACCCCAAATGTACATTTCTTAGGATTTAACTTCATCCGAGTCCGTCGAGTGTGTTGAATACTTCTCGACATCTACCATGTACTCATCAAGGGACTCTTTCTTGATTAAGAGGTCATCTACATAGACCTCCATGCACCTTCCTTTCTGTTTTTCAAATATCTTATTTACTGCTCTCTGATAAGTGGCCCCTGCGTTCTTGAGCCAGAAGGGCATAGTGACATAACAGAACGTACCCTGATCGGTAAGAAATGCAGTTTTTTTCCGAATCCTTTAGATCCATGGCTATCTGATGATACCCCTTGTACGCATCTAAAAACGCAATGATTTCAAAACCTACGGTTGAATCAACTAACCTGTCGATCTTAGGAAGTGGGTAGCAATCCTTAGGACAAGCTTTATTCAAGTCGGTGAAGTCCACGCACATTCGCCAGCTTCCGTCTGGCTTCTTCACTAATACTGGGTTGGCTAACCAGCTCCGATATACTACTTCCCGTATGATCCCTGCCTGGAGCAGCTTCTCTACCTCTTTCTGAATGGCATCCATTCTGTCTTTAGCAAACTGTCTCTTCTTCTGTCTGATCGGTTTCCTGTCCGGGTCAACATTGAGCCTATGGAGAGCCAGCTCGGGTGACAGACCCTGCATATCATCTGTTTTCCAAGTGAACACGTCTATGAATTCTTTCAGTACGTTGACGAGTTCCTCCTTTTGCTATTGTGGGATCCATGATCCCACGCTCACAGTCAAATCTTTCCGTCCTTCCCATATGCCAACTGTTTCAATTTTGTCCTCTGATGACCAACTTTCTTCTTCCTTTGGGAGTAATTCTTCAATAGACACCTGTTGTACCATTAGTTTCCTATTAACGGTGGCCGTGTAAGAACTCCTGGCCATTTCTAAGTCACCCTTGACTTCTACTGACCCCTCAAATGTTGGGAATTTCATACTTATATGAGCTGGAGATATTACCGCTCTGAGATCTATAAGTGCAGGTCGTCCCATAATAACGTTGTAGGCTGAGGGTGCCTTAACAACTACATAATCTATCATAAGGGTCCTGCCCCTTGGTTCCTGTCCAAAAGGTTGGTAGCTGAACAACGGGGCCGAGACCGGTGTCAGCTCGGTATCCTTCATCTTCATGGATTGAAAAACATTGTAGTACAGTACATTGACCGCACTACCTGTATCGACACAAATACGATTCACCGTAAACTTGTTAATTATCACCTGGATAACTAACCCTTCGTTATTAGTGACTCAGGGCAAGGGGTCTTGAGGACCGTATATGACCTCTCCGGTCAATCTCTGTCTTTTGTTAGAGTCAGGGGGATTAGTCGACCTGCTACTGTCCTTCTCGCCGGGTCGAGATGAGGTACTCGGGCCTCCGGAGATGGTGTTTATTGTGTTGATGGGACTATTGTCGATCTATCCGTCAGGGGCCGGGGATTGATCCATTCTACGTCGGTAGTCATCACGTCGTCCCCGGTCCTGACCAAAATTCCCTCTTTTAAACTCCCTTCTCCCTCTGGGCTCTGCATTCTGAGAGTGATCTATGACCTCATCTAAATTCCCTTCCATGACCGCGGCGTCGATGTCCCTCTGCAAGTCCCTGTAATGCTCTGAATCATGTCCAATATCTTCATGATACTTGCGGAATTTGGTCTGATCTCTCTTCTCCCGAGGACCTCTTAGGGGAGGTGGGACTTGGGAAATGCCTTTCCTTTGCATTATAGCGAGAACCTGCTCGCGTGACCTGTTTAACAGGATAAAATCCCATTCCTGAAGTGCTCCCCTCTTTCCCAGTCGGTCAGATATAGGCGCAGCGACTCGGTCCCATACTGGCTTGCATTTTCTATCAGGTCTATCATCAGGTTTATCCTTCTTGGACCCCTCTGCTTCTCTTTTTAGGCGGTTAGCCTCTTCACCCTGGCAAAATCTGTAGGCGTGGTCCATGCATTCTTCCATAGATCGTGGGAGTTTACTGTTGAGCTTGGCATATAGCCGAACCTCTTATGGACCTGCTACGAAGGATGTAATCAACAGATGTTCCTCGGCATTTCTGACCTGCCTTGACTCTTCATTGAACCTTCTCAGGTACTGCAATACTGACTTGTCCTTCCTTTGTCGAATAGTAAGAAGGTAGGTGGCGTTCCTCTGAAAAGGCTTTGCGGTAACGAACGCTTGCAGAAACTTTTTTGCCAGAGTCTCAAAGTTGGGGATTGAGTGAGGAGGTAGTTTCTGGAACTAATCACGGGCTCTGCCAGTCAGTAAGGCCGGGAAGGCTTTGCATTTCATCTCCTCGGCAACAAAATCAAGATTCATATGTGTCAAGTATTGAAACAAATGATCCTGAGGGTCCTTTGTACCATCGTACAACTCCAACTTGGGGATCTTTAATCTATCAGGGTGTGGATAGCTCAAGATCTGTTCTGAAAAAGGCGATTCGAACGACAGATCGTCCGATCATCGGCCTATAATTCCTTCGAGCTCTACTCGGGCAGCTTCCTGTGCTTGCGTGTTAACCTGTTTTTTTCCATGCATCAGAGGTGGAGGATAGGGTTTCCCTTCTATCATCCTTGCACGGTACGTTATCCTTAGGAACGTTATTTTCTGGACTTTCTTCCTCTCGCCCTTTTAGGGCTAGACCCAGCACGGTTTTGAATGCTGGCATGTCGAGATTTCGTAAGGCATCCAACAAGGCTTGTTGAGCAGGGTCGGCCAGGACTTCCTCTTGATTAGTTTGTGCCTGGCTGGTGGTTGCGTTTGGATCTATATCTCCAGTTCTTGTTTGGCCAGCTGCGGTCGCGGGGGGGGGGGGGGGGAGGGGGGGGGTCGGTGCCTGCGTCCGAATCTTTTTTCCGGTATTCTTCGGGGGTGCCATTGTTTGATCTTGATTAAATCACGGAGGTTCAGGCCCTCCTTCTAGCGCCAATTGACGATGCTGGAAATCGTCGGGTATATGATCCGGGTCTAAATACTCTAAAACGACTAACCAAGAACCATTAACAATGGGGATGGAGGTTATGACATGATTTTGACTGAGCCTGAGAGTAAATTTCTCCTAAGTTGCCTACGTATCCAATGTATGTAATTGGAATCAAGTCTTTCGTAGTTCCTTAGGGTTGTTTATATAGGGAGGCGTCTCACCCTTGTTGTGTTAGGCAAGTATAGGATTCTTAAACCCTAAGGATTATTACGTGTCAATCTCCTCTCTAAGAGATAATTAGGATAGCATTTAAATAATAAGATCGGCCTCCTATAATCACGGGATTCTTCCCATCTTTATCCTTTTATATAGGCACGTGATTGAATTGCCTTTGTAAGGAAAACCCCTGACGTCCTGCGTCAGGTTCCTCAGACTGTCTCGACCAAGGTTACCCGACCATTGATGACCGAGCCGCTCTGCGGTGGTCTAGTCGGGCAAAACGAGGATTGACCTCCTGCCTGGGATAAGTCTAGTCTGTCCGGGTCCTCTGGCCCTAATATTCTTCCACATAGTTATGGCACATGGCGAGGTTTAATTTATCCCTCATCATCATCGACACAATTCAAAGCATGTTGTCTAGACTCTTTTTTTCCAACTCTTTGTTGGCAGAGGCAACAAAATCAGACGCCAATGAATTTTCTACAATCCCCAACTTTGTTTTACATTTGTGAGTCACACAAGCAAACAACTTTTCTCTACAAGAAACGCCTCCAGGATCAAAATTACGCATTACCGTATCTTTAACAAGGAAATCGACATCATATAGGACCACTTTCAGCATTTCTTTAAAAGCAGAAAATGCACTACCTGCTTGAAAATCATCGTGCACAACCTTAAGAAAAGTATATACATCACCTACCTGAGAGCTAACATTTAAAGCTATAGTTATATTTGTAACTTCCTGTTCATCCCCACCTTTATGGTCCTCAAAAACACCAATCTTCACCTGACCAAGCATTAAATCAGTCTAGACTTCCAATTCAGTTAACTCCGCTTTAATCAAGTTATCAACGGACTTTTCCTTAACCTCACAATTCTCAGAATTTGGGTATGTAAGTGATACTGCCTCGACATAGTGTTTCTTGTTCGACAACGGGCATTCATGTTCATATTCTTTCACAAGGGGAGCCTCATCATAATTAGGTGTTGTTGTCTTATTCTCAAAAAGTGCATCATCTTTGGGAGCATCATGTAGATCATTTTCAGACTTGATGTCTTTAAGATCTCCAGTAATGCTTGAATCCAAATAGTGAGATTCATCGGTGGAACCCAATCGTTGCATTAGCTTATGTCCTTTTATGTGTGATTGAGTGGGAACTTTCAACAAACAGTTGGTGGGCTTGAAATTCTCTCTTTTCACTTGCTTCATATGAGTTTCAGTTGATGCGGAAATGATTTCGGTGGTGAGGTAGAACTCATTAGGATCGTCAAGTGGACACTTTTCACCCAGCCTATTGTTGCAAACTTGGAAGGGAAATTTTGTCGAACATGTAGTGGGCCAGAAATCATTGATCAAAAGGAACTTCATCCTTGGCCATAATATTAGCTTTGATTCACCTCCATAACTCTCTGACGCTGCAATTGCTTCCACCACTGTGTAGCTTCACCTTCCAAAGCATAATAGGCCAGTTTGCACTTCAATTTTTCTGGTGGTTGCAATTCTTTGAAAGAACATTCAACTGCGTCGATCCATTCAAGGCGGTCTTTCTTTCTTGCAAAGACAGTAAGAATAGGAACTTTGGACCTCATCCAATGCTTTTCTTATCTAAGGCTGTACTTCCATTCATTACAAACCCAATCCGGAGGAAGACGAGGCAAATCTCGCTCAACTCGGTGGGTGTTTTGCTTCAAGTGTTGTCTCACTCCATCTGTACCTTGAATCACTTCTGATTTAAATGAATCGCAGTCCGATGAAGCTTTGACGGTATATCCTGAAGGATCTTCGAATCCCAAAAAATGTCGCGAATCCGGCTACCTTTAGCATCCATGCTAGTCATCTTGCTTGTGAAGGTAAATCTTCAACTTGGCTCCGATACCAGATGACGTAAAGAATCAGAAGAGAGGCCGACACTCTCAATAGTTCGACTACAAACTGGAAAAATGATCAAAGCTGCCTAGCAGGGATGGAGTTTTGGGTTTAAATACCTCTATAGTTTAACACAACAAAAGACAAAAATACCCCTATTACATAAATAACATGAATAGACAAAACTAACTCTCATCTTAATTAACTAATTGCATCCTCACTGCATCATCCAACATGAGTGAATGCTTTTGTTCCCATGTTTTCATTTAACATAAAACTTTTTCCCCTACTCCGAAAATCCTGAAAATTTTCATCAATGTAGATTACTGTCGTATCTACAACTTATCCTTTTACATCAACTCTATAATCATTATGGATTGTTCATAAAATTCATGTTAATACCGGACACTCTGTCCATAAAATCTGCTGCATCACTTTCACTTCTTCTTCTGTTTTTAACATGTTAAACATCTTCAAATGATCTTCGTTTTTGATATGTTGCAGAAAACAATTTCATCTACAACCTTCCTTTTGGAATCAAGTTCAAATTCCTTTTCGTTTGATCACAATCTGCAATTTAAACCAGTGTCTACCAATCTGGAAATTCAGACAGTTTGTGCGTTCGGCAGAAATAATTGTTTTTAACCAACTCCCTCTCATTCAAAAATTCTAATATTTTTATATCACCTGGGAAACTCCAGTATCTAAATCTTTTCCCTTTGCATCGTGTTCAAATTCCATTTCGTGTGGGCTGTAAAATTTGACAGTGTCAGATCCGGAGTAAATATCATACACAACAACCAAAAAGGAATCCTCACTCTTCGACTTAAGGTTTGGGCTAAGAGAGTAGTAAGTTACGATGGTTATGTCTTAGAAGTCTTCCGAAGTGATCTTTCCCTAGGATAGGTCTCCTTGTAGTGTGCTTTTAAAGTTTACATTGTTGTTTCTTTTGCAGTTATAAACTAGAATCAAGATGCTATCCTCCTGCATGTCATGTTTGAAGTTCAGACCCTTTTCATTCCAAGCTTCCGATTTCAATTCAGATTACTACACCTTGTACCTTTCAGCTTTAAATCTCTTTCAGGCCATTTAGAGCCATGAATCACCGGATGCATCTTTTGACACTTCCTCTTCTGTCTTGGTGTTTCTATAACACTTTTGTACACCGGTTGAAATGTCTAGTTTTAATCTTTTCATTCCCACATGAGGAAGACCTTGAGCAGTTATTCCTTGGTAGTGTATTATTCCTCTCGAGTAGTGCAACTTTGAAACCCTGAATTGGATCATCAATGATCTTTCACCCTTCTCTTGAAAATTTGAATTAATTCTTTGAAACGAACTTTATCTAGCAGTTCTAAAGTGTATTTTCCCCTTCAATTAAAAGCTTGTTTACCGCTTACTTATTCAAACTGTTGACATTCTTTTACAATCTTGAGGAAATCTCTATTCCCCTTTCAATCTTGAGATGACTCAACCTATCTTGAATAATGCAAACTTTGAATTTTCTTGATAAGTTTATTTCAATCTGAGACCTTTTGGTGTACTTGATTTTTCTCCATAACCCTTCATGTTGAGATTCTTGCTCTTTACTTGATTTCTAAATTGTCTAGTCATTTTGGTGCTTGACCTTGCACCTTTGCCTTGCTTCTCTTTTATGGTGATTCATCTACGATATTCATGCAAACTGAGGATTCTCCTAGCTCGCCAACAGCCACTTTGTTAAACAAACGATTAACAATCAAGGTCACCTTCTTAATGTTCTCAAGCTCAGTGTTCTCTCTCCATGCATTGAGAATATTTCCAAGTCCATCATGTTGCGCTTCCCTAAACGTCTCCACTTTTAAGGGTTTATGTAAGAGCTCATCGTGTTCCTTTCAAGTGGCCTAAGTTCCCTTGCAAACCACCGTAACTTGTAGAATTCCACTATCTCAAAAGAATCTCATCTGCAAGATAATCCTTTTGCTTCTTCCTTGGTGGGTATCTTTTTTATTATGATATAATGCTTTACTCATCGGTTTGGAACCAACTTCAACTTCACTCGACCTAGAATCATCATGTTCTGTTTGTAACCCCTACCATATCTCTTGTTTTGAGAACTTTTTTTCCCCTTCTTCGGCTTACCAAGTTGACGTACCACCCTGGTACTTAACTTGTCACCCTTCAACTAATCATTTTCCAAATTAACCATTTTTGTCTTAAGGATTGGATCAGACCTTCAGAAAAAATTATGGCAATGCATGTTCTCTGATGGGAGTCAACTTTACGTGACTCCGGTGCATTAATTACCTCCGTTTACCACACTTTCAGCACAATTTTGGGTGAATTAGACCATTTTCGGGGTGTTATCGTGAGTTTATGGCACGGGGAATGAATCCATTACTTTGATGAATTCTTACCCCTTTTTGTTGATATCAACCCCATTCCCGAGCACTTTTACCCTCCGGAATTGTTTGGATGTTTGTGGTTGTTTATGATATTGAAGGGTATTGGTGTCTCGAGGACCCGGAAGGTGACGATTTGTGGTGAAAAAGCACGATCGAGGCAAGACGAGGGCCCAAAAGGGAAGAAAAATGAAGATTTGGGGAAACAGGGGTTCAAACGCGCGTTTGAACCCCCAAACGTGCGTTCCGAAGTCCGGAGATGATACGAGTTGAAGCTCTCTAAACGCGCGTTTGAAATCACTCCAAACGCGCGTTCCAAGATCCCAAACGCGCGTTTGAACCTTCCTAAACGCGCGTTCCGGATGAAGAACAAATAAGTCCCCGCCCGTAATTTATGCGAAACGCGCGTTTCAACTAAGCGAAACGCGCGTTTGAAGATTCCAAACGCCCGTTCCAGCCCTCTAAATGCGCGTTTGGACCGATTTTTGAGCAGATTTTCCCTTCACCTATAAATACCCCCTTGGACTATTTCTTACACATCAAGCTTTTCTTAACAAAACTCTACCCATTTTCTTGCTCGAATTTTGTAATAGCTTGGAATACTCTCTCTTAGTGTAAATCAACAACATCTTAGCTTAATCTTTCCATTTCTTAGCTTAGATTTTCATTCCAAACACTAAGAGACCACCTTTTAATTACTTCTTTATTTTGTACTTTTTGGATCTCAACTCGAATTTCTGCAATCTTATGGTATATTTCTCTTCTCCTTTACTTGTTATGACTCTTATTTACTGTTTTATGCATGTTTTGATTAGTATAATGAGTAGCTAAACACCTATATAGTCGAATCATGTGAAATTTGGTGAAACCACCCTTTGGGTGATGAAATGGGGAGTGGGTAGTGCTTTTTATTGTTGTATCTTGCATATTTCACGTCTTAGAACTCGTTATAATGGATTTGGGCTAGATTGATCACCTAGGTCAAAATCACACACATCAATCTTGAGAGTTGTTCAGATAGAGGGGTGTGGGAAAAGGGTTCTAAGATCGCATTGTAGTGCGAGGTTACTCGTTTTAACGTTTAAACAGCTCTCGTGCATAACATGTCTTGTGAATGAATCCTCTTTAGGGACGGTTAGTTGACTTGGCATAAGGTGTTGGGGAAGAGTTGTTCAGACCTTAGCACCGGGATTAGGAGTACGTACCCGTGAAATTGATTGTAAGAGTTTGTTCGTTGTTGCACACTCCCGGTTTTGTCATTCCTTGGGGTGAAACTAGCTATTTTGATCATGGTTCGGCTATGTCTCTCTTTAACTATCTTTAAAACCTAGTAGTTTAATCTTCTTTCTTTCTTTTTATCTTTAGACTCGTTAGTTAGAATCACTTAGTGTCGTTGTAGTAAACAAAACCTTAAAAGAAATTGATCACCTAGACTAAGCGTTTCTTTCACTTTGGTACTTACAAACACGATTCCTTTGGGTTCGACCTCGTACTCCTGTAGCTATTCTAGCAATCGACCCGGTACACTGCCGGTTAGAGAGTTAGTTTACCCACGGTTTCGAGTCTTTATAATTTGTTTTTGAAGGGGTGGATTTTAGCTCAATCAAAATGGCGCCATTGCCGGGGAATTGTGTGCTATTTGTGATATCTTGCAAGTGAACCGAAGGCTTGGGCCTAGGTTTTATTTTACTGTTTTCTTGTTGTTTGCTTTTTGTAGTGCATGACCCGGAGATCTCAAACACCACTCGAACCTTACATAGACGGGATTGAAGCTTACGCAAGGCGTAGAAATAGTCAACGAAGAAGAGGTCGACAAGTAGAGGACTTGAATCCGGTCTTTGAAGAGAATAGTTTGGGTGAGTTGGGAGAAGGATCCGACATGGCACAAAATGGTGGACAAGGTTTGGAAGGAAATTTGGGGAATGATAATGGAATCCCGAATCAAAACCCGCCTCTTGTCAACAACAATGCACAAGGAGGTGGGAATGGACAAGGAAACAATGTTGTGAATGCGAATAGGCCTATACCTCAACATGTTCAACATGAAGCCCAAGGGAATCAAATGGATCCCGCTCTTATGCAACAGTTCAATGCATGGATGTTGAATCAGTTTCAACAGAATCAAAACCAAGCTCACAATCAAGGTGCAAATGCGATGCCTAATTGGTTTAACGGTCAACAAGAGCAAAACCAAGGTGGTTTGACTTGTAGAGATTTTGTGCTAGCTCCTACGACAAACATGGGGCATAGTCCAATTCGAATGCCACCGGTAGCCGCCAACAATTTGGAATTGAATAGGAACATCATACATTTGTTGGGAGACAACGCTATATTCAAGGGAACCGCTTTAGAAAATCCTCACTTATTCATTGATCACTTTCTCCAAATAGTGAACTCAACAAAGATCAATGGAGTGAGTGATGAGGCGCTCAAACTTATGCTTTTCCCGTTTTCCTTGAAAGAGCAAGCTAAGAGGTGGTATGATTCGTTACCTAATGACTCTTTACACACATGGGAAGAAGTGGTAAAGACTTTTCTACTCAAATATTACCCCCCTCGAAGACTGATGACGGTCAAATTGTACCCGTTATTCTATGATCTTTATCCCCGATTCTAGTTTAAAAGAGCTTTAATGCAGGGATAATAAGTCGTAATATGCCTAATTTATATATACCCCGAGTTACGATTCGTTATTCTGCATTTCGATGATTTATTGCATTATTTGGTATTACAAACTATGTTTTTGTATGATAAATACAGTGAGCATTATGGACGGACTACGGAGAAGGAATTAAAGATCCAGGACAATGCAGAGCCCAGCAGAAGGTAGAAGACAAAGCCCAGGAGAAGTGAAGGCTCGGTCGACCGAGCCCAGCTATTCGGTCGACCGAGTGGACTTAAAGCCCAAAGACATTCCGGCGTATTACTTAAGTCGGTTAGGGTTTAGGGAATCCGATCCTTAGTCGGTTTCTAAGTCGGTTTTGAGCTCTATATAAACACATTGTCATTAGTATTATTCATTCATTCATACATTGATTTAATCATTGATAAAAGAGAACTACACATTGAGAGTTTTTCAGCAAGTTAGGGCTGCAACAATGTAAGCCCTTAATCTTCATGTTTTATTTTCAAGTAATTAATTCTTCCAATTATGTTCTTATCGTTTGAATTAATTAAACATAGCTAGATGATGTGATTCTCGGCTATGACGTTAGGAGGTGGTGATACCTTGTCAATGAGGATCCCATGACCTACGTCATAATCTAGATTTATTCATGACTCTATGTGATTTAATTACTGTGTATCTATGATAGTTTATATAAGTGATGTACGAATTGCTGTTTAATCTGTTCTGTATGAGGAAACGCTGAGAGGTTGGTTCTAGGATGTAATTAGGGTTGAGTTCGTCCGGGTGACCGAACAGAGTCGTTCGGTCGACCGAGCCCTAGTTTCGTCGGTTAAGTCTGCCACGTCTTTATGGTGGGTCTAACCTAGTTGAATTTACTTTCTCAGTAGGTATGGCTACGGCTACGTCGCTCGTCAGTTTTTCATTAGCGTATTATGAGGAAATACTAATATAAGACGTCTAGTTCGGCTCACGAACGATCTTTCGGGACTTTCAGCAAGATCTAGATTAGTTTTGTATTAGGGAATTGTCGACACCTAGTCATACGTGAATCGTAGATTAACAAGAGACTTACCGAGTAATTGTTAATAGGACGAGGGCTTGAGCGATCGTTTAGGAAGTACGCCTAACCATAGGAATGTTGCCTAAGCGAGGTGTACGGTTAATATCGGCATCCTTAGAATAATGAGCGTGTGAGTTATATGAGATGGATACCCAAAAAGGTGAAGTCACGTAACAATACCACAGTGATCTAGTAACCTAACCGGTGCTAAGTCAAGTTAAGGGGATGACTCCCGTAGCCAATTAAATATGAATACAAACGGATTGACGGTTAATGATTTAGGTTATCTTATATAAGTTGTCTTGGTCCAAACGATAACGTTGGTAATTGGAAGGTTAATTACGTGTGTGTCTTTTAGGTTTGAGTTTGTTTATTTTATTTTGTCTTTTATGTTGGTCTTAGACCGTTGTTCAATAACGAATTAGGTGAGTTAATTATTTAAACCTAGGGTCCACATTTTGATTCCCTGAGGGATCGACCTTGATTCACCATCGCTATGCTATGATGTACCTAGTGCTATTGCTAGTATTTGGTGGTCAAGTAAAATAAATTTATAACCTGATCAGACCGCAATCAAGTTTTTGGCGCCATTGCCGGGGAATCAATGGCCCAATGATTGTTTAAATAATTATTTTTATCTACTTCGTTCTTTCTTTATTGTTTTTAGTTGAATTCTTTATTTTTATTCTGACGAATTATCTGTACTTGTATGCTGTGAAAGGATTAAAGCAGGAATGGGGAGGATGTTCGTTCGGTCGACCGAACGTATTCACTCGGTCGACCGAGCCTTTTTCCAGCTTTAATTTTATATACAGTGTTGTTTCCCCAGTGTCTGTTTCCCCCTGTTTGTAGGTTGTAAGTTTGACAACAGTATGAGCAATCATACTGTTTGTCGATTTACTGATTGTTTATTGTTTTTCAAATATTGCAGATAATTCGAAGTAAATCAATCACTTAACCTGTTCAAGATCAGCAAAATGTCATCAACCAATTTTCTTGAAGCCAAAGAAGAGGTTAAGGTTTTACGAACCAAAACTACACCTAAAAAGCCGTTAACACCAAAGCTCATGGAAAGGATAGAAAAGATGGAAACGAAAATCCGAGAGGCAAGGAAATCGAGAGAGGCTAAAGAAGCCTATTGGCAAAGAGGTATGTCTATTTTGAATCCAGAGGAAATTTCTTCGGATTCTGATTCACTTTAGATTATGATGATTACATGTCCGAGATAGAGTCCGAGTCGAAGGTAGCGCGCAATATGAAGAGCCCTATTGTCATCTCGTTCTAGAGATGAAATATTGATAAAAGACGAGTCTCGGGCGATGCAAAAGTTAGCGGACCCGGAGCTTTTATGGTTGGAGTAACCCTAGAACAAACCCATTTAGGTTTAGCCTTGATTGATTCCGGTTCGAGCCTTAATATCTTTCCTAAAAGCCTTTGTGATAGGAATTTCATTTTAACACCCACTAACACCCCGCTCCAAGTTAGATTAGCGGATGGAACTAGGACAATCATGACTAGGAGACTGAACAACATGATTATTGGTGTGGGGCAATTACGGTTTAAGATAGACATAGTGGTAATGGAAATCGAGGAGCATCCTGAATGCCCAATCATTTTGGGTAGATCGTTTATCAACACCGCTAGAGCCTTCATACGGATGACCAGACATGAGATAGTATTGTTTGACGCCAAGGGTTCTGAGTGTTATGGGATAACAAATCCAAATTTCCCTATACCGGTAAGTGTGAATGTGTTAGAAGTAGTTGGTTCGGAGAAACTTGATGCCGCCAAGGTCTAGGAAAGGATGCGATGATAATGTCGATGATAAAGATGAGAAGGAAGTCCTTACTATTCTAAGTCGGAATAGGTCAGTTCAGCCTGCGCCAGCCCTTACCAATATTGAAGCTGTAGACCTACCTAAGGATAGGAGGACCAGAGCGAAGAAACGAACTAGGAGAGTTCGTAACAAAAGCTCATCAAAATCAGAGACGAATCCAAAAGTAGGCGCTTGTCTGGATGGTCAATTCGACTGTCTTTTCATTGGACTGAAATCCAAAGGAAGGGCACTCGTAGAAAAGGACGGTCAAACTTTCTCGGTGAAAGCTGGCCGGGTGAAAGCCTGGCAAGTCAAGGGCAGTGTTTAGGAGTGATGATTTTGGAAGTCGAGCTATAGACTCAAAAATTTAGAATTTTTCTCGTTTCATTTTATTTTATTTCATTTTTATTTTTTTTATTTTAATTTTTTTATGAATAAAAGTAACGTAGAATGACGAGAGCCATTTTTATTTTTGCCGTGTTCCAATGACCATTAGGTTACGGATGTGCAAAAAGTTTTTTTTACTCGAATCATTTTAACGTGAAGTAGAGTAGGAAGCGAAATCATTATAAAATGTATTGATGATGAGAATTTGGTGAAAAGATGCTTGGTTTAAAATTTGTATTATTTGGAAAAAGTGAAGATTTATATGTTAATGGATTGTGGTTGGATTATTCGATTTTTTTTGGTAAGGATTTTTCAATTTGTGACATAATAATTTTGATAGACTTATGTGTTCTAACTTGAAAATTTCGTGTGTATCAAATTGAGGAGGTCAACTATCATTTATTTTTACACATCCCCATTTTTCATTTCCCAATACACCTTTTCATTTTCCCCATTAATTTATTCCTCCAACAAAACCATTCCACTCCTCAATCCTTGCCTTTCTATCTCCACCAATCACCTTCCACCATTTCAAACCTTTCACTTTCCACATCTTTCTATTTAAACCTCCTTTTTCTCTTCATCATTCCCACACCACAAAATCTTCATCTTCTCTAAATCCCCAATTTTCTTCTTCCTCTTCTCTCCATAAATTCCCATTTCTAATTTTTCTCATAACTTCCATCCACCCAAAATTGGGGATAGTAATCTAAATGATCCCCTCCAATATCACAAATTGTGCCTGTTCATATCTCTGAAGGATTATCCAACCCAGGCTGTCACAGGGAAGACCTGAACCTCAGCAGCAAAGCTTCATCAGTTCGGTCGACCGAACTCCTCTGCTCGGTCAACCGAGGCCCTTCTCTCGGTCGACCGAGAGCTTCCAACTGCTGCATCATTCTGCCAGCGTGCTCTGTTCCAGTTCTGCAATTATGCCACCAAGACGCCGATCCTCCGCACAGTTTGTAGCAGTCGACGATGCCATACCCTTGATCAACGGGGCACCGCAATTTGCTAGCCAAGAAGTATTTTCAGTTTATCGGAATTTCTTCAACAATTTGCCGATACACCGGGCTCGGGGATTAGATTTGACCAACTGTGGTCAAGAGCTGTTCGATCTCGTGGAATCTTATCAGTGGCAAGAGGTTGTTGCGCCACCTGGCCAGGTCAATGTCGACTGGGTAAGAGAGTTTTATTCTTATTTACGCGTGCACCCACACACGAATTTAGTCCAAGTTCGTGGCAAATCCATTGTTATTACTCCGGGGACGATTAATAATTATTATGGTCTCGATACCCCGGAGGAGGAGCCAGAGTACACTGTCACATTTGATGAGTCTGATGCATGGTTGGAGGAGGTTGGTGCCCATCTCGGGATAGCATGGACAATAGGGGAAGTTGCTCGCACTTTTGAGGAGCCATACTTTAGGCGGTGGGAAGATAAGTGCTTACACAGGCTTATCCGTTCTAACATTATTCCGGCCAAGCATGTGTCTACAGTTTATTATGCACATGCTACGCTGATGTACTGGTTGAGCAGAGGATGGCCTGTTAATATTGGGGCACTGATGCGTTCTGAGATGACTGCCGATGCCCGTAAGCCTAGACACATGCTGCCCTATGGTTCATTGATCACTTCATTATGTGAGGCAGCTGAATGCCCAGTGCTAGGCAGTGACTCCTATGTTAGGCCCATGCCTATCCTATCTTTGGATTCTGTTGCACCACCTCTTGTGCATCATGATGATCACGGTCCGGTGATGACGGTGCGCAATTCCAAGATTTTCCTGAAGCAGATCCCAATGTTCTTCCATTAGCTTTCGTTGATCCGAACGATATACCTTCGGACTAAGCATCCGTGTAATCTATTAATTTTCTCTTTATCAATGTGTTTTTATTTTTGATTTCGTTGTACCAATAAGTTAAGTCGTGTTGTATGGAGTTCGTTTTGAATTTCCCTAATGAATAAAATTTGTCTTATTTAATGTGTTGGATATTTGTGCATTATTTTCACTATAATTATTAAGTATGGGCTTAAATATGTTTAAGGAAATTATTATACCTTTTACAGTCCATTTGATATGATTATATTTTTCTGGACTAACCCTGTAACGCGTTCCAAGTTTTTTGTTAAAGATGTTTGTTGCAGAGGTTGCATTTTATCGCAGTTGGTAACTGTATTTGTCTGTCACAATTCTCCGGAGTTCCCCACGACTTGTTCCGATCCCGCGCTTTTCCAGAGCTAAGTTCCTATTTTTGCTCTTTATTGTTATACATTGAGGACAATGCATGGTTTAAGTGGGGGGTACGAGTCACTTAGCTCACTTAGCTTGCTCGAATAAGTTCCTATATATCAAATAATATAATAAATGAGTAAAATTTAAACTTTTAAACATAGAATCACATTTACTTTTGTGAAGCTCCCGAATATTGTATTTAATAAGGAAGGAACCATGGTTCATGAGTACATGATCACTTTATACTTTTGCGATATAATTCTAGTAAACTTAATGATATTCATGTCATATGTTGCGAGTAGTTATTTATTATTCAATTACTCAATAAGTGAATCGATGAATATTGCGCTTATAATAAAAATGTAGAATTTTATGTGTACATTGCGTAGATGATTGGTTATGTAAACTTAGTGTCAATATCTATCCGTCGATGTATTCGATATTCTCGGCCAATAAAAGCGGAGTAATAAGCTTGAGACGTACTGTGTTTTATCAAAATGTTAAACACTTTGGGCTTGTAGTAACATTACCAAAGTAGCCCCGCGCTTGTGGTAATATTCAATGCTATGCATGATCTAAGATAGGGGGATACTCTAAACAGCTTTTCTTCCTTGAGATTGATAGTATTTGAAAAATATGAAGACATGAAAAGAATATTCAACTCTTTAAGAGGCTTTGAGTAGTACTCGGTCTCCAAGTCCAAAAACCCTATAGATACGCTCTTGCTTATTGTTCTAGTGCTTTAACCATTGCGAGGCTTAAGAAGTGGGAATGCTGATGTTGGTAGGTTGAGATTTCGAAGTTAGCATAAACTCTAATCTTGCTACATTCATATAAAACTAATGCACATGCACACATCACTTCGATTCATAGTGAGTAATGAATAATGGATATCTTATGAGCATCAACAATATGAGTTGATTCGAGTTTCTTGTGTTAGTATAATTTGACCAATGGAAAATGATTATATGGGGAATAACTTATTGATACTTTGATCGGGACGATCAAAGGCTAAGTGGGGGGTAGTTGATGACGGTCAAATTGTACCCGTTATTCTATGATCTTTATCCCCGATTCTAGTTTAAAAGAGCTTTAATGCAGGGATAATAAGTCGTAATATGCCTAATTTATATATACCCCGAGTTACGATTCGTTATTCTGCATTTCAATGATTTATTGCATTATTTGGTATTACAAACTATGTTTTTGTATGATAAATACAGTGAGCATTATGGACGAGACTACGGAGAAGGAATTAAAGATCCAGGACAATGCAGAGCCCAAAGAAGGTAGAAGACAAAGCCCGGGAGAAGTGAAGGCTCGGTCGACCGAGCCCGGCTATTCGGTCGACCGAGTGGACTTAAAGCCCAAGAAAGTCCAAATAGTATTACTTAAGTCGGTTAGGGTTTAGGGAATCCGATCCTTAGTCGGTTTCTAAGTCGGTTTTGAGCTCTATATAAACACATTGTCATTAGTATTATTCATTCATTCATACATTGATTTAATCATTGATAAAAGAGAACTACACATTGAGAGTTTTTCAGCAAGTTAGGGCTGCAACAATGTAAGCCCTTAATCTTCATGTTTTATTTTCATGTAATTAATTCTTCCAATTATGTTCTTATCGTTTGAATTAATTAAACATAGCTAGATGATGTGATTCTCGGCTATGACGTTAGGAGGTGGTGATACCTTGTCAATGAGGATCCCATGACCTACGTCATAATCTAGATTTATTCATGACTCTATGTGATTTAATTACTGTGTATCTATGATAGTTTATATAAGTGATGTACGAATTGCTGTTTAATCTGTTCTGTATGAGGAAACGCTTAGAGGTTGGTTCTAGGATGTAATTAGGGTTGAGTTCGTCCGGGTGACCGAACGAGTCGTTCGGTCGACCGAGCCCTTTCACTCGGTCGACCGAGCCCTAGTTTTGTCGGTTAAGTCTGCCACGTCTTTATGGTGGGTCTAACCTAGTTGAATTTACTTTCTCAGTAGGTATGGCTACGGCTACGTCGCTCGTCAGTTTTTCATTAGCGTATTATTAGGAAATACCAATATAAGACGTCTAGTTCGGCTCACGAACGATCTTTCGGGACTTTCAGAAGATCTAGATTAGTTTTGTATTAGGGAATTGTCGACACCTAGTCATACGTGAATCGTAGATTAACAAGAGACATACCGAGTAATTGTTAATAGGACGAGGGCTTGAGCGATCGTTTAGGAAGTACGCCTAACCATAGGAATGTTGCCTAAGCGAGGTGTACGGTTAATATCGGCATCCTTAGAATAATGAGCGAGTGAGTTATATGAGATGGATACCCAAAAAGGTGAAGTCACGTAACAATACCACAGTGATCTAGTAACCTAACCGGTGCTAAGTCAAGTTAAGGGGATGACTCCCGTAGCCAATTAAATATGAATACAGCCAGATTGACAGTTAATGAGTTAGGTTATCTTATATAAGTTGTCTTGGTCCAAACGATAACGTTGGTAATTGGAAGGTTAATTACGTGTGTGTCTTTTAGGTTTGAGTTTGTTTATTTTATTTTGTCTTTTATGTTGGTCTTAGACCGTTGTTCAATAACGAATTAGGTGAGTTAATTATTTAAACCTAGGGTCCACATTTTGATTCCCTGAGGGATCGACCTTGATTCACCATCGCTATGCTATGATGTACCTAGTGCTATTGCTAGTATTTGGTGGTCAAGTAAAATAAATTTATAACCTGATCAGACCGCAATCAAAGACCATGGATAAGAATGAACCTATCATGTCATTCAATGCTTATGAAGGAGAAGAGCTACATGAGTCATGGGACCGGTTTAAGGCTTTGTTGAGGGAGTGCCCGGGGCACGGATTGAGATCCTACGAGGTAGTTCATGCCTTCTTCCGGGGTTTAGATCAAGTTCATCAAAGTACCTTGCATGCTTCTTGCAATGGTGATATTATGAGTATGGTACCCGAGGTGGCTATGAACCAAATTGGGAAGATTTCCGAGACCTCGAGGCAATACATATCGTCGAGTAGAAAGGGGACAAGAAGCAAGAAGCCCGGTTTGGTTGTAGTGAAAGAAGTAGAGGCAAATGATCAATACCATGCTCAAGTACAAGCGATGGAGCAACAGTCGGGGAGATTGCAAAAGGAGAATGAGAGTGCTAAGCTTTGCCAAATTTGTAGTGGATCACACTCGGCACAGGATTGTAGGATGACAAACAAAGCTCAAAATATGTCTTATCCTCAATCCTCGACTCAAGGACAACCTAGTACTCCATCTCAAGATAACATGAATGAGTTGGCTAAGTGGATGATGAGTATTTGTTCTATGGAGCAATGGAATACGGGGCCCCAATATCAAAATCAATTGCAAAGCCCCTATCAAGGCCAATATATGGGGGAGCAACAAGGTGGGCAACCGTATGAAGAATCCCAAGATGTGAACTATGTTGGACAAGGTCAAGGAGGGAATTATGGAAATCAAGGTGATGGTTCTTGGAGGAATAACAACAATCAAGGTTGGAACCAAAATCAAAACCAAGGCCAAAACCAAGGTTATAGACAAGGCCAAAATCAAAGCCAATCTTCACAAGGGCAAGTCTATCAACCTCCACACCAAAGGCAACAACAAGGAGGGTATAATCAACAAGGTTCTAACAATTATCAAAACCCTCCTCCTTTGGCTCCTATACCTCCAAAGAGTGCAACCGATGTCATTTTGGAACAAATGAACAAAAACTTTGCGGAGATAAAGAAAGACATGGTTGAGATGAACTACAAACATGGGTCCGCCATAAAAAATCTTGAGACACAATTTGGTCAAGTGGTGGAACATGTTCAGTTGAAGGGCGGTTTACCGAGCAACACCGAGAAGAATCCAAGAAGTGTAAACGCCATCTTAACTCGAAGTGGTAAAGTGTTGAGAACTAGTGGAGAAAAGAAAGTCCTATGGGAGGACAAGGCTAGAAAAGCTCCTATTGAGGCCGAAGCGGGAGCTATGGATGGTGATATAGATGGGATTGAAGATGATGAAGATCATGGGGAATACATCAAGAAGAAGGAATTTGAGAGGAAAGAAGCTCAAGCTAGGGGAGATTATGTGGTTATCGATGTGAAAGAGGAGGAATCAACTAGAAGAGAAGGGAAAGAGCCAATGAAAGAGCCGTCTTCCCCACGCACCAAAGGTAAGAAAGGTATGATCCCTCCTCCTTCTAAAGATTTTGATTTGAGTACTCTCCCTTATCCCCCTAAGAATCATAGACAAAGTTGCTTGAATAAGGCTCAAACCCGATTTATTGAGATTCTGCGAAAAATTGATTTGAACATTCCTTTTCTTGAAGCACTTGCAAACATGCCCTCGTATTGTAAATTCCTAAAAGAGTTGCTAACTAAAAAGGGTAAAATGCAAGAAGTTGTGTGTCTAAATGAAGAGTGTTCCGCTATTTTTGATGGAAAGTCTAGGATTCCCCCGAAAGTTAGAGACAAAGGTAGTTTCACTATCCCGGTCACTATTGGTACAACTCATTTTCCCAGTGTTCTATGTGATTTGGGGGCTAGTGTAAGCTTAATGCCCCGTGCTATATATGAGAGTCTTGACCTAGGAGAGTTGGAGCCAACGGGGATGACCCTTCAAATGGCGGATAGGTCTATTAGGGAACCTATGGGAGTGATAGAGGACGTCATAGTGAAAGTGGATAAGTTTGCCTTCCCGGTAGATTTTGTGGTGCTAGACATGGAGATGGACTCCAAAACACCTTTGTTGTTAGGACGTCCCTTTTTAAATACCGGGAGGACTTTGATAGATGTTGCGAGTGGAGAGATTATTTTGAGAGTTGGAGATGAAAAAGTCGCGGTCAATATTTACAAAGCCATGAAACATCCTAAGGAGAACACCGAGGACTGTTTTTCTATTGATGCTATATATTCTTGCGTTTCGGAACATGTTGACATGCAGGTGTATACAGATAACTCCGATGAGTGCAAGGCAAGAGTGAGTACGGAACATGAAGAAGAAGAAGAGTTGGAAGAGGAAGCAAAAGAGCTCAAAGAGACGGCTTTCGTGGGTGAAAGGTGGACTGAGAAGATTGATCTTGGGCTTGAAGGAGAGCGGGAGAAGCCATCAATTGAGGACCCATCAAAGGACTTGAAAATGAAGCCGCTTCCACCTCACTTGAAGTATGTTTTTCTTGAAAATAATGATCTACTTCCTTTGGTTATTCTGCTACACTAACGGCTTTGCAGGAAGAAGAGTTAGTGAAGATGCTAAAGAAGCATAAGCGTGCTTTTGGGTGGAAGATGTGTGATCTCAAGGGTATAAGCCCCACCATTTGTCAACACAAGATCATTCTAGAAGATGGAGCGAAGCCGGTAAGGCAACCCCAAAGAAGGCTCAATCCACACCTCCAAGAGGTTATGAGGAAAGATGTGGTCACGATGTTGAAGCTCGGGATTATCTATGCCATCTCGGATAGCAAGTGGGTGAGTCCCACCCAAGTGGTGCCGAAGAAGGGAGGTATGACCGTGGAGATCAATGACAAAGGTGAGGAGGTGCCTAAGCGTTTGGTAAGTGGTCATAGAATTTGCATTGATTATCGTAAGCTAAATGACCAAACCCGTAAAGATCATTTCCCCCTCCCCTTTATTGATCAAATGTTGGAGAGATTGAGTGGCCATGCTTTTTATTGCTTTCTTGATGGGTTTAGTGGGTATTACCAAATACATGTGGCCTTAGAGGACCAAGAAAAGACTACCTATACTTGCCCCTATGGTACCTTTGCCTTCCGTAGGATGCCTTTTGGGTTGTGTAATGCACCCGCGACATTCCAACGGTGCATGGTTGCCATATTTGCGGATATGATTGAAAAGTTTTTAGAAGTGTTTATGGATGATTTTAGTGTGTTTGGTGATTCCTTTGAGGAATGTCTAGATAATCTTGAAAAGGTGTTGAGTAGATGTGAGGAGACGAATTTGGTGCTAAATTGGGAGAAGTGTCATTTGATGGTTACGGAAGGGATAGTCTTAGGGCATAAGATATCTAATAAGGGTATAGAGGTAGACAAGGCTAAGGTAGAAGCGATAGCTAAGCTTCCTATGCCCACCAACCTAAAGACTCTTAGGGGTTTTCTAGGCCATGTGGGGTTCTATCGTAGGTTCATTAAGGATTTCTCGAAAATAGCCCGTCCTCTTACTCTTCTTCTTGGAAAAGACATTCCGTTTGATTTCGACCAAGCTTGCATTGAGGCATTTTTGTTGCTCAAGCAATTGCTTGTATCCGCTCCTATCTTAGTTGCCCCGAAGTGGGATCAAGAATTTGAGCTCATGTGTGATGCGAGTGACACCGCGGTTGGTGTGGTCCTCGGTCAAAAGATCGACAAAATCTTCAAGCCTATTGCTTATGCTAGTCACACCTTGAATCCGGCCCAACAAAACTACACCACCACTGAAAAAGAACTTTTAGCAGTCGTCTTTGCGTTTGATAAGTTTCGGTCTCATCTCGTAGGTTCTCGGGTAGTTGTCCACACGGATCATGCCGCTTTGCGTTATCTCTTTGCCAAGCAAGATGCCAAGCCCCTCCTCTTGAGGTGGATCTTGCTCTTGCAAGAGTTTGATCTAGAGATCCGTGATAGGAAGGGTTGTGAGAATGTCGTAGCCGACCACTTAAGTCGTATGGAGCTTGGTGAGGATTTGATTAAGGCACAAAGGGAGATAAATGATTCTTTCCCTCACGAGCAACTTTATGCACTTGACACCCTTCTTCCGGCTAAGAAAGGCAACTTTCTAAAAGTCGGTAAGGAAGGTAGTCCTTGGTTTGCTCCTTTTGTCAACTACCACGAGTGCTTTTTTGTAGATCCCGACCTTGACCCAAACCAAAGGCGTAAATTCCTTAGTGAGGTAGGTAAGTATGTGTGGGAGGATCCTTGTTTATATAGGTTGTGTTCGGATGGCATTTTGAGGAGGTGCATCCCAGAAAGTGAAATTTTGAGTGCTCTTTCTTTTTGTCACGACAAAGAGGCCGGGGGCCATTTCTCGGGGCAAAGAACCGCTTTGAAAGTATTGCAAAGTGGGCTATATTGGCCCACTCTATTCCGAGACGCACATGCTTATGTGAAATCTTGTGATGCTTGTCAAAGGTCCGGTCGTATATCTAGAAGGAGTGAGATGCCTCAGAAACCGATCATAGTGTGTGAGATTTTTGACGTGTGGGGCATTGATTTCATGGGCCCCTATCCCTCTTCGTGTGGTAACAAATATATCCTAGTCGCGTGTGATTATGTATCCAAATGGGTCGAAGCCTTAGCTTCACCCACCAATGATAGGAATGTTGTTATCCGTTTTCTTAGAAAGAACATCTTTTGTCGGTTTGGGGTGCCTCGTGCTATAATCAGTGACAATGGAAGCCATTTTGCCAACAAGCCGTTTGATAAGCTTTTAGAGAAGTATGGAGTGAAACACAAGTTAGGTACCGCTTACCATCCCCAAACGAGTGGTCAAGTTGAAGTCACGAATAGGGGTATTAAGCGTATCTTAGAGAGGACGGTAGACACGAATGTCAAGAGTTGGTCTTTAAAGTTAGATGATGCTTTGTGGGCCCATAGGACAGCCTTTAAGACACCCCTAGGCATGTCACCTTACATGATAGTCTATGGTAAATCTTGTCATCTTCCCGTAGAGATCGAACACAAGGCTTATTGGGCCATCAAAATGCTAAACCTCGATGATACCTTAATTGGTGAGAAGCGTATGGCCCAATTGAATGAACTAGATGAGTTCCGCCTTTGTGCTTATGACCTTTCCACGAAGTATAAAGAGAAGACTAAGTTACTCCATGATAAGTTGATTAAACCTCGTGTTTTCAATGAGGGTGACGAAGTCTTATTCTACAATACTCGTTTGCATCTTTTCCAAGGGAAGTTGAAGTCTAGGTGGTCCGGTCCCTATGTTGTGTCGAAAGTCTATCCGTCCGGTGCTATTGAAATCACCCATCCTAAGTTTGGCACGTTTACCACTAATGGCTTGCAGTTGAAAAGGTATGAGAGGTTGCCTTACGATGAAGCACTAGAAATAGTGCACCTTGAAGACCCCGTACCTTGTGATGAATCTTGTAAGTCTTGTCATGGACTTTAAATCTTGACTCGTATAATCCTAAATCCATCTTTCCATCTTTCTACCCTCTCTCGTCCCGTGCCAACGGTATAACTTTGAAAAAGTTGGCACCGTATAATCCATCTTGTCGAGCCAACGACGTAAAACAAAGGCGCTTGGGGGAGGCAACCCACCATTTCGTAGTTTGTTGAGTTACTTTGGTGTTTCTAGTGGTCTCGGGGCGGTTAGAATCAAGTGTGGGGTAGGAATCTTGAGTTTTCCTAGTTTCTGGTCCAAACGCCCGTTTACCCCTTTCAAACGTGCGTTTACAACTTTTTCCTGCCAAACGCGCGTTTAGAACCATTTCAAACGCGCGTTTGAGGCCTCAACTCTCTGATCGTGAATCCTCTTCCCAAACGCACGTTTCACTCGTCAAACGCGCGTTTGAACATGCGAAACGCGCGTTTCACCTCTTTCAAACGCGCGTTTGGACCCTTCTCCTTTAAATACCTGCACCTCAACCCGGCGTTTCAAAAATCGCGTTTTCTAACCTAACCGTCCGGCAGCCGCTTTTCACCTCCCTTTCACTCGAAATCCTTCATTTCTCAACCGATTTTGGTGATTTAAAGCCCAATCAACACCCCTCGATCTCTTCTTTTGATTCCAACAAGCCATTCCAACAACAAATCCTCCAAATCCTCGATTCGATCGGCAGTTTTGACAACTTTTTGTCAAGGTCGAATTTGGCCAATTTCGACGTTTCGAGGCTCGTTCTTCGCTCCAAATCATTCGTATCGTATCATTTAAGCACAGAACAGGTATATTTCGGCTTTACGTTTAAGTTTCGGTTAGGGCTAGTTTTTGGCCTATTTTGGTTTAACGCCCCTTTCTCGTTATTTATTGTTTATTGATGTTATATCCTGTTTCTGTTTGTTTTATTTGTTTTGTTGATCGATGGTGAATGGTGTGGCTTTTGTGGGGTGTTTCGTTGTGGATGGTTGGTTTGTTTGAAATCCCGGTTGGATGATAACCTGGTCGTTTTGTTGTTGATATTGGTTGTTGGATGTTGTTTGGGTGGTTTTCAGTGGTAATGAGGGAAACTAAACGTAAGGAAACCGAGGGTAAGGGTAAGGGGAAAAACCAGTGACAAGGCATGTGCCCAAGAAACAGAAAACCTTAGTTTCTCCTCGGGTACCCACGGGTGGTATTCAAATCGGTGGTACAGTTGAGAGTAGGAATCCTCGAGCCCTTAGGCCAGCGGGACAGTTGAGGGATGAGACCTCAGACGCCTCCTCCTATCATTTCCTCCACTACTACCACTACCATACCCCCACCTCCTCCTTCTACTACTGGACCTTCCACCACACCTACACCTCCACCTTCTACACCTACTACCGGGGGGCCGTGGCTTAGTGAGCGACAGGGGCTTCTGATTGCGCATAAACAGAGAGACTGGATGGATAGTCTGAGGGTGACACTGAATGGCATTGTGGAGAATCAGCAGGTATTAGCTCAGGAGAGGGGGGTTGAGCTCCCTGCATTGGATCTGGATATTTCACCGTTTCAGTATACCCCGGAGATTGAGGAGGATTTGCAGCGGGTCATAGAGGAGTCATTTGTTGATGAGCCGGACGCGGGGTTTGATGATATTGATTTGGATGATCGATGGACACGATAGGGCGAGGCGAGGCAAATTGGGACGGAGGCGGTTAGGACAGGTGTTGCGGGACCTACACGGACCGAGAGTGCGGTGCTTGTGGTTGCACCATCATCGGGCACACCGGACTCCACTACCGACGTACGGGGCCATGGAGCGTACTAGCATGCTTTCTCATGCGATTTTTATTGTATTTACTTACTACTAGTCTATCTCTTTTATACTTTGTTGATTTCACTTACTTTTGACGTTCTTTCATCATACTTTGGGCACACTTCACTTGACATACACGCGCACTTATTTTGAGCCCCTGAGGCCTGCTTGACCGTGTATGTTTTCCTTTTTCATTGAATGATACTTTGGGATGACGAGGATATTGTTATTGGTTTATATCTATTGCATGGATGTTATGTTTTTATTCGATTCGATTGTATCCTTCCATTGCATATCCCGTACCCCCCTCATTATGCTTTGATCTCGTCATTGTGGCTTAGACTCGTCATTTTATGCACCCGCTTACCCTATTGCTTGCTTTTTAGCACGCGGATTCTGTCCCGTGCATGCGCTGTCTTTGTTTCTGTTGATCTCGCTCTAGGTTACGGGATGGATTCATACGAGGTTATCACGAGTTTCGAGTCACAGTTGCGCCTTTCTGCCGGGTCTTTTGGTCAAAAAGCTAAGTCTTTTACACTTCTTATCTCTCACACACTGAGGATAGTGTTTCGTTTAAGTGTGGGGTGGGGGACTTAGCCGTTTTCTGGTTTTTATTGTTGAATGTGCAGTATATGTGGTATACTTAGCCTACGATCGGGCTTGAGTCGATTTTTGGGTAATTTTTAAAATTTTTCAAGGGTTTCCGACACTGTGTTGTTTGTGCTATGTCCATATTCGAGTGGTGGCCACCTTAGTAGGGCCCCGAACGTGTGCACTTCGGTTTGATTTTATCTTGAGAATAGAGTCTATTAATTTCACGTGATGCTACACTTTGTGCACAATTTGATTACTACCACATCTCATATCACTGGTCTCGAGACGAAACAGAAAGGTTTACCTAAGTAGGACACGGGATGACGGTCATGGCGTCTCTTTGACCAACCAGAGCCAAATAAGCCTTATCCCGAACATTAGACCTTCGTAGCCCCTCTCAGGCTTGATAGAATGGTCTGACCACCATTCTCCTATAGCCGTTTTGTCACTTAGTCAGAAACCTACCTTGAGCCTTAATTATGGTCACATTCCCTTCATTTACACCTTACGAGTGGACTTAGTCTTTTGTTAGGCCACACTTGCCAAGGCAAGTGTGGGGTGGGGGAATTGAGGTTTTGATAGGTTTGTGTTTCATCGGTTTGGAGCTATAAGGAGAGGAGGAGCTCGTTCGGGCCTAGTGCTTGGGTTGGCCCAAAAAGAAAAGAAAAATCTGTGAAATTCCTTCTTTTCAAAAAAAAAAAAAAAAAAAAAAAAAAAAAGAAAAGAGAGAACTCAATCAATCAAAATTTAAAATAAATTAGAAAGTTTTCAAAGAATAAAAGTTTGGTGTATAGAAATAAAGGGTTGGAAACAAGGGGATGAGCTCAAAATTTATAGTTATGATGATTAAGGGTTGTGATAGTGAGATAGGTGCTAATGTATTCGATCTCGCCTCATGATACTTGAAACATAGTTGAATTAGGCAATGAGTTCGGGTATGTTAGTATCCTATGGTTCCCAAAGTGTTTAAACTAATCAAAAAGGAGTTTGGGTGTTTGGTATGGTAAAAATAAAAGTGGTACACTTGTTGACTAGGTTCACTCGTACTTCTTTTCTCCGGTTCCCAAAATACCCTTTTCGATTAACCGGAATTACCCTACCCTAACGTTATAACCCTTCAAGTCCTACCCGATTGTGTCCGAACTTAGTGACCTTGATTAGTGGAGAGGGTAGTGGTATGAGACGGTTGGTAGACTTTTGGTCGGGATTCAAGCCCCGGCAATCATTTTGAACACTTGGATGTAGCTCGGCACCACACACACTCTATTCTCTTGATAATGTCGTACTGGTGTATATGTTCGTTTGTCTTACTTCGTGGTTACCTCGAGGGTGTGGATAGTAGCACCTACGTCACAATGTTGAATCCCTTGGTTTGTTTTAAAACGCCTAGTTTACTCGAGGGCGAGCAAAGGCTAAGTGTGGGGTGGTTGATGGGAGTCAACTTTACGTGACTCCGGTGCATTAATTACCTCCGTTTACCACACTTTCAGCACAATTTTGGGTGAATTAGACCATTTTCAGGGTGTTATCGTGAGTTTATGGCACGGGGAATGAATCCATTACTTTGATGAATTCTTACCCCTTTTTGTTGATATTAACCCCATTCCCGAGCACTTTTACCCTCCGGAATTGTTTGGATGTTTGTGGTTGTTTATGATATTGAACGGTATTGGGTCTCGAGGACCCGGAAGGTGACGATTTGTGGTGAAAAAGCATGATCGAGGCAAGACGAGGGCCCAAAAGGGAAGAAAAATGAAGATTTGGGGAAACAGGGGTTCAAACGCGCGTTTGAACCCCCCAAACGTGCGTTCCAGAAGTCCAGAGATGATACAGAGTTGAAGCTCTCTAAACGCGCGTTTGAAATCACTCCAAACGTGCGTTCCAAGATCCCAAACGCGCGTTTGAACCTTCCTAAACGCGCGTTCCAGATGAAGAACAGTCAAGTCCCTGCCCAGAATTTATGCGAAACGCGCGTTTCAACTAAGCGAAACGCGCGTTTGAAGATTCCAAACGCCCGTTCCAGCCCTCTAAACGCCCATTTGGACCGATTTTTCAACAGATTTTCCCTTCACCTATAAATACCCCCCTTAGACTATTTCTTACACATCAAGCTTTTCTTAGCAAAACTCTACCCATTTTCTTGCTCGAATTTTGTAATAGCTTGGAATACTCTCTCTTAGTGTAAATCAACAACATCTTAGCTTAATCTTTCCATTTCTTAGCTTAGATTTTCATTCCAAACACTAAGAGACCACCTTTTAATTACTTCTTTATTTTGTACTTTTTGGATCTCAACTCGAATTTCTGCAATCTTATGGTATATTTCTCTTCTCTTTTACTTGTTATGACTCTTATTTACTGTTTTATGCATGTTTTGATTAGTATAATGAGTAGCTAAACACCTACATAGTCGAATCATGTGAAATTTGGTGAAACCACCCTTTGGGTGATGAAATGGGGAGTGGGTAGTGCTTTTTATTGTTGTATCTTGCATATTTCACGTCTTAGAACTCGTTATAACGGATTTGGGCTAGATTGATCACCTAGGTCAAAATCACACACATCAATCTTGAGAGTTGTTCAGATAGAGGGGTGTGGGAAAAGGGTTCTAAGATCGCATTGTAGTGCGCGGTTACTCATTTTAACGTTTAATCGGCTCTCGTGCATAACATGTCTTGTGAATGAATCCTCTTTAGGGAAGGTTAGTTGACTTGGCATAAGGTGTTGGGGAAGAGTTGTTCAGACCTTAGCACCGGGATTAGGAGTACGTACCCGTGAAATTGATTGTAAGAGTTTGTTCGTTGTTGCACACTCCCGGTTTTGTCATTCCTTGGGGTGAAACTAGCTATTTTGATCATGGTTCGGCTATGTCTCTCTTTAACTATCTTTAAAACCTAGTAGTTTAATCTTCTTTCTTTCTTTTTATCTTTAGACTCGTTAGTTAGAATCACTTAGTGTCGTTGTAGTAAACAAAACCTTAAAAGAAATTGATCACCTAGACTAAGCGTTTCGTTCACTTTGGTACTTACAAACACGATTCCTTTGGGTTCGACCTCGTACTCCTGTAGCTATTCTAGCAATCGACCCGGTACACTGCCGGTTAGAGAGTTAGTTTACCCACGGTTTCGAGTCTTTATAATTTGTTTTTGAAGGGGTGGATTTTAGCTCAATCAAAATGGCGCCATTGCCGGGGAATTGTGTGCTATTTGTGATATCTTGCAAGTGAACCGAAGGCTTGGGCCTAGGTTTTATTTTACTGTTTTCTTGTTGTTTGCTTTTTGTAGTGCATGACCCGGAGATCTCAAACACCACTCGAACCTTACATAGACGGGATTGAAGCTTACGCAAGGCGTAGAAATAGTCAACGAAGAAGAGGTCGACAAGTAGAGGACTCGAATCCGGTCTTTGAAGAGAATAGTTTGGGTGAGTTGGGAGAAGGATCCGACATGGCACAAAATGGTGGGCAAGGTTTGGAAGGAAATTTGGGTAATGATAATGGAATCCCGAATCAAAACCCGCCTCTTGTCAACAACAATACACAAGGAGGTGGGAATGGACAAGGAAACAATGTTGTGAATGCTAATAGGCCTATACCTCAACATGAAGCCCAAGGGAATCAAATGGATCCCGCTCTTATGCAACAGTTCAATGCATGGATGTTGAATCAGTTTCAACAGAATCAAAACCAAGCTCACAATCAAGGTGCAAATGCGATGCCTAATTGGTTTAACGGTCAACAAGAGCAAAACCAAGGTGGTTTGACTTGTAGAGATTTTGTGCTAGCTCCTACGACAAACATGGGGCATAGTCCAATTCGAATGCCACCGGTAGCCGCCAACAATTTGGAATTGAATAGGAACATCATACATTTGTTGGGAGACAACGCTATATTCAAGGGAACCGCTTTAGAAAATCCTCACTTATTCATTGATCACTTTCTCCAAATAGTGAACTCAACAAAGATCAATGGAGTGAGTGATGAGGCGCTCAAACTTATGCTTTTCCCGTTCGCCTTGAAAGAGCAAGCTAAGAGGTGGTATGATTCGTTACCTAATGACTCTTTACACACATGGGAAGAAGTGGTAAAGACTTTTCTACTCAAATATTACCCCCCCCCCCTCGAAGACCATGGATATGAATGAAGCTATCATGTCATTCAATGCTTATGAAGGAGAAGAGCTACATGAGTCATGGGACCGGTTTAAGGCTTTGTTGAGGGAGTGCCCGGGGCACGGATTGAGATCCTACGAGGTAGTTCATGCCTTCTTCCGGGGTTTAGATCAAGTTCATCAAAGTACCTTGCATGCTTCTTGCAATGGAGATATTATGAGTATGGTACCCGAGGTGGCTATGAACCAAATTGAGAAGATTTCCGAGACCTCGAGGCAATACATATCGTCGAGTAGAAAGGGGACAAGAAGCAAGAAGCCCGGTTTGGTTGTAGTGAAAGAAGTAGAGGCAAATGATCAATACCATGCTCAAGTACAAGCGATGGAGCAACAGTTGGGGAGATTGCAAAAGGAGAATGAGAGTGCTAAGCTTTGCCAAATTTGTAGTGGATCACACTCGGCACAGGATTGTAGGATGACAAACAAAGCTTAAAATATGTCTTATCCTCAATCCTCGACTCAAGGACAACCTGGTACTCCATCTCAAGATAACATGAATGAGTTGGCTAAGCGGATGATGAGTATTTGTTCTATGGAGCAATGGAATACGGGGCCCCAATATCAAAATCAATTGCAAAGCCCCTATCAAGGCCAATATATGGGGGAGCAACAAGGTGGGCAACCGTATGAAGAATCCCAAGATGTGAACTATGTGGGACAAGGTCAAGGAGGGAATTATGGAAATCAAGGTGATGGTTCTTGGAGGAATAACAACAATCAAGGTTGGAACCGAAATCAAAACCAAGGCCAAAACCAAGGTTATAGACAAGGCCAAAATCAAAGCCAATCTTCACAAGGGCAAGTCTATCAACCTCCACACCAAAGGCAACAACAAGGAGGGTATAATCAACAAGGTTCTAACAATTATCAAAACCCTCCTCCTTTGGCTCCTATACCTCCAAAGAGTGCAACCGATGTCATTTTGGAACAAATGAACAAAAACTTTGCGGAGATAAAGAAAGACATGGTTGAGATGAACTACAAACATGGGTCCGCCATAAAAAATCTTGAGACACAATTTGGTCAAGTGGTGGAACATGTTCAGTTGAAGGGCGGTTTACCGAGCAACACCGAGAAGAATCCAAGAAGTGTAAACGCCATCTTAACTCGAAGTGGTAAAGTGTTGAGAACTAGTGGAGAAAAGAAAGTCCTATGGGAGGACAAGGCTAGAAAAGCTCCTATTGAGGCCGAAGCGGGAGCTATGGATGGTGATATAGATGGGATTGAAGATGATGAAGATCATGGGGAATACATCAAGAAGAAGGAATTTGAGAGGAAAGAAGCTCAAGCTAGGGGAGATTATGTGGTTATCGATGTGAAAGAGGAGGAATCAACTAGAAGAGAAGGGAAATAGCCAATGAAAGAGCCGTCTTCCCCACGCACCAAAGGTAAGAAAGGTATGATCCCTCCTCCTTCTAAAGATTTTGATTTGAGTACTCTCCCTTATCCCCCTAAGAATCATAGACAAAGTTGCTTGAATAAGGCTCAAACCCGATTTATTGAGATTCTGTGAAAAATTGATTTGAACATTCCTTTTCTTGAAGCACTTGCAAACATGCCCTCGTATTGTAAATTCCTAAAAGAGTTGCTAACTAAAAAGGGTAAAATGCAAGAAGTTGTGTGTCTAAATGAAGAGTGTTCCGCTATTTTTGATGGAAAGTCTAGGATTCCCCCGAAAGTTAGAGACAAAGGTAGTTTCACTATCCCGGTCACTATTGGTACAACTCATTTTCCTAGTGTTCTATGTGATTTGGCGGCTAGTGTAAGCTTAATGCCCGTTCCATATATGAGAGTCTTGACCTAGGAGAGTTGGAGCCAACGGGGATGACCCTTCAAATGGCGGATAGGTCTATTAGGGAACCTATGGGAGTGATAGAGGACGTCATAGTGAAAGTGGATAAGTTTGCCTTCCGGTAGATTTTGTGGTGCTAGACATGGAGATGGACTCCAAAACACCTTTGTTGTTAGGACGTCCCTTTTTAAATACCGGGAGGACTTTGATAGATGTTGCGAGTGGAGAGATTATTTTGAGAGTTGGAGATGAAAAAGTCGCGGTCAATATTTACAAAGCCATGAAACATCCTAAGGAGAACACCGAGGACTGTTTTTCTATTGATGCTATATATTCTTGCGTTTCGGAACATGTTGACATGCAGGTGTATAAAGATAACTCCGATGAGTGCATGGCAAGAGTGAGTACGGAACATGAAGAAGAAGAAGAGTTGGAAGAGGAAGCAAAAGAGCTCAAAGAGACGGCTTTCGTGGGTGAAAGGTGGACTGAGAAGATTGATCTTGGGCTTGAAGGAGAGCTGGAGAAGCCATCAATTGAGGACCCACCAAAGGACTTGAAAATGAAGCCGCTTCCACCTCACTTGAAGTATGTTTTTCTTGAAAATAATGATCTACTTCCATTGGTTATTCTGCTACACTAACGGCTTTGCAGGAAGAAGAGTTAGTGAAGATGCTTAAGAAGCATAAGCGTGCTTTTGGGTGGAAGATGTGTGATCTCAAGGGTATAAGCCCCACCATTTGTCAACACAAGATCATTCTAGAAGATGGAGCGAAGCCGGTAAGGCAACCCCAAAGAAGGCTCAATCCACACCTCTAAGAGGTTATGAGGAAAGATGTGGTCACGATGTTGAAGCTCGGGATTATCTATGCCATCTCGGATAGCAAGTGGGTGAGTCCCACCCAAGTGGTGCCGAAGAAGGGAGGTATGACCGTAGAGATCAATGACAAAGGTGAGGAGGTGCCTAAGCGTTTGGTAAGTGGTCATAGAATTTGCATTGATTATCGTAAGCTAAATGACCAAACCCGTAAAGATCATTTCCCCCTCCCCTTTATTGATCAAATGTTGGAGAGATTGAGTGGCCATGCTTTTTATTGCTTTCTTGATGGGTTTAGTGGGTATTACCAAATACATGTGGCCTTAGAGGACCAAGAAAAGACTACCTATACTTGCCCCTATGGTACCTTTGCCTTCCGTAGGATGCCTTTTGGGTTGTGTAATGCACCCGCGACATTCCAACGGTGCATGGTTGCCATATTTGCGGATATGATTGAAAAGTTTTTAGAAGTCTTTATGGATGATTTTAGTGTGTTTGGTGATTCCTTTGAGGAATGTCTAGATAATCTTGAAAAGGTGTTGAGTAGATGTGAGGAGACGAATTTGGTGCTAAATTGGGAGAAGTGTCATTTGATGGTTACGGAAGGGATAGTCTTAGGGCATAAGATATCTAATAAGGGTATAGAGGTAGACAAGGCTAAGGTAGAAGCGATAGCTAAGCTTCCTATGCCCACCAACCTAAAGACTCTTAGGGGTTTTCTAGGCCATGTGGGGTTCTATCGTAGGTTCATTAAGGATTTCTCGAAAATAGGCCGTCCTCTTACTCTTCTTCTTGGAAAAGACGTTCCGTTTGATTTCGACCAAGCTTGCATTGAGGCATTTTTGTTGCTCAAGCAATTGCTTGTATCCGCTCCTATCTTAGTTGCCCCAAAGTGGGATCAAGAATTTGAGCTCATGTGTGATGCGAGTGACACCGCGGTTGGTGTGGTCCTCGGTCAAAAGATCGACAAAATCTTCAAGCCTATTGCTTATGCTAGTCACACCTTGAATCCGGCCCAACAAAACTACACCACCACTGAAAAAGAACTTTTAGCAGTCGTCTTTGCGTTTGATAAGTTTCGGTCTCATCTCGTAGGTTCTCGGGTAGTTGTCCACACGGATCATGCCGCTTTGCGTTATCTCTTTGCCAAGCAAGATGCCAAGCCCCTCCTCTTGAGGTGGATCTTGCTCTTGCAAGAGTTTGATCTAGAGATCCGTGATAGGAAGGGTTGTGAGAATGTCGTAGCCGACCACTTAAGTCGTATGGAGCTTGGTGAGGAGTTGATTAAGGCACAAAGGGAGATAAATGATTCTTTCCCTCACGAGCAACTTTATGCACTTGACACCCTTCTTCCGGCTAAGAAAGGCAACTTTCTAAAAGTCGGTAAGGAAGGTAATCCTTGGTTTGCTCCTTTTGTCAACTACCACGAGTGCGGTTTTGTAGATCCCGACCTTGACCCAAACCAAAGGCGTAAATTCCTTAGTGAGGTAGGTAAGTATGTGTGGGAGGATCCTTGTTTATATAGGTTGTGTTCGGATGGCATTTTGAGGAGGTGCATCCCAGAAAGTGAAATTTTGAGTGCTCTTTCTTTTTGTCACGACAAAGAGGCCGGGGGCCATTTCTCGGGGCAAAGAACCGCTTTGAAAGTATTGCAAAGTGGGCTATATTGGCCCACTCTATTCCGAGACGCACATGCTTATGTGAAATCTTGTGATGCTTGTCAAAGGTCCGGTCGTATATCTAGAAGGAGTGAGATGCCTCAGAAACCGATCATAGTGTGTGAGATTTTTGACGTGTGGGGCATTGATTTCATGGGCCCCTATCCCTCTTCGTGTGGTAACAAATATATCCTAGTCGCGTGTGATTATGTATCCAAATGGGTCGAAGCCTTAGCTTCACCCACCAATGATAGGAATGTTGTTATCCGTTTTCTTAGAAAGAACATCTTTTGTCGGTTTGGGGTGCCTCGTGCTATAATCAGTGACAATGGAAGCCATTTTGCCAACAAGCCGTTTGATAAGCTTTTAGAGAAGTATGGAGTGAAACACAAGTTAGGTACCGCTTACCATCCCCAAACGAGTGGTCAAGTTGAAGTCACGAATAGGGGTATTAAGCGTATCTTAGAGAGGACGGTAGACACGAATGTCAAGAGTTGGTCTTTAAAGTTAGATGATGCTTTGTGGGCCCATAGGACAGCCTTTAAGACACCCCTAGGCATGTCACCTTACATGATAGTCTATGGTAAATCTTGTCATCTTCCCGTAGAGATCGAACACAAGGCTTATTGGGCCATCAAAATGCTAAACCTCGATGATACCTTAATTGGTGAGAAGCGTATGGCCCAATTGAATGAACTAGATGAGTTCCGCCTTTGTGCTTATGACCTTTCCACGAAGTATAAAGAGAAGACTAAGTTACTCCATGATAAGTTGATTAAACCTCGTGTTTTCAATGAGGGTGACGAAGTCTTATTCTACAATACTCGTTTGCATCTTTTCCAAGGGAAGTTGAAGTCTAGGTGGTCCGGTCCCTATGTTGTGTCGAAAGTCTATCCGTCCGGTGCTATTGAAATCACCCATCCTAAGTTTGGCACGTTTACCACTAATGGCTTGCGGTTGAAAAGGTATGAGAGGTTGCCTTACGATGAAGCACTAGAAATAGTGCACCTTGAAGACCCCGTACCTTGTGATGAATCTTGTAAGTCTTGTCATGGACTTTAAATCTTGACTCGTATAATCCTAAATCCATCTTTCCATCTTTCTACCCTCTCTCATCTCGTGCCAACGGTATAACTTTGAAAAAGTTGGCACCGTATAATCCATCTTGTCGAGCCAACGACGTAAAACAAAGGCGCTTGGGGGAGGCAACCCACCATTTCGTAGTTTGTTGAGTTACTTTGGTGTTTCTAGTGGTCTCGGGGCGGTTAGAATCAAGTGTGGGGTAGGAATCTTGAGTTTTCCTAGTTTCTGGTCCAAACGCCCGTTTACCCCTTTCAAACGTGCGTTTACAACTTTTTCCTGCCAAACGCGCGTTTAGAACCATTTCAAACGCGCGTTTGAGGCCTCAACTCTCTGATCGTGAATCCTCTTCCCAAACGCACGTTTCACTCGTCAAACGCGCGTTTGAACATGCGAAACGCGCGTTTCACCTCTTTCAAACGCGCGTTTGGACCCTTCTCCTTTAAATACCTGCACCTCAACCCGGCGTTTCAAAAATCGCGTTTTCCTAACCTAACCGTCCGGCAGCCGCTTTTCACCTCCCTTTCACTCGAAATCCTTCATTTCTCAACCGATTTTGGCGATTTAAAGCCCAATCAACACCCCTCGATCTCTTCTTTTGATTCCAACAAGCCATTCCAACAACAAATCCTCCAAATCCTCGATTCGATCGGCAGTTTTGACAACTTTTTGTCAAGGTCGAATTTGGCCAATTTCGACGTTTCGAGGCTCGTTCTTCACTCCAAATCATTCGTATCGTATCATTTAAGCACAGAACAGGTATATTTTGGCTTTACGTTTAAGTTTCGGTTAGGGATAGTTTTTGGCCTATTTTGGTTTAACGCCCCTTTCTCGTTATTTATTGTTTATTGATGTTATATCCTGTTTCTGTTTGTTTTATTTGTTTTGTTGATCGATGGTGAATGGTGTGGCTTTTGTGGGGTGTTTCGTTGTGGATGGTTGGTTTGTTTGAAATCCCGGTTGGATGATAACCGGGTCGTTTTGTTGTTGATATTGGTTGTTGGATGTTGTTTGGGTGGTTTTCAGTGGTAATGAGGGAAACTAAACGTAAGGAAACCGAGGGTAAGGGTAAGGGGAAACAACCAGTGACAAGGCATGTGCCCAAGAAACAGAAAACCCTAGTTTCTCCTCGGGTACCCACGGGTGGTATTCAAATCGGTGGTACAGTTGAGAGTAGGAATCCTCGAGCCCTTAGGCCAGCGGGACAGTTGAGGGATGAGACCTCAGACGCCTCCTCCTATCATTTCCTCCACTACTACCACTACCATACCCCCACCTCCTCCTTCTACTACTGGACCTTCCACCACACCTACACCTCCACCATCTACACCTACTACCGGGGGGCCGTGGCTTAGTGAGCGACAGGGGCTTCTGATTGCGCATAAACAGAGAGACTGGATGGATAGTCTGAGGGTGACACTGAATGGCATTGTGGAGAATCAGCAGGTATTAGCTCAGGAGAGGGGGGTTGAGCTCCCTGCATTGGATCTGGATATTTCACCGTTTCAGTATACCCCGGAGATTGAGGAGGATTTGCAGCGGGTCATAGAGAAGTCATTTGTTGATGAGCCGGACGCGGGGTTTGATGATATTGATTTGGATGATCTGATGGACACAGATAGGGCAGAGGCAGCTGGGACGGAGGCAGTTAGGACAGGTGTTGCAGGACCTACACAGACCGAGAGTGCAGCTGCTGTGGTTGCACCATCATCGGGCACACCGGACTCCACTACTGACGTACAGGGCCATGGAGCAGACTAGCATGCTTTCTCATGCGATTTTTATTGTATTTACTTACTACTAGTCTATCTCTTTTATACTTTGTTGATTTCACTTACTTTTGACGTTCTTTCATCATACTTTGGGCACACTTCACTTGACATACACGCGCACTTATTTTGAGCCCCTGAGGCCTGCTTGACCGTGTATGTTTTCCTTTTTCATTGAATGATACTTTGGGATGACGAGGATATTGTTATTGGTTTATATCTATTGCATGGATGTTATGTTTTTATTCGATTCGATTGTATCCTTCCATTGCATATCCCGTACCCCCTCATTATGCTTTGATCTCGTCATTGTGGCTTAGACTCGTCATTTTATGCACCCGCTTACCCTATTGCTTGCTTTTTAGCATGCGGATTCTGTCCCGTGCATGCGCTGTCTTTGTTTCTGTTGATCTCGCTCTAGGTTACGGGATGGATTCATACGAGGTTATCACGAGTTTCGAGTCACGGTTGCGCCTTTCTGCCGGGTCTTTTGGTCAAAAAGCTAAGTCTTTTACACTTCTTATCTCTCACACACTGAGGATAATGTTTCGTTTAAGTGTGGGGTGGGGGACTTAGCCGTTTTCTGGTTTTTATTGTTGAATGTGCAGTATATGTGGTATACTTAGCCTACGATCGGGCTTGAGTCGATTTTTGGGTAATTTTTAAAATTTTTCAAGGGTTTCCGACACTGTGTTGTTTGTGCTATGTCCATATTCGAGTGGTGGCCACCTTAGTAGGGCCCCGAACGTGTGCACTTCGGTTTGATTTTATCTTGAGAATAGAGTCTATTAATTTCACGTGATGCTACACTTTGTGCACAATTTGACTACTACATCTCATATCACTGGTCTCGAGACGAAACAGAAAGGTTTACCTAAGTAGGACACGGGATGACGGTCATGGCGTCTCTTTGACCAACCAGAGCCAAATAAGCCTTATCCCGAACATTAGACCTTCGTAGCCCCTCTCAGGCTTGATAGAATGGTCTGACCACCATTCTCCTATAGCCGTTTTGTCACTTAGTCAGAAACCTACCTTGAGCCTTAATTATGGTCACATTCCCTTCATTTACACCTTACGAGTGGACTTAGTCTTTTGTTAGGCCACACTTGCCAAGGCAAGTGTGGGGTGGGGGAATTGAGGTTTTGATAGGTTTGTGTTTCATCGGTTTGGAGCTATAAGGAGAGGAGGAGCTCGTTCGGGCCTAGTGCTTGGGTTGGCCCAAAAAGAAAAGAAAAATCTGTGAAATTCCTTCTTTTCAAAAAAAAAAAGAAAAAAAAGAAAAAAAAGAAAAGAGAGAACTCAATCAATCAAAATTCAAAATAAATTAGAAAGTTTTCAAAGAATAAAAGTTTGGTGTATAGAAATAAAGGGTTGGAAACAAGGGGATGAGCTCAAAATTTATAGTTATGATGATTAAGGGTTGTGATAGTGAGATAGGTGCTAATGTATTCGATCTCGCCTCATGATACTTGAAACATAGTTGAATTAGGCAATGAGTTCGGGTATGTTAGTATCCTATGGTTCCCAAAGTGTTTAAACTAATCAAAAAGGAGTTTGGGTGTTTGGTATGGTAAAAATAAAAGTGGTACACTGTTGACTAGGTTCACTCGTACTTCTTTTCTCCAGTTCCCAAAATACCCTTTTCGATTAACCGGAATTACCCTACCCTAACGTTATAACCCTTCAAGTCCTACCCGATTGTGTCCGAACTTAGTGACCTTGATTAGTGGAGAGGGTAGTGGTATGAGACGGTTGGTAGACTTTTGGTCGGGATTCAAGCCCCGGCAATCATTTTGAACACTTGGATGTAGCTCGGCACCACACACACTCTATTCTCTTGATAATGTCGTACTGGTGTGTATATGTTCGTTTGTCTTACTTCGTGGTTACCTCGAGGGTGTGGATAGTAGCACCTACGTCCCAATGTTGAATCCCTTGGTTTGTTTTAAAATGCCTAGTTTACTCGAGGGCGAGCAAAGGCTAAGTGTGCGGTGGTTGATGGGAGTCAACTTTACGTGACTCCGGTGCATTAATTACCTCCGTTTACCACACTTTCAGCACAATTTTGGGTGAATTAGACCATTTTCGGGGTGTTATCGTGAGTTTATGGCACGGGGAATGAATCCATTACTTTGATGAATTCTTACCCCTTTTTGTTGATATTAACCCCATTCCCGAGCACTTTTACCCTCCGGAATTGTTTGGATGTTTGTGGTTGTTTATGATATTGAAGGGTATTGGTGTCTCGAGGACCCGGAAGGTGACGATTTGTGGTGAAAAAGCATGATCGAGGCAAGATGAGGGCCCAAAAGGGAAGAAAAATGAAGATTTGGGGAAACAGGGGTTCGAACGCGCGTTTGAACCCCCCAAACGTGCGTTCCAGAAGTCCAGAGATGATACAGAGTTGAACCTCTCTAAACGCGCGTTTGAAATCACTCCAAACGCGCGTTCCAAGATCCCAAACGCGCGTTTGAACCTTCCTAAACGCGCGTTCCAGATGAAGAACAGTCAAGTCCCTGCCCAGAATTTATGCGAAACGCGCGTTTCAACTAAGCGAAACGCGCGTTTGAAGATTCCAAACGCCCGTTCCAGCCCTCTAAACGCGCGTTTGGACCGATTTTTCAGCAGATTTTCCCTTCACCTATAAATACCCCCCTTAGACTATTTCTTACACATCAAGCTTTTCTTAGCAAAACTCTACCCATTTTCTTGCTCGAATTTTGTAATAGCTTGGAATACTCTCTCTTAGTGTAAATCAACAACATCTTAGCTTAATATTTCCATTTCTTAGCTTAGATTTTCATTCCAAACACTAAGAGACCACCTTTTAATTACTTCTTTATTTTGTACTTTTTGGATCTCAACTCGAATTTCTGCAATCTTATGGTATATTTCTCTTCTCTTTTACTTGTTATGACTCTTATTTACTGTTTTATGCATGTTTTGATTAGTATAATGAGTAGCTAAACACCTACATAGTCGAATCATGTGAAATTTAGTGAAACCACCCTTTGGGTGATGAAATGGGGAGTGGGTAGTGCTTTTTATTGTTGTATCTTGCATATTTCACGTCTTAGAACTCGTTATAACGGATTTGGGCTAGATTGATCACCTAGGTCAAAATCACACACATCAATCTTGAGAGTTGTTCAGATAGAGAGGTGTGGGAAAAGGGTTCTAAGATCGCATTGTAGTGCGAGGTTACTCGTTTTAACGTTTAAACGGCTCTCGTGCATAACATGTCTTGTGAATGAATCCTCCTTAGGGAAGGTTAGTTGACTTGGCATAAGGTGTTGGGTAAGAGTTGTTCAGACCTTAGCACCGGGATTAGGAGTACGTACCCGTGAAATTGATTGTAAGAGTTTGTTCGTTGTTGCACACTCCCGGTTTTGTCATTCCTTGGGGTGAAACTAGCTATTTTGATCATGGTTCGGCTATGTCTCTCTTTAACTATCTTTAAAACCTAGTAGTTTAATCTTCTTTCTTTCTTTTTATCTTTAGACTCGTTAGTTAGAGTCACTTAGTGTCGTTGTAGTAAACAAAACCTTAAAAGAAAGTGATCACCTAGACTAATCGTTTCGTTCACTTTGGTACTTACAAACACGATTCCTTTGGGTTCGACCTCGTACTCCTGTAGCTATTCTAGCAATCGACCCGGTACACGATTCCTTTGGGTTAGATAGTTAGTTTACCCACGGTTTCGAGTCTTTATAATTTGTTTTTGAAGGGGTGGATTTTAGCTCAATCATTCTCCACCCTCAAGGAGTCTCAGGAGTCCTTCGGCTGGGATCCTTGCTGTTCTTCAGTGAGCTTGTGGTGCCACGATAGAAGTTGAGATCAAGAGAAGTCATCTGTGCCAGAAGTTGTGGTTCAGCTGAGAAGCTCAAGCCATCAGGACATAGGTCAGCAGAAGCAAGTAAGTTGTACCATTGATTGCAAGATTCAAGGCGGTTGTCGAGATTGTGAAGCAACAAGACGAAGATCCCGTTGATTCCGGGTACAAGTGAGTGGCCTGAACCAAATCAGCTAGTGGTCACAAGTTAGAGGAAGATGGCAACCTATGGCATCGAATCGGCTGTAGGTTCCGAATGCGGAAGATCCGAGGAAGAAGGTGATGTATGGAGCAACCAAGATATATAAGGAGCTGGAACAATACTACTGATGATCTTGCATGAAGATAGAGATAACAGAGTGTATACCACACTAGTACCACACTAGTATCCAGATGCCACTTCTGAAACTCTGCATGGAAGAAAGAATAGAACTCCAGTTTTTTAGGTTGAAGTGGAGCGATGACAGAATACGAGACCAGAGTTGATACAGCAAGCCAACGTGAAGATTGAAACGGATCGTCGCAACATCAAGATGGTAAGACAAGTAAAAGAGTTGGGGAGATGGAAGAAGAAGACTGTAACAGTTAAAGACGAAACACTCTGCAAGTCTAGAGTTCAAGTACCTCCCAGTTACGTTCGAGTTTCGAGGAAGAAACTCCCCTTAAAGGGGAAGGAATGTAACATCCCAAATTTCCAGAAAAGGGTAAAATAGTAACTGAGTGTATTTACTACGACCTAATTATTATTTAGCCTATTTTAATTTAATTAAAAATGATTTAATTAAGAGATTTAGTTATTATTTAAAATGAATTTAATTAATAACTATAAAGGAAATCCCCAAAGTCTTCTCATAATTTTTGCCACGCCATTCTGGGAAAAAAAAGAGGAACGGCGGAGAAAAAAAGGACGCAGAGTTGCCAGGAAACAGAAGAACATAATCTTCAGTCGTGCGGGTAATCTGTCCGGATTTTGAGCAGGCGGTACTAGAGGAAATCGATCACTGGGAGAAGACGATCGTTTCCATACTCTTCGTTTACTAAACAGTAAGTTTTCGTTTTAGCCCTAAAATCGTAATCTTGATCGTTCTTGATAAAATTCGACTTTGATTGTGTGAATGGTTGTTTTGATCGTAGAGTATCGTTTAAATATGATAGTATGGCTGTAGGAGTTGTGAATCGAAGGATTCAAGCTTTGATCTCAGTTTTGGGATCGATTTTGCTTGCAGTTAAGGTAAGAGGCACTTCCTAACGAGTAATTATAGTTTTACAATGTTAGGGTTGAGTCTTAGTGCTGAATTGTGGTAAGAGGATTTTCAAATTGAATAATTGATGTTTTATGGTGTTGGGATTAAGTAAAAGAAGCATATTTTATTTATGCTATTGTTGTGTTATTTCTGATTATATATATATATCTGTGTGTGTGTGTGTTTTTCTGCATATGATTATTATTTTGGTACTCTCTTATCTGTTTATTGTCGAGGAAATAAAAGAGGAAGACTGTATGTTTCTTTATTTTGTGTTCTTCGGCTGCTGTCAAAGATTCTATAATATTTATAAAATAAAATAAAAAGTAAGTTATGCAGTTGCTTGCGCATATAGTCAACAAAAAAAAAGAAATACTACCTCTCTCTTGTGCCTCTTTCTAGGAAAGATAGAAAATAAATGAACAATAATGATAATAATAAGGGTTTATTGTTAAAAAGGACAATTTGAACCTAGAAATATATAATGAGGACATTGGAATTTTTTTTCGGATAAAAAAGACATATCCTTATTCCACTGTGATAGTGAAATATTAGATTTGAGGTCAGTTCCACTGCAGAAAATAGTGGATTTGGGGTTAGGAATAGTGGATTTGTCCTTATCACCCATTTTATCTTTCCGCTGTCCTGATTTCTATTTTCTCCTCTTTTTTGTCATTTTAAACCACTGCCCCTAATAATAATAATAATAATAATAATAATAATAATAATCAAACATAAAAAGCAGAAGTGGTATTTATGATCTTGAATATTATACAATGATATAATGTGTAGTATTTTTTTGAAATGACAGATGATGTAGTAATTAAGTATAATTTATAGTTGTGTTGTGTTATTTCTTTTTCGGAAAATATGAATATACGATTTGGTAGACAATGTATTTAGTGGCTAGTGTTATTTTGATGCTTTGCTTGAATTGTAGTTTATTAATGATCTTAAATAAGATTAATTGAAAACGAACAAGCCTCGATTGAGTTTCTGATGCGTCTAGTTCCGCATCTGAATGTACTCTTCCAAAAAGTTGAAGTTCGGGACTGTACTTTGATGAATTAGTATTCATCAATGTCTGTGTATGTGCTAAGCTTTGTCTGTGTCTAGTGGTCTAAATAAGAGAGTAAGAGATGTGATGGAGCTTACTTGAAAATACAATGATGGCTAGTTAATAATTATTAACGAACGTAATTGTGTAAGACACAAGTTTATATCGCGATGTGTGGGCGGTCAGTAAAAGCGAATAACTCTGTTGGCCTTTAAAGGGCACAAGAAGTAGAGAGACTTCGCAAGTGAATAACTCTGCTGGCCCAAAGGCACCAGGAGTAGAGTGACTTTACAATTTAATAACTCCGTAGGTTCATAAGACCCCAAGTACGGAAGGACTTCGCCGAACATGTACACTATCGGGGCTAGCCCGTGGCTATTGGTGTGATCCACCAATTGGTTGCACCCAGATGTCTCGTGGTAGGCAGCACCATGCATAGTGCCCTTGAATGCTGATGTAACGAAGATAAGCTAAGTTAGAAACAGTTAGTCACAACATGTTGATGAGCATGAACTTAATTATACGTTAGCTTCTCACTCTTACTAAGTACTTTGTACTTACCTCCTTTGCATTTTCTTTTGTATGCATTGTGGGGTGAGACGACGAACAGGTTGACCAAGGGTAGATGATGACTTCTGATGACGTTGATGCCTTGAAGATTCTTCTACTTTGTTTTCCTTGTAGAGGTTGTAATAGATTAAGTAGTAATTATTTTCAGATTTCTTGTATTTTCTTTTAAGGTCCTTGTAAGGAAAGTGTTGTATTTTCCTTTGAGACATCGTACGTTGTATGGTTATTCCATTGTTGTAAGTTACCTCTTTCTATCTTTAGTATGGTTGTATCTATTCTTAGTAGCATTTATGTTTTACCCGAGTCTTTTTAGCTTCCGTTTTCTTTATTTGATATGACAACGTAGTGGCTTACGTATAATGTTATATTTATTTAATATTATACGTGCCGAACGTTCTCTTCCGGATAAGGGCTCGGTATCCGGGAGGGTGGCGTTACAGCTTAGAGTTTGTGCCTGAAGTTTCATTTATGTAATAGCCTATGGATCTTTTATTTATTTTTAACTTTTGAATTTATTTTGTCATGCATGCTAACTTTTCGCGAAACATGTATTAATCTACATATTTTCCCTGAATACTTTTCCCAGCAAAGTTTGAGAGGAAAAAGAAGAGAGCAAAACTCCTTCTTCAAGGTTCTAAGTCAATTCTTGACGGATTTTAGATTGGACAAGAGCAGGAGCATCGTGAAGAGACAAGGATCGTGTTGATACAGAGTTCATCAAGGTTCTTCAACGTATGGTTTTGGACTAAAGGGCAGTTTTGACCAAGTTTAATGTCTTCTTGGTGCATTTCGTAGTTATAGACATTTAGAAACCTTGATTCTAACTAGTTCTTGGATTGGTTATGAATCAAATAGGTTTTCATCAAGGTGTGAAGTTATACTGCATTCTTTCTTTCAAGTTTGTGTGTTTTGTGCTTGAAACATGTAATAGATCTTCATATTGTATTAATTCAAGTGTTAGAAGGTTTGGTTATGAGTTTGAAGTTGTTTTGGTGTAAGAATTATGTGTTTTGATGCTTGGATCAATGTACTATGTTATGGTATGTTAAAGTGCCTTGTTCTGCTGCTGATTTTGTGTTAAAATTGATGAAGAACATGTTGGATGAGTTGTAGAATCCATACGCATTGTGCAGACTATGCGCACGCATTGCTGGTTCAGAGTTGGACATGATTTTCTCAGCAGGTCGAATGCGCACGCATTCCAGGGAATGCGCACGCATTCCCACTTCAGGTTGGTTCAGGATGTTTGCTGTACAGGCAATGTGTACGCATTGGTTGATCAGGATGCAACAGGTAGCCTCTAAACCAGTGAATGCACACGCATTGACCCTGTTTTGGGAAAAATGATGTTTTGAGCTATGTGTTGAGTTTTAAGTGTTGATTATTGATCTAATAACACTAATCAAAGATGAACAAGCCTTGAATGAGTTTCTGATGCGTTTAGTTCCGGCACCGAATGTACTCTTAAAGGGAGTTGAAGTTTGGGACCATTGGAAGGGCATGATAGGTTTATGCTTTGGTGGATTAGTATCCTCCAATGTCTGTGTATGTGATAGGATGTTGTGTCTAGACGACTAAGTGAGGGAGTAGAGTTGGTTAAGGTGAGTTTCCTTAAAAACACACATGTGGTTAGATAATGGTTAATAAATACATAATTGAATAGTAAAAGAATAAATACCATGTCATTCTTGGTTAGGCACAAGGCTATATCGCGACGTGTGGGCGGTCGGTAAAAATGAATAACTCTACTAGCCTATAAATGGCTGAATGGTAGATGGACTTTGCCAAATGCGTGCACTATCGGGTTAAACCCGTGGCTATCAGTGTGATCCATTGTTAGGTTGCAAACGATATCTTGTGGTGGATATACACCATGCGTAGTGCTCTTGATTGCAGGTATAACAAAGATAAGTTAAGTTAGAAACTGATTGACACGGTTATGGACGTTAAAGGCAAGACTGCTTGTGGTCCAAAATCTGCTAAAGATTTGAAAGAGCTTTGCAGAAAGCGCCCCGATTGTACACTTGTTCTTGACAAGCCAGAAAAGAAAAGTGTTGTGTGAATGGGTCACCAAGTTGAAATTCCCGACGGTTATGCTTCGGACACGAGTAGGTGCGTAGATCATGATGAATACATTCTACGTGGTTTGAAAAGCCATGATTGTCACGTTTTTATGGAACGTTTGTTGCCGGTTGCCCTTCGAGAATTGATTCCGAAAAATGAATGGAATGCATTGACGAGATAAGTCAATTCTTTCGAGACTTGTGTCTTTGCTACCCTAAAAATAGAAGACGTGATTCGTTTAGAGAATAACATTGCTTTGAGATTATTTGCAAGTTAGAGAAGATTTTGCCTCCGGCGTTTTTTAACTCGATGGAGCATTTACCGGTACACTTGCCGTATGAGGTCGAGTTGGTGGTCCCGTGCAATATCGATGGATGTATCCATTCGAAAGGTTTTTGAATCACTTAAAACAAAAGATTGGTAACAAAGCTTTCGTAGAGGGATCAATATGCAATGCGTATTTGTTGGAAGAGATTTCAAACTTCGTTCTATGTATTACGATGATCATATTGAAACAAAAGCAAAGAATCTTGCTTGTTGGTGAGACTTCGGCATCGGCAATCGTTTCGATTTACACGAGTTATTCCGTGATCATAATGGTACAACAAGCTGGGAAGTGCAAGACGAGGTTCTTGGATAATAAAGAATATGACTTTGTGCACAAGTACGTATTGGCTAAGCTGCGAAATCATGAAACCGTATGAACTGTAAGTACCTCATTACTACATATATACAATGCTTAACAGTTTTTTCGAACAAATATACATTAACCGACAAAATGATTCATTCTTAGATTGTTCGAGCAATTTATTCGTGTTCAACGACCTCAATTGACCTCGACGGATATTTGGAATAAACATGAACATGAATTTACCAAATGGTTTGGACAACAAGCATCATTGTTGAATGATGATTTGCTAAAAGCTTTGGCAAGTGGTCCTTCTCGTCAAGTCAAAACTTGGAAACGTTATTCGATTAATGGCTACAACTTTCGGACATTCAACCGGGCAACGATATTGGTAAATCTTCGGTCAACAACGGAGTTTGTGTCGGTTCCACGGAAGGTGCCGACTATTATGGCACTTTAAATGAAATCATTGAGTTGGTGTATTATGGACATTCGATTGTCTACAAAGCCGTATTGTTCAAATGTGATTGGTTTGATAATTACGAACGGGGCATGAATGTGCATAAAGATTATAAGATAGTTGAAGTTCATCGTGGTAGGAAATATGGCGCTTATGATCCATTTGTTCGGCTTATCAAGTCGAGCAAGTCTACTATGCTCCATATCCAAGTTTGAAAAAAGACAAAGATCAATGGTCGGTTGTTTTCAAAACAAAGGCAAGATCGACTATCGATGCTCCCGTCGAGGAAACCGTTTTCCAAGAACAAGTGATCAATGATGTTTCCCGATTATCGATCCTCTTAACATTGTCCACCAAGATGTTGATGTCGATGTTGACTCCGATGTTGGGGATAATGACTTGGATGATGATGAGATGGAGGATTTCATTCAACAAGAAGATGGAGAGGAAGAAGAATCGGTTGATGATCTAGATGCGATGAAGAGGAGGAAGAACTCTTCCATTCTAGTAGTGATAGTGAATAATAATGTATTAAATATTTTATTTTGTCATGATAGTGAATAATAATGTATTAAACATTGTAATTTATTATTAATTAGTATAAACGCCTTTTTATTATAATTGCATTTATATTAGTATAAACGTCATTTTACGTGTCAAATAGATGTCGGGTAGAGGTAGAGGTAGAGGTAGAGGTAGACGCGGTAGGGGTAGTTCCCCCTCCCCCGGAGCGTCTTCCTCCTCACGAACGACGAGTTTGGATGATGAGATACACCGGATGAACGAGGAGGATTTTGGTGTCATTGTCAATGGTGACGTTGGATTGCCGGTTTTGGATCCCGAGGGGAGATGGTAAGTTAATACATATCTTGCTTTAATTTGTTTGTATTTTTATTTATATTTTGATTAACCAAATATATTAACAACTTATTGTTTTCAATATGACGGGTTTACCGACAACTATGTCAAGAAAATGGCCAAGAACGCCATAATCGGCGGCTTCAACACTTTTGCCACCACGTGGCATAATGCCGGCCCGGGAGCGACGGGATAGGTGGTGGAACGCATTTAGGGTACGTCGTTCATATAAATATAACTATATATAAATATAACTATAATTATAACTATACATATAACATATATATATATAACTATGTTGCAGGGTCATTTCAGCTTCGAGTTACGCCACGAACGCCTGGTTAGGGAAGCTTTTGAGCGGTATGCTATCAACAGGGTCCCTGATTATATGTATCGGGCTCAAACAAACCCCCGTGCTCGGCTTTGGATGACCCCGGATATTCTCCGTCAGTTCGAGGAGTGGATTGGGAGTCCCGTAAGCAATTATTCAATATTTAATTAACAATACTTGTTTTATATATATATATGTATGTACTAACTTGTTTATCTTATGTCGGAATAGGCGTTCCAGGAAACATCTGCGAAAAAGAAGCTAAACCGAGCTTCTGGATCCGGTGAGGAAGGGAAGATCCCTGGGACACATGCTATGGGCAGACGCGGCGTTATCGATTTCGCTCGGGCCATGGAGGACAATAGAGGAGCGCCCCTATCAGTCGGTGATCTGGTGAGTAGTTCGAAGAAGAAGAAGTCGGGCAACTTCGTCTCGAGGAAGTTTGAGAAAATCATGGTACGTTATGTATTCTAAATATTATATATACATTATATATATATCATGTAATTATTGTTACTAACAAATTTATATCATACTTTGCAGGACGTCTTCACCTCGAAGAAGGCGAAAGCCCGGGAGACGCGGCCGACACCCCGTCGACGAGTCGCGTCTTTATTACGAAGCCGGCGGTGGTTACGACAAGAAGGGGAGAGTTTTTGGCATGGGGTCGGCCGCCTCCATGTACTACGACGAACTGCTGTCGCTCGACACTCATCCGGCGAGACATACTCTCCGGGCATAATCACCCGTCTCACCCGGGAGATGGCGAGAGACGACGGACTCATGCGAAAACCCGGGCGAGGTTGGAGGAGCTAGAGAGAGACGAAAAGCGTCGGGATGACGGACTAGCGCGGATGGAGGCGTGGATTACCCGGCGATTAGGCGGCATCCCTCCGGAGGGATGCAACCCGGGTACGAGGCGGCACGAGAGATGACCATTCGATCATGGACCCGGAGGAGGTGACGTGGGTTTAGGTAGTACACCGGGTCGACCGGGTGACATTGTTTTGATACATTTTTATTTATTTTGGCTTATCGTATCCCCTTTGACATATCGTTTTATTCATTTTTTGACATTTCCCCTTTGACGTATTTTTTGACATATCCCCTTTGATATCGTATTCCCGTTTATATTGTTGTTGTTGATAGCCGGTAGCAATTGTAATGCTACCGGGGAAAATTAAGGCATTTTTTGCGGCGGTGGTTTGGCCGGCCGCGCGCAAAACGACCATAATTTTCTACTTATTTTTATTTTTTGCGACGGATATATCCGTCGCAATATGGTATTTGCGACGGAAAAGGCTCATTTTGCGACGGATATGAAAAGATCTAAAAATAAATAAATTATTTAACAAAAATAAGTTGCGACGGATTATACATTTTTTGCGACGGATTATACATTTTTGCGACGCAATTTTACATGTTTGCGACGGAATATTTCCGTCGCTATTTGTTATTTGCGACGGACTATACATTTTTTGCGACGGAAATTATAATTATCAAATAAAATAAAATACGGTAATTATCCGTCGCAAAATCCGTCGCAAACAATTTGCGACGGTTTATCCGTCGCAAAACTGGGGTTTTGCGACTAAAAAATGCGACAAAGAAAAATCGTCGCAAATCATGGTTTGCGACGGAATAACCCTTGTTTGCGACGGTAATCTTCCGTCGCAAAACTGCTGTTTTTTTGTAGTGGTTTAGTCATGACATGTTGATGGGCATGAAATGAACCCGAGATGGGTCGGTCTCATAAAGATAATCACTTAAACATAATTGATACTTTATACTTTTGTTAATGCAATAGCTTCTATCTTTTGCAAAGTACCTTTGTACTTACCTCGAATGCATATTGTTTTATGTGTTTGGGGATGAGAAGATGAACATGTAGAGCAAGAAATCGATGAGGATTTCGAGGATAATTTGTGATGATGTTATCTTGATGCTTTTACTATCTACTTTGAGTTGTGATAAACTATGTTCTAGACTTTGTTGTATTTTGTTTAAAGACAAGTTGTACCTTTAATTCTGGAACTTATGTAAGATAATTATATTGTTTATCTTTTGACATCGTACGGTTGTAACTTTTGTATCGTTGGGTAGTAAACTTCCCATCTTTAGAATGTTGCATTTCTATTCTTGTTATAAAAAAAAATATAACCGAGTCTTTTAGCTTCCGTTAATGCTAAACTCGATACGACATTGTAGAGACTTACATATAATTTTGATTTATTTAATATTATATGTGCCGAACGTTTCTTTTCCGGATATGGACTCGGTGTCCGGGAACGGGGCGTTACAGTTGGTATCAGAGAGAAGCGTCCTTTAGGCTTCCCTTTTTGAGATAAGTTTCTTTAGATCACCTAGTAACCTTCTGATCTTCTTGATCTTTCAGAATGGTGACATTGCGGAGAAATGTTCATGGGGCTGAGAGTTCTGGCGTTAGACGAGAGATAGGCAGAACAACGAGAAGAAATGTTCAAGGGGCTGAGAGTTCAGGGGTTAGACGTAAGGCAGGCAGTCCTACACCAGTGGTAGGAAGTGGGGTGGTGAGACCTAATGTTCCACCACAACAGAATCAGACACCGCGGCCTCAACATGAGCAACCTCCACAGTGGCACGTGGGAGGATCGGTTCAAGTTACCATGGTGAGTGACATTCCAGCAGGCTTTGTACCACCAGTGAGTGAAGTTTTTCCTCCACCCCCACCCGTAAGCTATCCTCCAACCACAACTTACCCTCCACAACATCAGACCTTCTATCCTCCACCCTCAAGTCAACAACCTCAACCTACAATCCCTCCATCACCACGGCTTGACCATCACCACGGCTTTGGATACCCACCTTATGGACTACATCAGCCATACCACACTCCACCGCATCAGCCGAGATATCACCCTTATCAACAAGCACCACCAGTGGCTCAACCTCAACAGCCTTATCCTCCACCTTATCCACCTCAAGCACCACAAACACCTCCAGGTTATCCACCCGTTTATCCTCCAACTTATCCACCGATTAACCCTCCAGTTAGACCTCAAGCTTATGAGCAGGCACCACCCGTGGATTGGTACACCAGGTTGAAAAGAAACAGTATACAAGACTTCAACGGGAATGTGGAACCAATCAGGGCTAAAATATGGTTGAAGAGCTTTGACAAAACGTGTAGAAATGTGAATGTACCGGAGTCGGAGATGGCACAGTTACCTGCAGGTTTCTTGTTTAATACAATGGAGAGTTGGTTTGATTCTATAAAGAGCAGCCGAGGCAAGGTTACGGATTGGAGTGAGTTTAAAGAACTTTTCTACAATGAGTACTTTCCGCCAGCGGTTCAAGCTAACCAAGCAAGTCAGTTTCTGAGACTTAGTCAAGGTATGCACACCACCGTGTCTTAATACACCAATCGCTTCAATGAGTTGGAAAGGTTTTATCCAGAAATCAAGAGAGTTAAGGAGAAGAAGATGGCTCTATATATGAACGGTTTGTCACGAGAGATTCATGCCAGTATGATGGGAGCTACGCCGAGAAACATGACAGAGTTGTTGAACAAAGCTATAGAAGTTGAAACCTTCAAGAATAAGCCTTCAATGGTTGTTGGAGTTAAGAGAAGCTTCGGGACAAGTGAAGGCAATAATAGGACAGCCCCTCAATAGAATGCAAGGAAGACAACGGCACCTTTGAAAGCTACTCCATCGGCTAGTGAACCATTTTGCTCAAAGTGTTATAGCTAGGAATCATTCTGGTGAGTGACGAGCTAGTGCAAGTGGCTATTATCTTTGTGGGGATCAGGGAAACTTTGCAAGAAACTGCCCAAGTAAGGAAAACAAGGGGAGACCGAATCAAGGAAATGGAAAGGGAAGCTCAAGTCGGCATGTTCGTGTGTTTGCTATGGATGACGTGTTCGTGGAGCCCAACGATAATGTTATTTCAGGTACTTTAATTTATTTCTATTTTATTAAAATATTGTTATAGCACGTTAAATCATGTTATAATTGTATTTAAATAAGTGAGTTTACATTTTTAGGTACGATAATATTAGATGGCTTAGTAGTTACGGCTTTGTTTGATACGGGAGCGTCTAACACTTTTGTGTCGACTAAGATCGCTAAGAAACTAAATATATCTTCAGAAACTTTAAGGAATTCTATGGAAATAACTACACCCTTAGTAAATGTAACTAAGGTAGCTAAGATGATACCTCAAATTGATGTGCGAGTAGGAACCTATCGGTGTAAGAGTGACTTGATAGTGTTGGACTTTTCAGACATTGATGTAATTCTGGGGATAGCTTGGCTGTCCAAGAATTTTGTACACTTGGACTGTAGAGAGAAGAGAGTGACGTTTAAGGTACCCGGGAAATCGTCTAAAACCTTTCAAGGAAATGTCTACTAGCCTAGCAAAAAACATCACCCTATAATTTCAGCAGTTAAGGCTATAAGAGCATGTCAGAAAGGATGTGAAGGCTACTTGTTGTATGCAATGGATGTTGCACAAGTGAAGCCTAAGTTAGAAGAAACTCCAACAGCAAGGAGTACCCCGAAGTGTTTCCGGATGAGTTACCGGGAAACATGCCGGACAGGGAGATAGAATTTGAGATCAAGTTGGTACCGGGTGCGGCGCCAGTTGCTAAGGCACCCTATAGGATGGCCCCAGCTGAATTGAAAGAGTTGAAGGCTCAATTCAAAGATATGCTCGAAAGGAATATAATTCAGCCAAGTACCTCACCGTGGGGAGCCCCAGTTTTGTTTGTTAAGAAGAAAGACGGCAGTATGAGGATGTGCATTGACTACCGAGCGTTGAACAATCTCACCATCAAGAATAAGTATCCTCTACCAAGGATTGATGATTTGTTCAACCAATTGCAAGGTAAGAAAGTGTTTTCCAAGATTGATCTTAGGTCAGGTTATCACCAGTTGAAGATAAAGTTAGCGGATATACCTAAGACAGCGTTTAGTACAAGATATGGACATTATGAGTTCTTGGTTATACCTTTCAGACTCACTAATGCTCCATAGGCTTTTATGGATTTGATGCAGCGTGTTTTCATGCCATATTTGGATAAGTTTGTGATAGTATTCATAGATGATATCCTTATCTACTCAATGGATGAAAAGGAGCATGAAGAACACTAGAGAATTGTACTGTTGAGAACCTTAAAGGAGAAACAGTTGTTTGCTAAATTTTCAAAGTGTGAGTTTTGGTTGAATCAAGTCAGTTTTCTGGGTCACGTGATTTTTGGGGAGGTATACAAGTTGATCTGGCAAATATTGAAGCGGTAGATAAGTGGCCAAGACCTTCCACAGTGTCAGAGGTAAGAAGTTTTCTGGGTTTAGCGGGTTACTACCGGAAGTTTGTGAAAGTCTTTTACAAGATAGCTACACCACTCACTCGACTCACCCAAAATAATGTGAAGTTTGATTGGACTGATGAGTGTGAAAGAGCTTTTCAAACCTTAAAGGAGAGATTGACATCAGCACCGGTTTTGGCAGTTCCGGAGATCTTTGACAACTATGATGTTTACACCGATGGTTCGGGACAGGGTTTGGGTTGTGTGTTGATGCAAGGAGGAAAATTTATCTTCTATGCATCTAGACAACTTAAGGTGTATGAAAAGAACTACCCGACACACGACTTAGAGTTGGCTGCAGTAGTGTTTGCTTTAAAGACTTGGAGACACTATCTGTATGGAGTCAAGTCTAGAATCTTCAAAGACCATAAGAGTTTAAGTATTTCTTCACGCAAGAAAATCCGAACGTGAGGCAAAAGAGATGGTTAGAGTTTGTGAAGGATTATGACTTGGAAATTCAGTACCATCCGGGTAAAGCGAATGTGGTTGCAGATGCGTTAAGTAGAAGACAGGGTCTATAGTTTCAGGGGTTGACGTAGCTACAGAACAGTTAGATGGGCTGAGAATCTAGAGTTTTGATCAGTGTGGGAACAGTCAGTTTGTGGCTCCGTTGTTGGCAAGGTCGGAGTTGATGGATGATATCCGGGGTAAACAAGATGAAGATCCGGCGTTGGTTGACTTGAAGAGAGTTGCTAGAGAAAAACCTATAGTTGGCTACGTGCTTGATAAGAATGGAAACCTTTGGTACCAAGATAGGTTGTCCGTTCCAAACGTTGGAGACCTAAGGCAAAGATTTATGGACGAGGTACATAGGATAGCTTTTGCAGTCCACCCGGGAGCTACTAAGATGTATAGATATTTGAAGGAACGTTTTTGGTGACCTTTCATGAATTTGGAAATATCAAAGTTTGTGTCAGAATGGGATACGTGTCAGAAAGTAAAAGCTGAGCATAGAAAGCCAGGAGGTATGCTAAAACCTTTAGACATCCCCTAGTGGAAGTGGGATAAGATCACCATGGACTTCATCACCGGCTTGCCAAGAACAAAGAGTGGTCATGATATGATTTGGCTGATTGTTTATAGATTGACAAAATCAGCCCATTTCATCCTTACAAAAGTTGATATGTCACTGAAGAAGATGACCACACTATATTTGGATAATATAGTGAAGTTGCATGGAGTACCTATCTCAATAGTCTCAGATCGTGATAGTCGGTTCATCGGTCGTTTTTGGAAGAGTTTGCAAAAGGCTTTGGGTACAACTTTGGATTTGAGTACAACTTTTCACCCTCAACCGGATAGACAATCAGAAAGAACAATCCAAACACTTGAAGATATGTTAAGAGAATGTGTTTTGGAAGTAGGTGGATCATGGGATGACTACCTACCCGTGGCTGAGTTTGCCTACAACAACAGTTATCATGCAAGTTTGGGTATGCCGCCGTTTGAAGCTTTGTACGGTAGAAGATGTCGAACGCCTCTGTTTTGGGATGAAGTTGGGAAGAAGCAACTCACCGGGCCAGAATTAGTTGAGCAAGCTAAGGAAAGGGTTTTGTTGGTAAAGAAGAACTTGAAGGTAGCTAAAGACCGTCAGAAAAGTTGGGCTGATGTTCGTAGAAGACCTTTGGAGTTCGATGTCGGTGATAGAGTCTACTTGAGAGCTTCACCAATGAAGGGAGTCAAACGTGTTGGACAAAAAGGAAAGCTAAGTCCAAGGTATGTTGGACCTTTTGAGATCCTCAAGAGAGTTGGACCGTTGGCTTACAAGCTTAAGCTACCGGAGTCTATGTCAAGAGTTGACAATGTGTTTCATGTCTCGATGTTGAAGAACTGTTTGACAAAGTTGGATGTTGAAGCTACAGTAGATCCAAAAATCCTTCAAGATAACCTCGCATATGATGAAAAACCGGTTAAGATTCTGGATAGGAAGGAAAATATGATCAAGAGGCGGATGATCCCTTTGGTGTTGGTATAATGGAGCAACCACTCACCAAACAAAGCAACTTGGGAAGTGGAAGGCGATATGATCACCGAGTTCCCAGACTTTTTGAATTTACCTGGTATATTCAAGTTTCGAGGACGAAACTCCTCTTAAGGGGGGATGAATGTAATATTCCGATTTCCGAGAAATGGCAGACATTCATTTTGCGAAAATGAAATATTATATTCATTTATAATTTATGGAAGAAAGCAAATTTAATTATATATGTGTATATAATTTGGAATATATATGTATATAGTTGGGGACTAAACTGTATGTAAAAGTTAGCTAAGGGTTTAAAAAGTAATTAAAGAGTTATTTTTGGAGAAAATAACTCCCCATCATGGTTAGTAGCTGGCAAATCCTGAATACTTTTCCCTGCAAAGTTTGAGAGGAAAAAGAAGAGAGCAAAACTCCTTCTTCAAAGTTCTAAGTCAATTCTTGACAGATTTCAGATTCGACAACAGCAGGAGCATCGTGAAGAGACAAGGATCGTGTTGATATAGAGTTCATCAAGGTTCTTCAAGGTATTGTTTTCGACTAAACGGCAGTTTTGACCAAGTTTGATGTCTTCTTGGTGCATTTCGTAGTTATAGACGTTTAGAAACCTTGATTCTAACTAGTTCTTGGATTGGTTATGAATCAAATAGGTTTTCATCAAGGTGTGAAGTTGTGCTACATTCTTTCCTCCAAGTTTGCTGTGTTTTGTGCTTGAAACATGTAAGAGATCTTCCTATTGTATTAATTCAAGTGGTAGAAGGTTTGGTTATGAGTTTGAAGTTGTTTTGGTGTAAGAATTATGTGTTTTGATGCTTGGATCAATGTACTATGTTATGGTATGTTAAAGTGCCTTGTTTTGCTTCTGTTTTGGTGTTAAATTTGATGAAGAACATGTTGGATGAGTTGTAGAACCGAGAGAAGTGTGGAAAATCATGTTAGGGCTTGTACAGGAAGAATGCGTACGCATTGCTGGTTCAGAGTTGGACAAGATGTTCTCAACAGGTCGAATGCAATGAGCACGCATTCCAGGGAATGCGAACGCATTCCTGCTTCAGGTTGGTTCAGGATGTTTTCTACAGGCAATGCGTACGCATTGCAGACAATGCACATGCATTGGTTGATCAGGATGCAACAGGAACCCTCTGAACCGGTGAATGCGCACGCATTGATCCTGTTTTGGGAAAAATGATGTTTTGAGCTATGTATTGAGTTTTAAGTGGTGATTCTTGATCTAATAACACTAATTAAAGATGAACAAGCCTTGAATGAGTTTCTGATGCATTTAGTTCCGGCACCGAATGTACTCTTAAAGGGAGTTGAAGATCGGGACCGTTGGAAGGGCATGATAGGCTTGTGCTTTGATGGATTAGTGGATGTTGTGTCTAGACGACTAAGTGAGGGAGTAGAGTTGGTTAAGGTGAGTTTCCTTAAAAACACACATGTGGTTAGATAATGGTTAATAAATACATAATTGAATAGTAAAAGAATAAATACCATGTCATTCATGGTTAGGCACAAGGCTATATTGCGACGTGTGGGCGGTCAGTAAAAGTGAATAACTCTACTAGCCTATAAGTGGATGAATGGTAGAGGGACTTCCCCGAACGCGTGCACTATCGGGTTAAACCCGTGGCTATCAGTGTGATCCATTGTTAGGTTGCAAACGATATCTCGTGGTGGATATACACCATGCGTAGTGCTCTTGAATGCAGGTATAACAAAGATAAGTTAAGTTAGAAATGTTTAGTCATGACATGTTGATGAGCATGAAATGAACCCTAGATGGGTCGGTCTAATAAAGATAATCACTTAAACATAATTGATACTTTATGATAGCGTTGTAATTATCTCAGGTGGTCAGTGGTGGTGTTATGGTGGATATCTGGCTATTTTAGTGGTGCTAATTGTGATGGCTCATGGAGGAGCTATGTATGCAGGTGGCGGTGCCGTGCTGTTGAAGAAGAGAGTGGGAGAATTTGGCTTTGCCTTCTCTTTTATTTATCAGAAAAGCTCATCCCCTTGGAAGGGTTACATATGGCCCTATTTATAGGGAAGTTGTTATACATTATCAGATAACTACGACAAAGGACATAGATGGTGCGGACACATAGCAAATGCCCTATCCGCCGGCGAGGTAGGGCGGCTCCGAACTTAGGGTTTGTGCTTCATGCTAGCAGATTATCCCGATGGTGGCCGATCCCTTCTCTTACCGTGGACGAGCAGCCGGTCCTATGAGTATTCAGCCGGTGCCGCAGTGATCGGAGCGACAGATCCGATCCGGAGGTAGAAATATCCCTATCAATGGCCCCCTACTCCGTACCCTTGGCATTTCTCGATGTCGGGTGGGGAGTACTTTCTTGGAAAATCGCCACCTACAAGATGGTTCCACTTTCGCTCGATCTGATACCTTGGTCCTTTAGCTTAGTCTATGGCGACGTCGTATTTGGGCGGATAGCCTTGACTTCAAATGATTTGGCATCTTGGGCTTTTAGCCTAGCCTGTGGCGAAGTCGTATTTGGGCGGATAGCCTTGACTTCAAATGATTTGGCATCTTGGGCTTTTAGCCTAGCCTGTGGCGAAGTCGTATTTGGGCGGATAGCCTTGACTTCAAATGATTTGGCATCTTGGGCTTTTAGCCTAGCCTGTGGCGAAGTCGTATTTGGACAGATAGCCTTGACTTCAAATGATTTGGCATATTGGGCTTTTAGCCTAGCCTATGGCGAAGTCGTATTTGGGCGGATAGCCTTGACTTCAAATGATTTGGCATCTTGGGCTTTTAGCCTAGCCTGTGGCGAAGTCGTATTTGGGCGGATAGCCTTGACTTCAAATGATTTGGCATCTTGGGCTTTTAGCCTAGCCTGTGGCGAAGTCGTATTTGGGCGGATAGCCTTGACTTCAAATGATTTGGCATCTTGGGCTTTTAGCCTAGCCTATGGCGAAGTCGTATTTGGGCGGATAGCCTTGACTTCAAATGATTTGGCATCTTGGGCTTTTTAGCCTAGCCTGTGGCGAGATCACATTAGGTCGGCCCCCCGGCAAGCGTATTCACTACGGCTCTGTTCTGCCCGATTCCCACTTGCGCTAGTCTTGGGGAAAAGACTGATGTGACCCACCGCGAGCTCTGATTGGTTGTGACCTTTCGGGTATTCGTGCCTAATGATGGCAATCCCAAATTTCGAAATTTGAAAGTCCCGCCTGTAATCTTGTCCATTGGATTTTTGGGCGGTGGACCGTTGGATCTATTTTTCTCTGCCAATATAAAGGTAAAGTAGCCCAACCACAAATATTTTCCGATTTCTCGTTTTAGCAACTTTACCGACTGTTCCTGAGTAAAAGTTCTCCGACGAGGCGATTTCCGGTAGGGTTTCGAAGGTTCATTTCTCGCTTCCTGCTCCCTGCTCGTACTTCCTGCTAATCATCAAGTAAGCTTATTTCTCCTCTCGATTTCTAGCATTTCGTATTTCTTCCAATTCTAGCTTCATTTTTATTTGGGTTGGCGTGATCGAATTTAAATTTGTTGTCTCTATTTCCCTGTCTGATAATGCTCCGGCTAGTCTGGGGTATTGAATACCTTGAGCCCTTGAATTGGGTTTGGCGCGATTGTTGCTGTGATGGGTTTTTTCAAGATTGTTCCCTTTGACTGGTAGGGCTTTGTTGTAAGATGAAAAGACGGGGTGTCGAGATGGACTGGGTTAGATGGTCTCGGCCCGGCTATCGTTGTCCTGGGTGATGACTTATCCACCTCGTTCTTTTATTTTGTAGGATGTCTGACAGCGACAGATCGGGAAATAGCGATGATGGCGGTGTTCATGGCTATGCCTCTGAAGATGCCGACGAGGTGAGTACTAGCTCCGGTGAGGGCGACGAAGGTGAGAGTACGGAGGATGATTTGGTGTTGGCCCAATTGGCTCCCCTGCAACCTGGTCGTTTAAGGTCTGCAGCTCGTAAGATACCGAAAGGAAGGCTCGTCTCTTCGGTTGTGGCCCCCAGGGAGTTAAAGAGGTTTGGGAAAAAATCCGCTAGGGCTAAAGGTTCCTCCTCCGGTGTGGTTGTGCTTGAGAAACCCCAGCAGAATCAGAAAAATGGCGATGATGTGGAGGAGCCGAAAGAGAGCAGTAAGACTCCTAAACCTCGCAATGTCGAGGCCCTCAATGAGGATAATGAGATCGATGCCCTTGACAAACAGGTCGAAGCAGATTGGGCGGCCGTTTGTTCCCGCCTTAGGGACCCTCAACTCCTTTCCGAATTTAATATTTCCTCTGATTTCAGTTTTAGCGGCTTCGAGACGTCAGAGAACCGAGCCAGTCTGAGGTTGAAGAAGGACGGATTGGTTTTGTTCTATGATCACTTTGTGGCGGGCCTTAGGCCGCCTTTTGACCTCTTCTTTGTCGAGGTCATGTGGAGCTTGGTGGCCCTCCCCTGTGATTTTACTCCCGGCGCCGTCAGGGTGGTCATGGCGTTCATCGTTCTCTGCCGGATTTTGGGCTATGACCCCTCGATGAAGGTGTTTTTGAAATTTTACACCTTCAGCAAAGCGACCACAAATAAGGCAGATTTAAGCAATTTTCTGGCGACAAGGGCAAAGAAGTGTCGCCTGTTATACTGGACTTCAAATAAGGTTCACGGCTGGAACACGAGGGCCATGATGGTCGAGTCGAAGTCTGGGTGGCCTTTTCCGAAGTTCGAGGCGCGCCCCCACAAGAGACAGAATAGTGTTGTCGTGTGCAAAACTCTCGATCATACTGAGCAGGAACTTCTTGATAAACTTCATGCGCTTCTCGGCTGGGATGAGGAGAGTGAGACTCAGAAACGGATTTTTAGTTGGAGAAGCTTGATCGATCCTAAGGTCCCTTTCTGCTGTGTAGCCGGTATTCCTGGGCCGATCAACGCTCAGCCCGTAGTGAAGGCGTCAAACCTGGGTGTTTACGAGGATTGGTATGCTGAGTGTCATCATGGGAAGTGTTTCCCTACCCAGTGCCCGATCTGTACGGGGGTTGGAGAGCTGTGGCCCGCTAGTAATTTGCCCCCTTGATTTTGTTTTTCTTTCTCTAACTCTTTTTTGATAGCTTTATCCATTTATTTTGGGATTCTGACCATTTTTCCCTTGTGTGTCGCAGGTACCATGGTGCTCGCCAACACGAACTGGAATGCTGTGATGACCCGTCTTAGGGATGAGAGGAAAGCTAGACAGGCCCTGTTGGGTGCCAGTGAGCCTATGGATCCTCCCCCCGCTGTGAGTATGAAAGACCTTCCTGCTGCTGAGGGATCCTCTGCTACGGCGCCGCATGACGTTGTGTACGTAGGCAGCGGTGCCGTTGTTGCGAAATCGACCAGATCTACCGTGGCTTCAGAGGTGAAGAAAACCGCTGCGGTCAATAAGGCGAAGAGAAAAAGACCTGCCGGGAGGAAAGATTCTATCCTGGTAGACGAGGAAGAGCCCTCGATTGATGTTTGTGCCGACCCCTCGTCCAAGGGACCTTGGGCTGAAGGTGATCGGGTTCCGGCGAGGTAGTGGCCGCTGTTGATCTGACCGAAAGGCCTGCGAAGAGGGTCGCTGCTGATATTGAGCCTGCCGTTCCTGGGCCGGTGCAGGGAGACTTGGGCAAAATAAAGGTCCCCGCGGGATTCAAGGGGAAGCCGGCCCTATGGTTGGACCATGATTTTCTCAAACAGCCCGTTTCTTCAAAGACAGCTGGGGAATTATCTGCTCCTATTTCTGATGTGATTCCCCCGCGAAATCTGAAGTTAAAGCTGCCTGATGCCCCTCAACTGATGGTCGGTCACGACGTTGTCAATCGGATTTCCCAGGCCGACGTGGTGGCGTCGAAAGCCTCCTTGGGGCCTTCTTCCAGTCGGCAGCTCTTGTTCAAGACACTTGGCCTTTACGGGACTACGGCTAGCGCGGTAACGTACCTTTTCTCTTTGAGTTTTCTTTTTCGTCGAGTTTTCTGGTTCTGAACCTTTTTCTTTTCAGGTTGCCACTAAGCTTAAGCAGATCGAGTGGGCTTGTGATGAAGACGCGAGGCAAATGGCGAGTCAGCTGGCTGAAATGAAAATGAAGATGATTGTTGAGGCGGATCGGGCAAATGCGGCGGAGCAGAGGGAGAAAGAGCTTGTGGCCGAAGTCCAGACCTTCTCTCGAAAAACTCAATCTGCTGTCGACCTCCAGAAGTCTGTTGAGTCGGAGAGGGAGAAGGCTCTTGCTAAGGTGGCAGAGGCCCATGAGCTTGTCGACCGGCTGAAGAGCGAATTGAATGAGTCGGAGGCCGCTGCTGCTGACACCGCCCGAAAGGTTAGTGATGCCCTGCTAGACGGATTTGATCAGGTTTTCTACCATGTCTCGAGGTGCCTTAAGGCATTTTGTGAAGATGCCCCGGACCTCGAAACCTTGCAGATTGGCTGATCATGGATCAGGATGACCCTAAGCTGAGAGTGTTCCATCCCGATCTTCCTTACACTGCCGTTCAAATTGAGGATTTCCGAGTCGAAAGTCTGAAGCATGGTAAGCCGCTTTGGGATCCCCTTGCGGTCAACGAAAGAAACCTTCGTGGCATGATGTTGGAAATGGAGAAAGAAGCTCTCGAGCTTGCTGCGAAGGAGGCAGGGGCCACCCCTGCTGTTGCTGGAGCCGTCGCCCTTAGCGCCGGCGAGGATAAGAGTCCCGAGGAGGATTGTGATAAGTTTTTGAATTTGACTGGGCCTCATGCTGAAAATCCTCCTCCAGATAAACAATCTTGATTTGACACATTTTGGTTTTTGTTGTATTTTTGAATCCGACTGCTATCTTTCGGCTCCGGCCCTCTGCCTGTATCTTTTTCTATAATGACTTTATATTTTGAGTGGTGTTTGATTTTTGCTTGTCCTGCATTTTTTCGAGTCCATTTGCTTTCTTAATGTATTGTATGTACGTGGGCCCCTCGTCTTGGTGAGGTCGGTAGCTCTCGTATCTGGAGTCGCTGAGACGAAAAGTTTTCCTGTTTCTGCGCTCTGTAGTGTTAAGTTGCGGCCCCCTGTTTTTGGTGAGGTCGAATTTGACGTCGAGCTCACAAAAATAATTGAAACAACTTTTGTCCAAATTAAAAATTCCAAAGCGTGACCCCCTTGTTTCAAGTAAGATCGGTGCGGCCTTGGTTGAAATAGAGGTAGATTGTAAATAACCCGTCGTCGTTTGAAAATTTTCATCCTGTTCCCCTTTGTTTCGAACAAGATTGAGGACGAACTTGGTCAAAACAAGTTTTGAGTCATCCTCCTCTTGGTTCTTCGGTTCTGGCGGCTTGATGACTGGTTAAAAAATTCCAATTATGCGGCTCCCTTGTTTTGAGTGGGATCGCAGGCTTTGTGCCTGGGTCCGACTCTAAACAACGTTCTCTTTGTGATTTGAAGGTTCGACTTCCCCTGTCATGTCCCGTCATAAAGCTGCGACGTTTGGCCAGCTGCCATTATTTTCCTGTTGCTGACGCTTGGAAACCTGCTGCTGACGCTTGGGAAACCGTGAGCACGCCAACCTGCTCAGATAACTATTCCCGCGTTAATGAGATTTCGATTTTCGAAATCTGAACAGGCATCTCGCCCTTGCCGTTGGATCAGAATTTTTTCCTCCGTTGGATCATTTATTTTTTGCTATAAATGGAGTGTTTTCTTTCACCTTTCTTCCATATATCACTCTGTTTTAATTTTCCCCTAGCAAAATTTGTCTCTGACTCAAAAAACCTCCACTTTCTGATTATTCTGCAGTCATGGCCAACATTGGTGATTCAATTTTCTTTCAGACAGCCTCGCCTCTTGCGATTTCCAATTTTCTGTCTGTCTTTAGTGATCTTCCTTTCCTGCGTGAAAGGGGTTTGAACCGCCGGAAAATCTGTTATGCTCAACGCCGGCATACTGCCCGGATGGGGTGGTCTGATTTTCTGGGGGCATCCAGGGGGGTGTATAACGCCACCATTGTGCGGGAATTCTATTCCGCATTATCGGTGGTGGTTCTGCCTAACGCCTCCTCTACTGTTGTTCCTCTCCGGGGGGTTCATGTTGTTCTCTCCCCTGAGATCATCAATGAAGTGTTCCATTTACCTTCCCCTCTGGCCTATGCACATTATGAAATGGCTTGGAGCTTGGGCGAAGAAGTGAGGAGGCGTGTTTACGGGACCGCTGCACTTAGGCGGTTGATCCCTAGTGATTGGTATCCATTGCCCGAGGGCTATGCTTCAGAGATGTCCCAAGCTAATCGGGAGTGGAAGAGGTTTATTAATTCCAGGGTTTTTCCTTCTTTCGACGCTGAAGAGATTTCTGAGGCCGAATCGCATCTTCTTTATGCGATTCTGGAGGGAGGTGAGGAAGTGCGCATCGACTGGGGGCGGTTGATCTATCGCTCCATAATTACATTTGCTGCCCAGACAGACCTCCATGGACCTATCCCCTTCCCGAGGCTGATCTCGCACTTGTGTGGTGGTGCTCCTGGGATGCCTGCGTCTCGTGATGATGTTCTTGTGCCGCCCCGTTCCAACGTCGAGTTCGCCCGTATTGATTCGGACACGTCGATGGATTCCGAAGCTAATTGAGTTTAGATTTTCTTTTCGCTGTGTCTTGTAAATAATCGGCCTTGTAGGTCTTTGTTTGAATAAAAATTTTCTTTCTGCATCGTTTTTGTTTTGCTTATCCGGTCTCTTATTCTTTGGCGAGGTCGAAGTCGTTTGGAGTCTTGCGACCTTTGACCTAATCTTTGCGATTATGAATCGCTGCGACTGTTGGCCTAATCGGCGCATTAATGACCATTGTTTTTTCGAAACGTCGGCCCCATTAATGTTGGGGTTGGCGTCTGAATTCAAACGTTCATGACCCCTTATCTTCCCGCCTCTTTGGTTTCTTGGCCTATAAAAGGAGGGTCCTCTCCTCCTTCTTTCTTTGCTATTTTTCTGTGACTTTTTCTTTATTTTGAGAGTATATCTTCAAACTCTGTGTATTTCTATTATTTTGTTATGTCTTCTTCGTCTGAGAGCTCTGACCCAGAGTCTGCTGTCTCTAACCCTGCTTTAGATTAGGGGCTTTCAGTATGCTTCCGTCTGACTGCCTCTCCAATGGCCAAACGTTACTTCCATAATTTTTTCAGAAACTGCCCTCTTATGCAGGAGAGAGGGCTGAATCAGGATCGTATTGGTCCAGGCCACCGGGCTAGAATTCTTGCCAATGGTTGGGAAAGATTCGTGGCTCCTCCGGTTGGGGAGTACAACCTGACATTGGTGCGTGAATTCTATTCCGCCTTATCGGCGGATAATGATGCTGAGGATACCACCACCGTTGCTGTTCGTGGAGTGATGGTGAACTTTACTTCGGCCCTTATCAATGAGTTTTATGGCCTCCCTAATCCTGCTGAGGATTATGACGTCCTTTGGGACCGTGAAGATCCGATCAACTATTTTGGCACTCTTGCCGAAGCATTTGAGTCTCTTTTGCGACACGAGTGGGTGAATGATATGGAGGTCAGAGTCCATATGCTCAGTCGCTCGGAGAGGGAATGGAAACGCTTCTTAAACACTCGGGTTTTTTGCATGCCCGATTATAAGGTGGTCACTGAACCTGAGGCGTTTGTTCTTCACGCCCTTTCGTTGCCGGACGTGCCAATTAACTGGGGTCGAGTGATTCACCAAGAGGCGATCAAGTTCGCCCGGTTGAGGGATGGCGGTCTGGTTATGCCATTTTCTTGGATGATCTCCAACATGTGTATCCGAAGCCTTGGCATGACGGTGTGTCCGACCACTGATGTGTACATAGCGGCTCCAGCCCCAGAAGCATGATTTTTTTATTTTTTATTTTTTGGGGAAAATTTCCTCTTGTACAAATTTTTCCTCAATGAATTTCTATTTTTGACCGCGTTGTTCACCCCGCCCCCTTCTGTGTCGGACGGGCTTTGCTTGTCGGAGATAGAATTCGTTTATAATAAACAAAAATTAAAAGAGGCTTGGCGCCTTTATATTAACATTGCATTAAAACAAAAATACAAAGCTGGTGCCTCCGGTCTTACATGTAATATTTCTTTAGATTGTCAGCGTGCCAGGGCCTGTTGAATTCACGGCCCTCTCTGTCTGAGAGAATGTAGGTTCTCTTTTTGACCATCTTTGACACTCGCCCAGGACCTTCCCAGTTTTCGACCAGCTTTCCTTTGTCTGTTTTTTGGCCTGTGGCCTGCCGCTTTCGGAGGACAAAATCCCCTACCGCCAGCGAGTGATCTCGGATACGCCGATCGTGGTATCTTTTGGCGGCTTGTTTGTAATTAACCAGTTGGGCTCGAGCTTTTAGGTGTTTTTCTTCAGCCAGATCCAATTCGATCTAACGATTTTTCTCATTGCTGGCTTCGTCGAAGTGAGAGACCCTAATGCTTGGGAGTTCCGTCTCTACCGGTTCCATTGCCTCAGAGCCATATGTTAGCGAGAACGGGGTTTCCCCCGTTGTTGCCTTTCGAGTTGTTCGCAAAGCCCAGAGGGCTTCTGGCAGGTAATCCACCCACTTGCCTACCTTATCATCTAGGCTCTTTTTCAGCACTTTTAGTACCTGTTTGTTGGCGTTTTCCGCCTGTCCGTTTCCTTGGGGGTAGCACACCGAGGACTGCCAATGTTTGACATTGTGTTCTTTGCAAAAATCGTCGAACTCGTCCCTAAATGGTGGTCCGTGATCGGACACAATGGCTCACGGCACTCCGAATCGAGTCCAGATTTGGTCCAGCAAGAAATATATGATGTCACTAGCGCATATTCTCACGAGCGCTTTTGCCTCGATCCACTTTGTGAAGTAATCCACGGCGACGACCACGTATTCGCATTTCGATCTCCCCCTTTTGAGCGGACCGATGAGGTCGATGGCCCACATGTCGAAAGGCCAAGCAGTGGTGACTATGCTCTGTTCCACTGAAGGTAACCAGGGAATATCGGCGAAGCGTTGGCATTTATCGCAGCTCTTAGCGTATCTTTCAGCGTCTTCCGCAAGCTTCGGCCAGTAGTATCCTGCTAACAGCACCTTTTGGGCGAGGGTGCGAATGGAGGGGTGGCCGCCGCATACTCCCTGGTGTAGCTCTGTGAGAATTCCCTGTACTTCATCTGGCCGCACACACCGTTGTAGCGGTTTCGAGAATGATCGCCGGTATAAAATTCCGTTTAGTACGGTGTACCGTGCCGCCCTCTTTCTCAAGGCCTGAGCTTCCTTAGCGTCCTCTGGTGATACCCCGTTTTCTATATACGCTTTTATTTCGTCTGTCCAGGACGGGGTTGATGATTGGATGTCCATGATTTCGGCCCGACTGACGGCGGGTTCCTCGAGATATTCGAACATGATCGCGGGGTTGCTGAACTCATCCTTAGATATGAGTTTGGATAGGTAATCCGCTCGTTCATTCTGTTCTCGCGTTATGCCCTTGAATTCACAATATTTGAAACCGCTCCTAAGCTTTCTGACGAGGTTTAGGTACTTCTTGAGTACTTCGTCCCTTGCTTCGAACTTGCCGTTAATTTGGCATACTATCACTTGTGAGTCGCAGAACACTTCTAAGCTCTCAACGCTCATAGATTTAGCCAGCTCCAGGACTGCGATGACCGCTTCGTACTCGGCCTGATTATTGGACTCCGAAGGTGCATTTCGCGGGGTTGAGCTTCATAGAATGTGCCTTGACATTGTCGAAAGTTTCCTGGAGGTCGGCCAGATGGCCAGTGCTGGAAGATTTGACCACCATGTCGTCGATGTAAGCTTCCATGTTCTTGCCGATCTGGGAGTCGAACACTTTGTTAACCATCCTCTGGTACGTGGACCCAGCATTCTTCAAACCAAACGGCATCATTTCATAGTAGTACATTCCGCCCCCGGCTCGAAAAGCTGTCAACTCTTTTTCCCTGTTGGACATCATTACTTGGTGGTACCCTGAGTACGCGTCCAAGAAACTTAACATTTCGAAACCGGCTATTCGGTCGACCATTCTCTCGATTCTGGGCAGCTCATAAGGATCCTTAGGACAAGCCTTGTTCAGATCCGTAAAGTCGACGAACATGCGCCATTTTCCATTATGCTTCTTGACCATGACTACATTGGCCAGCCAAGTTGGTTATTGAAGCTCCCGGATGATCCCAGCCTCAATTAGCTTATTCACCTCAACTTTAATGGCGTCCTCCTTCTCTTTGGAGAACTGTCGGGCTTTCTGCTGGATGGGTTTGAAGTTAGGATTCACATTCAGCTGGTGCAGCGCTATTTCAGGCTCCATGCCCCTCATGTCCGTCACTATCCAGGCGAATGCGTCCAAGTTTTCTTTCAACATCAGAATCAACTTTTCTCTTTCTTCTTCACTTATCTGAGCGCCCACCTTTATCTTCTGGTCAGGGTATTTTTCATTAACGATTACCTCAACCAACTCATCTTCGGCCGTGAAGTCTGACTCGTCCCTGACCTGAAGGGTGTCGCAAATGACCGCTTTGGGTTCGATGTAGGTGTCCTCTTCGACCGGGCGCGGCTCGCTTCGAGCTTTCGTCGCCTCGATAGTGTCGATACGGATTCGTCTCGATGCTGACTCAGACGCCTCCCCTTGGGGCCTTTTGCCCATTCCCCTGGTAGGGTAATCATCTCGGTTTGTGGTGACATGACTCAGCAGGGTTTGAGGCATGCTGACGGCCAGCCCGATCCCTTCATCGGTGTAGAATTTTGTCCTCTGATGAGGAATTAAAACAGTCATTTGAAATTTTCTTTGAGAGAGGACTCCTAGAATTGCCGTATAGTGGGAATGCAGATCGACCACTAGAAAGTTCACTTTTTCTTTTCGGTATGGTGGGTGGTCGCCGACCTCCACCTCCAAGTCGATGACGCCCAAGACGGATACTTTGTCGTTGGAGAATCCCTCCAGCATTCCCAAATAAGGCTTTAGTTTGGATATGCCGATCTTGAGCTGTTTCAATGTTTCCAAATAGATGATGTCGTGCGCGGTCCCAGTATCCAAGAGTACCCGGTTGAACCCAAAATCGTTGATTCCGACTTGTATCACTATTGGCAACTCCATTGCCCCTGGTGGGCCCGCTAACTCACTCTTGGTGAATGTTATCGCCTGTTCGTCGGGAGCTAGAACGATTGGTTTTTCTCTAACCCTGACATTGATCGCATTAATCTTGCTTTTGATGAGATGGTTGCTGGGGTATTCCTCTATGATTACCTTAATCTCATTTCGGTATCTTCGAGGCCCCCTATCATCTTTGCCTCCGCCCCCATTTTTTTTGTATTTGTCTAATTCCCCGTTTTTTTTTATCATTTTGTCGATGATTCTTCTCAGGGTGAAGCATTCGTCTGTGAGGTGGCCGTGATTCTCATGAAACTACATTGTGTCGTCTCTTGAACTCGGCTCGGACCTTATAGGTCTCGGCCGCTCTACCCTGTCCTTGATCTCGAACAGTATTTCAGATAGACTCGCATTGATGGGGACAAAATCGGACTCGTCAAACTTGAATGGTTTTCTGACTTCCCTTTCTCGATTTTTTCCTCTCTTTCGATCATCCTTCCGGTCTTTCTTGGGTTCTTCCCTATTTTCCTCGCCCGAGTGTCTAGACTCATTCCGATTTTTTCCTTTCCGGAAGACGAGGGAACCGCTTCCGTTAGCCCAAAGATCCGGGCTTGATTGAGGAGATCGCGTAGATTTGAGGGGGGGCTCATGGCGAAGTGTGTTTTCATAGGGCCCTTGGCGATACCGTTTAGGAAACCCCTCTGAACTTCATTCTCAGGTAGGTTTTTTGTCTGTTCATACACTTTGACGAATCGATCGTGGTAGCTTTTGCAGGATTCTCCATCTCCTTGTCGTATTTCGTATAAATCCTCGATGGTTTTCTTAGGCCGTTCTGCTGTTTCAAATTCTTTTAGAAATTTTGCCCTCAGCTCCTCCCAACTTTTAATGGAGCCGCGGGGCAAGCTCCTGAGCCAGGCAGCGGCTCGATCCTGCATACTCCCTACGAATGCTACACACCATGCCGACTTGTTTGATGTGGCTAGGAGTGTTCGGCTTTGGAAAGCGGCTATCAATTCCAGCGGGCAGGTGGTTCCCTTGTAGTAGACGTACTGTGAGTATTGCACGCCCTTAGGGGGTAATGATTCCGGTATATCGTTCGCGAAAACGTCAATTCCTTGGGTTGGTTCAGGTTTCCCCCCGGATTTGGCTTTCTTCAGTCCAGAAATTTCTCTTTCCATTTTCTCCATTCGGTCATCCCCCGCCGGCGCGGTGTTTCTGGCGGGTACCATTTTTCTTTTGACGACGTCGTCTGAGTCCGCGTAATATGCCGACTCCATGTCTTGCTCTGCTCTTTTCTTATCTATGATGAGCCTCGCATCGTGGGGATCCCTGCCCTCATGGGGCGATACAGCATTTTTCTCGGAGGCTGGAGGACCTAACCGTTGATGTACAGCTTTTTTCTCGAGGCGTCCCAGCCGTTCCAGGACTGACGCTTTTTCGCCGCTTTTCTCAGGCAAAAGCTTTCTTTTTTGCCCCGCCGACGAATACACGCTCCCTTCCATTTCTTCCCTTGCGGTCCCGGGTGCTTGGGTTGGTCGCACTCTTTGGGGGGCCGTTTCTTTACGTTCAGGGGGAGCAGGGATCTGCTCCTCGATAGCTATGAGGGGTAAGTTACACGCGGCCAGACGTAGATTAGCTGCATACATTTGTTTTACGTATTCTGCATATGCTATAGCCGCCTTTGCCTGTGGAGATCCTACCCCTAAGGTCTCCTCTGCCCTCTGGGTTTTCTCGATGAGCTGCTCTTTACCCTTGCGCTGTTTTGAAGTTCCCGCCATGTTTTTCTCACATGCTGGTTCAGAGCGAACTGATGTCGAGTTCCCCGTGTCATTCCCAGAATTAGACCTTCTCCGGTTTATTATATTTCTGGCATCCGTCTTTGTCTGCGTGTTATCCCATTCTGCGGTGGGGTTTTCTAGAGCGGGATCCGCCCCACTATAGCGGTGAGGATCCCTTGCGGATCCTTTTCTTGGGGTAGGTGGAACGTGGACTTTCTCTTTGGTCCCTGCCATCTGTCAAACTCTGACTGGGTAGTTATATGAAAAGTCAAATAATATCCTGACTCCCAACTGCTCTGACTTTCACCAACTCTGTACTGTTTGTGATAACAAAATATCTGCTGGATTTATCATCGGGACCGGTGTACGGACGTCGGAATTCAGGGAACGACTGCGATTTCTCAAGCGTGAAGTCCCAAAAATTCCGGTATCCTACAATGTAGCATATGAATCTTTATTCCGATGTGCTACACAGGGACTCAGGCGAACATGCAGTGACTTTTGGGACAACGCTCCATTGACAGTCTAAACAACGAGTATGATTTCCGCCATCTTTTTTAACGCGTAAATGATGCGTGTCTTATTTTCTTAGGAGCATAATCGACAGTTTCATGCGTGTTTAACTTTATCCGAGATTGAGCAACTATCAAGGACGTAAAATGAAAGTTCTGAAACGCAGCTTCCGGCAAGGAAACCTACGATGCCAACTCCGGCGAACTTCTCTATACAGAAACCACGAGAGAGGTGATGATTCAAACGCAAACTCGTGATTCTGGATAGGGAGTCGAGGAGGTTACCTTGTAGTGATGTTATTTTGATGCTGAATCGAAAGTGTTAATGCAGCTGTCTGAAGACCTGAAGCTTCCTGCTGAGAAGTGTTGAAGGTGATATGGGAAAGAAGAGCTTCATCCACGGTTGCTGTGAGCCAGATCGTAGACGAGCCGTGCGCCGGAGGTAGGCTAAAAATCGATTTCCCGGTAACGGAGCCAACTGATAGCGTTGTAATTATCTCAGGTGGTCAGCAGTGGTGTTATGGTGGATATCTGGCTATTTTAGTGGTGCTAATTGTGATGGCTCATGGAGGAGCTATGTATGCAGGTGGTGGTGCCGTGCTGTTGAAGAAGAGAGTGGGAGAATTTGGCTTTGCCTTCTCTTTTATTTATCAGAAAAGCTCACCCCTTGGAAGGGTTACATATGGCCCTATTTATAGGGAAGTTGTTATACATTATCAGATAACTACGACAAAGGACATAGATGGTGCGGACACAAAGCAAATGCCCTGTCCGCCGGCGAGGTAGGGCGGCTCCGAACTTGGGGTTTGTGCTTCATGCTAGCAGATTATCCCGATGGTGGCCGATCCCTTCTCTTACCGTGGACGAGCAGCCGGTCCTATGAGTATTCAGCCGGTGCCGCAGTGATCGGAGCGACAGATCCGAGGCGGAGGTAGGAATATCCCTATCACTTTATACTTTTGTTAATGCAATAGCTTCTATCTTTTGCAAAGTACCTTTGTACTTACCTCGAATGCATATTGCTTTGTGTGTTTGGGGATGAGAAGATGAACATGTGGAGCAAGAAATCGATGAAGATTTCGAGGATGATCTTTGAGGATGTTATCTTGATGCTTTTACTATCTACTTTGAGTTGTGATAAATTATGTTCTAGACTTTGTTGTATTTTGTTTACAGACAAGTTGTACCTTCAATTCTGGAACTTATGTAAGATAATTATGTTGTTTATCTTTAGACATCATACGGTTGTAACTTTTGTATCGTTGGGTTGTAAACTTCCCATCTTAGAATGTTGCATTTCTATTCTTGTTATAAAAAAAAATATACCCGAGTCTTTTAGCTTCCGTTAATGCTAAACTCGATACGACACAGTAGAGGCTTACATATAATATTGATTTATTTAATAATCGAGCTAGTCTTCTGTTTTTTCAATCTTCAAATATCGTTTCTGATATTTAATGTGAGCAGACATACGAGGAAATTAAGTGTTTATTTAATTTTCATGCGTCGGACATTTATTTTCGGATAATATATATCTTGATATCTTAGACAATGACGTCCCACAAAATTATTGTGTTTTAATTAGAACTTTATACAAATTTCTTACAAGAATATATTACATTCATATGTACCGAAAGCTCTAACCGTGACAAAGGAAATACAATAGTTTTACGGTCGTCCAGGACCAATATAATACGGGCATTGTTAATAGCACCACAAGCGATTTACTCGGCCGGGCACCACACCTGTGCAAATTTCGGCTTTGTAAAGGTCGAAATCTGTTTTCAACCCCTCCGGAGTCGAATTTTGTGCATAATTTCGATTCTGGAGGGGTTGAAAATAGATTTCGACCTCTACAAAGTCGAAATTTAAATGAGGTGGTGCCGAATAAATCGCGTGTGATGCCATTAACGGTGTCCATATAATATACACCAAGTCAACATTGTTCAACCAATCAATTTTTTTAAATAGGTAGTTTTTTTTCCTTCCTACAAGTAAAAGTCCACCAATACAATGTTAAAATCCTATTGGTTTGCGATCATTAAATCATAATATTAGTCACAAATCAGTAGGGGCACAACCTTTAGTCACAAATCATTGAAGCATCCCATCAAAATTTCATCATCATTTGTAAACATCTGTTGGCTTTGACATGCATATGAAGAAGAATCAAACACTTGTGGCACCATCAGCTTATTATCATAGCATTGCCAATCATCATCCTGTAAATAAGTGCGGTTTTTGCTCGTTCCCTCATCAAAATCTTGATCAACGGCGGCTATGGGTTTTTGATAACTTGTCGAAATTGATGGGCTATCAAGCTGTGGAGGCTCATGAATAATGTTGTGTTGATTTTCATAACGAGTTTGGTTAGACATTATAAGTTCTTGATTATGATCGTATGGGAATGATGAGGTTTGATGAAAGTTTGAGGATTCGTCTCCTGCAGGCTGGAAATTTCGGTTTTGGGACATGAGATTATAGGCGGCGGCGTGGCTCCAAGCTTCAAACCCTTGTTTGTGACTTGGACATGGCTTCTTGAATGCTCGGCAAACTACCCACCCTTCTTCCTGAAAAACATTGCATTTCATTGCCATATTTACTACAACATCTTATGAATAAAATTATGCATAATTAATAAATATTAGGCTTATTTTCTTTTCAAAAGACTTGAGAAACGGCCCTTGCGCAAGGATGACACGCGAAAAAAAAAAATCCCTTGAGAAACTCTATATATATATATTTTTGAGGCGAGAGACTCTATATTTCATACCACACATTACCTAATTAACGATTACGTTCTTAATTAGTACAATGATAGATCATGATTTATTAATACTTTTTTATACATAAAATGTATAGTTATAATCTAATTATAAATTTCGTGAAACTTAAACAAATTGACCAGCTTAACTGTTTTAATATGCCTTATTTGCAAATCATTTATCTCACTGAATCCTACAATGATACTGTCATTGTTTTTATTATTATTATTATTATTATTATTATTATTATTATTATTATTATTATTATGAGAAAGATAGAGAAACAACGAAAATACACAACCAATTGACACAACGATGATCTACACCATTGATCATTATGGGATCTATACTGATTGATCTATGTCCCTAATAATCAATGGTGTAGACCATCATTGTGTCGATTGGTTGTGTATTTTCGTGTGGTCGTATCATTGCTCTATTATTATTATTATTATTATTTCTTTAATTAGTTTTATTTGAACATATAATGAGGTCTCTTTTTATTTAAATTTTTTTTTAACAAGAACATATATTAATCATCTATAAATCACATTATAATGATTATCCCAACCAAACTAAAATATATGATTAATATAATCCAACTATCCAAGTATCAATTTTAAAAAAGTAAACACAATCACAAAAAAGCAGAGACAAATGTGCGCATGAACCTGGTTCTTGTAGTGGATGATATATGATCTATGCATATATATTTATACATACATAGAATGCTTAGAAAAGGTAAAACAAAAGGGCTTAATTATGAATGTTGTTCAAAATCAGATACAGAAAATCACGTTGATGGTAAAACGTCTTTTATTATTTAAAACAATGGCCTTCCCCATATCTCACTCGATATTAATAACTTCTTCACAATGGAATAAATGCGACACAATATACTATAACCCTATTGAACAATATGTATGATATACTCAAATTTATTTTTTCCTTTTTTCCCGATACGAGATAGTATGATACATTTATTGATATAAATTCGAGGATGATGTAAAAATGTACAGTACGTGTTATTGATTATTGTTTTTCCTTTGAACAACAAGAAAGTGTATATTGTGATTGTATAATTGGTATATATATACATATATATACTACATACCGAGCCAAAAGTTGGATACTAATAGAATAGAATCACTTCACTTTCACTTCTTCTTCTGTTTTTAAGAGGTTAAACATACGTGGACGAAAAAATCAACCAGGTTTCGCAACGAAATAGAAAAAATTGAATAAAGAGTATACCTGAGTGGGTGCATTTTCAGAAGTTTGGAGGCGATATTCATGCATGATCCAGTCAGTTTTCCGGCCATTCGGGGCACGTCCTTTGTAAAAAACAAGGGTTTTCCTCATCCCTATCATGATTTGATCCTTTGAAATCACTGCCTTGTCTCTCCCTGTTGCCTTCCAAAATCCTGCTGACGTGGCCCCGTTTGTTCTTGTTCCTGTTGGGTACTTCCCGTCCTTGTGACTGAAAAAATACCACTCATTTTGTTCTTCATACCCTAATTTGCACCTACCTGCATTAAAAAGAATCAACATGATCAATGTTTGCATAATTCGGATCACGGAAAAGTTGGCTGCGACAAGAAAGTGACAACTAGCTAGCTGGTTGCATGGATATGGATACGTGAGTACGGATACATGATTTTACAAAACATCATATACGGTACGGGGTATTTTTGTAAATATTAAAAATATAAAGACATGTTTCCTTCAGTTTGGCAGTATTTCATCACTCAAGACAACTTTTCATAAATTATCTGATGGTACATACTCGAAATTCAACACGGTTCTTCATTTCACATATAAGAGACTTGAAAACACATACGAATCTTGGATCCAACTTTTTGAATATTACCAATTTGTCCCTAGATAGGCGTGTATCATAAGTATATATCCTGCACGTATCGGTATCAGATAATTAAGTATTAGATGCGGGATATGTTACGAGACAGAAGTATCCGTACATCATAAGTGCACAACACAAATTTTGCATCATGTGTGCATGGCCCGTCCCTGAGTTTTCGGTGGCCCTAGCTAAGCCAATTTATCAAAACAGACCCCTCTCAAAGCGTCAAATTAATGGTTGCTAAACGATTCGACGCATCTATAAACTAATAACCCATGCCAATGGAACAAAATAAAATTTGAGGCCCTAAATTTGCATCATTTTTCGGAGGCTCTAGGCAATGGCCTTGTAGGCCTATGCCCCGGGACAAGTCTGCTTGTGTAAGACCGATTTATTCCTATAAAGTTTTGATAATGATGAATGATATAAAAATGTGTTGTGACAAATATTTTATTCAAAAGGTGATCTATTAAATACCTTCAATATCCCAAGGCTCCATTCTGTAGAGATCAATATCAGTAATAATATCAAGATCAATCTTTAGGTTCATAATCTTCCTATTCAGATAATATCCCACAAGTTCTTCCTCTGTTGGATGAAATCGAAATCCGGGCGGAATGCTACACTCCATCTCTATTGATAATCCTGTCATTAATTAACACACAACAAATACAATTAATTAATTAATGAACAAATATTAGTTCAACTTCATCACAAATGTTAAACTATATGTTTCATATTAACTAGAAAATGTGTTTCACAAGCACAACATTGCCTTTTTTTTTATTTTTTTTATTTTTTTTTTACATTATACATTTCCATTCGTGAACTAAAGGGAATGATGATGATATGCATATATACATTTGGGGCCACTAAAAAAAAACTTATGACAAATTGTTTTTTATTTTTTATTTTTTGAAGAACAAAATGGCAAGCAATATGTGGTGGGTCCCGTGTCACTTATCTATTAATCATTAAACTCTAGCCAATGGGATTAGTTGCATGTAGTTAAGAAAGTATATTTAACACAAAAGTGGCCGCAAAGATAGACTCCATAGCCACAAGCATGCTCATTTCTTTGAGTGCATTCCACTCCATTAATTAACTGCTTGAAAACCCTTGTTGCAATGCACCCACTACCAAAGGAATCTAAACTAAATTACCCATGACAAGGTTAAACAATATATATAGGATGCTTATATTATTATTTTCTTTATCTTAATTAAACAAGAAGATAAAACAATCAAATTTATTAAATAAAAAATAAAGGGATGTTGTGGGAGGCATTCTTTTTATTTCTGGAAAATAATTAGAGAAAGTAAGCTCATTTCTGAAACCTGACCACGTACAACAATGGAATATAGATATGTTTACATAAAGACCAAAATAAAATTTTAATTATAAATGTCACACTTCTATAAGTTGAGGGTGATTAACAAGTAATTATATCAGAGAGGAGGAAATTACCCAAGAACACATATCACTATACATATATAATACAATAATTTAAAAAAAAAAAAAGATAAAGAAATGGAATATATTTACTCAGAACATTCTGATAGGAATAGCAGACTTACTAACAAAAAAATACTGTCCTAGCTTGTTGTCTTATTGAAACACCAGATCGAGGAAGAGAGGGGGGAGAGAGAGCACTTGTTGAAGATGTATGCAATGTATTTATATATATGTATATAATATGTATATATATTGTTGGTGAAGAGCTAGCGTTGGTTGAAGCTTGTTGGTTAAACTGATCAGTCACAGCTATATAAAATAGTATTATATAAGCAGACAAATACACAAGACAGATAGAATTGAATTATGACTGAAAACCAAGAAGCTAGCTGACGCCTACTTATATTGCCTATCAACCTTTCTTATATATATATATATATATATATATATATATATATATATATATATATATATATATATAAGAAAAGGTGATTAATACAGAGAGAGGGGTGACTGTTACTGTCATTGAGTACGCGTGGGGTGGCAGATATATGAAAGGATTGTTTGGACGGCGTGACAACAATGTTTCACGCCACCCTCCACCGTTACACTAACACTACGCCCTAATATTTTGCTAATTACATCCATCCTTAAGGTTCTCTTAATAAAACAATGTAATTACTTTAGGGTTAATTTTATATCACTTCATTTCACTTAATTGGTAAAATATAAGTGGATTGAGAATACTTATGGAGGTCATCGGTTCGATTCTCTTCTGAAGCGTCATGTTGAAAGAGTTCTTGGCTATACTTTACCTTTGAGTAAGAGTCGGACTCTACAGACACGACTCGGGCCGAACTCCGGATTAGTCGGTACAACGGATCTTGGACTCTGGTACCACATATATTACATTGTAGGATCATTAGATCTATTAAATAATCCAAAACCTTCATCTGGTATAAAAACGAAATTACTTAATAGAAATAATGTTTCTGTCACACATATGGGACTAGTAAGGGTCAACCCTCAGCTGGTCCTCCATGATGTGTTTTGTATTCCTGGTTTTAAATATAATCTTTTATCTCTACACTCCTTTATCAATCATATAAAAGATGACAACTATTTTTTCTGCTAAAAAGTGTGTTTTGCAGGACAAGAACAAGAAATTGATTGGTTCAGCTGAGTTACAGACTATATGTCATGGATCAACCAATCAGACTTCCTGCTGTAAATGCTGTAGAAAAATCACAATTTATCTAATAGACTAGATGATACACTTTTATGGCATTACAGACTAGACACTTGCCAGATAAGAGACTGCATGTCATTAGTTCACAGTCTGCTGATGTCAAATTCTGTAAGCATGATCTTTGTTGTGTTTGCCTTGGCCTATGGCAAAATTAAAGAAAAATCCCTTTCTATTAAGTACTACTGATGTAAATGCTACATTTGACCTTGTTCATATGGATATTTGAGATCCTTTAAGACAACATACTGTGAATGGACAACAATATCTTCTTACTGTTGTAGATGATTTTTTCTAGATTTACTTAGGTTTTTTATTATGAGGCATAAATATGAAGCTGCCGCTCTTGTTAAATCCTTTGTTAAATTTGTTTCAGCTCAGTTTCACAAAATTATTAAAGTAATTAGATCTGACAATGGAGCTGAGTTTCAGCTTACTGATTTTTATGCTCAGCAGGGTATTATATCAGACATCCTGTGTCAGCACACCATAACAAAATAGCATTGTTGAAAGAAAACATCAGCATCTGCTGAATGTTGCCAGGGGGATTGAGGTTCCAGAGTAATTTACCCATTGAGTATTGGGGTTTATGTCTTTTACATGCTGTCAAATTATTTAATGCTACACCTACACCATTGCTGAAGGAAAGCACTCCACATAAAGTGCTTTATGGCACCAAACCAGATTATTCTGTGTTTAAGGTTTTTGGTTGCTTAGTTTTTCTAGCACACTTCAGCAGTACATGACAAAGTTTGATTCCAGATGTAGGATTTGTGTCTATCTTGGAAATTCAAATACATCCAAGGGTGCTATTCTTTTAGACGTCACCAACAAAGTGTTGAAATAGTGTCCTAAACCCAATCGGGTTGGACCGGATCCAACCAGGTCGGATCATTTCTACTATTTCTTTATGTTTATACATATGATAACTAGCTTTCTGTTATTATATATTTGTCCGTTTAACGAACCAATTATGGTATTGTATACATGATAACGCCTCTAGTGTCAAACTGTGAAAGAGAAATCATAATAGTGATTAGGGTTGATGAGATCTCGACTCACTTTAAAAGGTTTGATGCTTAAATGTCTCTAGTCGTATGTGATATTAAATAGGACATTAATAGCACGATTAAACTAGCACATATTAGATGTCTTCTATCTTATTGAAGGCAGGGATATATGTTGTCTATCTAAGTGTAGAGACACTTGGACTATACGTGGACGTGTATTAGAGACTGACACACTTACTTTATTAAGTGTCGCACTATGTGGCGGTTGTGTAATTATCCTAAGACCGGAGTCTTCATGGCATCACAATGTGGATTGTTATACTCTATTGAGGTTTCCCCTAGACATGTGGCGATCATGTGGTAGTGATTGGGTGTGATACTAAAGCATGCATAGGATTAATGTTGCTCGTCCGAAAATCGCGTATCCTATGAATAGGAGTAAATATCTGAAAGGGTCTTCTTATAAGGAATGTCTTATTCTCGAAAGTCTTTGCAAAGCAGAAGTAATTGTTACTTCGAGAGAGTAGGAAATCCAGATTATAAGATACGGTCGTTAATGTATTGACACTCGAGATACGACCTTATGGATATTGTAACAGTGATATGATTCTATTTATACGGTAACCGTTTCACATTAAAGGTAGTAGTCATTGCATTTGACTCTTCCGATAATTGGGGGTCATGGCATGTTGCTAGACGCTATCCATGATCATTAGGTATGAGGGGCATTTTCGTAATTGCACCTTGTGTCTACGGCCAACATATTCGGAAGTCTATTGGGTCACACACATAAGGACTTCTAGCCGGATTAAAATGTGGTTATAGTGATAACCAAATAAAGAAAGTTTATCTCGACTATAAAGTGTATAATGATAAATTAATATAGTAGTATTTATTTATATATTATGAATAAATATAATACAAGATATTAATTATGTTGATTAATTAAATATACATATTTTATTATGTATGTGACAAAATTATATGTGTATATGATACACACGTATTTTGCGAATTATTTAATCATAGTATTATTTTAATTAATTAAGAATATCCAGGAAGCAGAATGCATCAGATCTAGATTGACCCGATTACGCAGCGGAATGCATCAGATCTAGATCTAAACGAAACAAAGAACATAATTAAAGATCTAAATCTACAAGGGGGTATAGGAGCCTACCTTTTTATGGTGCTTAACTCCAAAAACAACAGGCTCCAAGAACACGTGATTGAGCAGCCACCGTCATTCAACGTGTGTCTCCCAGCAACACCAAGTGGATGGTGTTTCCCGCCGCCGGACCTCCTTGATATGCTACCGGAATAATCCCGAAGATTATTCCAACTCGAAAACCAAAGAAAAATAGCCGAAAATTCCAAGCTATTTTTCTTCCCAATTGGCGTGAATTGTGTTATGTCAAAAGGCTTGGGGAAACTCTCTTTATATAGGAGAGTAATCCTTGTCCTCCAAAGATTTAATAATTAAGAGATAATTATTAGAATAATCCTTTATTCCAAATAAAAGATAAACAAAATAATTATCCCAAACAAATTAGGATAAATCATATTATTATCTAATATTCCATGAATTATCAATTAACAAATAAAAGATAAATCACACATTAAATAATTATCCAAGAAAACTAATTCCTTGATAATTAAATAACCAACAATGGCGCCACCTTTTATTAAAAAAAAAAGGTTCACACGCATTTTTACAACACCTTGGGCCGAGTCCACGAAAAATATCTTTTATGTATTTAATCATCTAGTCCAACTAAACAATTAATCCACATATCAACTAAATAGTCCAATCCAACTATTTAATTATAATTGAGGTGCAACGACGAGAAAACCTATATGCTATATTAGGAGCCACGTCGGGGACCATGGACCCATATTCAGTAGCTACAATAAGTCGAATAAAATTATTCGTCAGACAGAATAATTATATCCAACCTATTAATTCCGGGATTACACCACCATAAACCCGAAACTGAACTCTATCGAATATAGATAACTTACACTCAATTTATGAGTCGAAAGCGTCCACTGATATAATCATTAGATACGGATAAATCCTCCATAGATTGTTCACTTCGATTCGGGATATTTCCGTAAACCCTTCTCGAAACATATTATCCTTATTTACCATTAACCTCCTAGTGATCAATTAGTTCACCACAAATATAGTATGAACTGGGTCCATCGATTAGTTTCTAGGGTTAACAAATAAGGGAACCGTCTGTCTACTTCCCGAGGGAAGGAATGGATTCCATATCTGTGATAACACAGACTACTCACTCATTCCAGAATAGAGCCAACGAGAAGTGTTGGACCACATACTACGAAGTGATCCTTACTAACACATCAAACCCTACCCTAGTCTAAGCGAAATGTCTCGTGATCACCTCGGATTGAGATTAATCCATATATGATCATCTTGTGATTCGATAAGACTTCTCGTTCACGGAATTATATCGAGAACTCAAATCAAATCGGTCCACCCTATATGATTATCATCATATATAAATGCCCCACTAGGTACCCTATTATCGACAAACCGGATAAGACCGTCACACCGTAAAGTGTTCGGGCGCATTAATAGCAAATTAATCATGAGACCCGTACTCAGATTAATAAACGCTACGGACTAAGTTAATTTTAAGTACATCTCACTAACTCAATCCTCTTGTGTATAGCCATATACTGAGGTATGTGATTACATAATCAATATACTTAGGGTTTTCTGCAGTGTATACATATTGGCAATAAATGCGAATAAATAAGATGAAATAAATTCTGTCATTTATTTAAATAAAACAATTACAAATTGTCTTTCGGGCATAAAACCTAACGGTGTTTCTTCCATAAGAAACAGTTGGAGCAAAATAAGATCTCAAAAGTAGCTTGAGAACCACAAAGAGATATTCAACCATTGGAACATGTGCAGGCGTTAAAAAGAGAAAACAAAATATTTTATTTTGTTAACACTCAAGAGCTACATGTAGACATCAAAGATGTTTCTGGTTCTGTTTATTTACCTCTAATTACTAAAGAGGATATAAAAAGGAATCTAGGAAAAGTAGATTCAAAAATCAGATCTAAAATTAGTATGGTTCATCTTGGAGCTATAATTTTTTTAATAAAATCTGAATTTCTAAGATTCTTTTTGATCTTATTTATATAAGATGTATCTGAATCTTTCCATTCCCAAATGATATTATCTTTGAGTTTGACCTGTAAAGGTTTTCTAATCGCGGCGAGCTTTTGAATATAACTTTCAGCATAAGTTAATATACCTAAAAATCTCTACAATTGTTTTTTGTCTTCAATTTTATCTAGGAATTTATATATGTGTTCCAAGATATGATTTTGAGGACAGTGATGACCTTGATCAATTTCTAGTCCTAGAAAATTAATCTTTGTCTTAAAAAGATGCGCTTTTCTTCTGATAAAATGATTCCTAATTCTTCACATTTTTTGAGTACTATTGCAACATGTAAATAGTGCTCTTTTTCTGTTTTACTGAGGACAAGTATATCATCTACGTAAACACAAACAAATTTTTCAAAAGACCTAAATGCATTTTGCATATGTCTTTGGAATATAGATGGTGCTTGCTTGAGACCAAAAGGTACAACACACCATTGATAATGTCCTTGAGGACAAGGCAGTTAGTAATTGTGATTCTTCATCTAACAATACCTGCCAGAATCCCGATTTACAATCGAAACTACTAAAGATTTTCTTTCCTCTAATTAGAGTTAAAAGTTCATCTTTATTTGGTAGATTATGACTATCTCCTATAGTTGTCGTATTAATGGCTTTATAGTTGACAACCATGCTCTTTTTTCCTCTTCTTTTCTCTGCACCATTTTCGACAAGTAAAGCTGGAGATATATGAGGTGATTTACTAGGCTTAATGATTTTTAAATCTAGCAACTCTTGAATTTGTCTACCAAATTAGAAGTCTACTTTTGGGACAATCTTGAAAAAGATAGTTTCATCTTAGATGGAAAAAATACTTCACCCTTGGATGAAGTCATTAAACTTATGACTCTTGACGAGTCAGATATTGAGAAAGAAATGGTAAAAAGACCAGAATTAAGTAAAATTCTTGGGATAGAAACCATTAATGTAATAGATCAAAAGACAGTTGATCATGGTACCTCTGAAGATTCTGAGGATAAATAAAACCTTTAGGGTAAATAAAGAAGAGGAAGGCGAAGTTTCCACTTCTAAAAAGAGGAAAGAAGCTGAAAAACCCAGTTTCTTTACCAACTATCCTAAAGTCTTAGGAGAACCTAAAGATACAAGAATTTCTATTCTTAACATCGAAAACAGCTTATTGATAAATGGGCTACATAATTAAGTTTGATTATTCAAATTAATAAAGAAGCATATCGAAATCCAAAAAATATACTAATTTTAGTGGAACATAGAATTACTGGAATTATTCAATCATTTGTTATGTCAACAAATTGGTCAGAAGTTTCATTAGAAAATATGTTTGAAACTATCATTGATAGTTTTTATACTATGTTTTTAGGAATTAACTATACTGCTGATAAAGCAAATGAAATTCTTAAACAACAGGAAAAGGCTAGAAATCGCCTTATAAAATTACAGATATGTGATATCTGTGAATTGGATAATTTTACATGTGATTTTGAGACAAATCTGTATAAACTTCCACGAGCAGATTTTGGAGGATTTATAAAGCAGAATTTGACTAAAATCCCTATTGTAGGAGAAAAATATCTTCGTAGCTTTGAAGCAGAAGCAGTAGGAGTTAATCTCTTTAGCTTAGGCTTTGCAGTAAGAGTTGTAAAAGAAGATATCACAAAGATTTGGGATCTTTCTAAACAACAAAAGAAATTGAAGAAATTCAATAAAAAATGTTGTGAAAACATTTCAGAAACATCCACTAAGTACGGATGTAAACAAAAAGCTTATTCTAAAAGAAAATTTAGAAAAAGATATATGAATAAATATTCTTATAAATAGAAAAATAAGAGGTTTAAACCAGGAAAATGTTTTAAACCTCGTCAGAAGTATGAAAATACTGACAAAAAGAAATTTTGCCCGAAAGGTAAAAAGAATTGTAGAGGTTGGATCTGCAATATAGAAGGACATTATGCAAATGAATTCCCTAACAAGCAACAATATCCTCATAAAGTAAAATTTATGGAAGAAATTGTTGAAATATGATATGATCCTATAAAAGACATATATGAATCCTTAAATGAGGTTTATATCTTCGAAGAAAACTCTGACTATTCTTCAAATGAATACGATTCAAAGGATTCAGAATAATTTAAACATTCAAGAAATCTCCTGGGATGATTTAAATATAGAAATGGTAATGTCTAACAATATTACTAATCCTAACTCTATTTATATCAGGGATTTACTTGTAGCAGCAGCAGCAACTAATAATTGGAATCTACATTAGATGGAAGTCAACACAGTCTTATTACATGGAGATTTACATGAAGAAGTATTCATGTAGTTACCCCTAGGCCGTGCAACAACCAAACCAAATCCTTGTTCGGCCTAAACCAAGCCATTAGACAATGGAACTACAAGTTAAATGAGTTTCTGGAAGCTCAAGGATTTATTCAGTCTAAAAATGACCATTGTTTATTTACAAAAAGGTCAGGACAATCTTTTATTGCTTTGCTGGTGTATGTAGATGACATCATAGCCGCAAACCCCTATGGGCAGTTGATTCAGCTGGTGAAGGATGCCCTACATCAGCAGTTCACTATTAAGGATCTTGGAAGATTGAGATATTTCCATGGTATTGAAGCTGCTAGGACTCCTGCAGGTATATCTATTTCTCAAGAAAATACACTCTCAACCTATTAGAAGAATATGAATATTTCAGAGCAAAACCTGCCAAGACACCTATGGAGTCTAAGCAGACTTTAAAGCATGGTGATTCACAAATTTTGGAAGATAATACTGCATACAGATCATTAGTGGGTAAACGAATCTATCTTACCTTTAGCAGACCAGACATTGCCTTTGTAGTTCATCAGATGAGTCAATTTCTGGACACCCCTACTGAAAACTATATAAAGGTAGCACATAGACTGCTAAGGTATTTGAAGGCCAACCCAGGTCACGCAATCTGTTTCCAACAGAGAATAACCTTGTCCTATAAGGTTTTACAGACAGTGATTGGGCTGGTTGTCCTGAAACAAGAAAATCAGTATTAGGCTACATGATATTTCTAAGAGATGCTCATATCTCTTTGAAGGCAAAGAAACAAACTACTATAGCAGAAGTTCTTCAGAGGCTGAATATAGGGCTATGGTAAATGCAGTTTGTGAACTTCAATGGCTGATCTGCATTCTCCAAGATTTGAAGTTTCTAGTTCAGCAGCCTGCTGTATTGTTCTGTGACAATGCCAATGTCATGCACATTGCTCATAATCCTGTCTTTCATGAAATAACGAAACATTGAGATTGACTTTCATGTTGTGAGAGGCAAAGTCAAATATGGGCTTGTTATACTTCTTCCAGCCAACACAAAACAACAAATAGCTGACATTCTCACCAAAGCTTTGGATGCACCCATTTTCTCCTATCTGCTAGACAAGTTGGGAATTTCAAAGATTTTTCAAAGTTCTAGTAGCTGAAGAGAATGTTGAGTGCAAGTTTTTCATAAACCACTCTTAGCTTAAGGGGTGGTTACAGTATAAGGATTGAAGGGAATGCTGAGTGCAGTCTGCTGATAAACTCAACAGACAACATGAAGACTCAGCAGCCTGCTGAATATTTTAGTATAGGAAACGGTTATTTAGGTATAATTTGTTGTAACCATTTGTAACTTACTTTTAACCGATTCATGAGGTGTATGAAGCTATAAATACCCCATGGTCAGAAGCATTGTAACTTAACTTGTAACTTTAAGTTCATCAATAATAATTCCGCATTTTATTTTCTGTTAGTAATTCTATAATCTTCGACATATAGAGCCTGTAGCCGAATTAAACATATGAAAAAACCCTAGCCGAGTTAGTTTAGGTCTTGTAAGGTGATTTCTTGCTCTCAATGTCCACGATGCATCGGGCCGGGCTCTCAATGAGTTAGACCTTGGTTTCCAGGTCCTCCCGCAGATTCCTTATTGACCTCTTCCATTCAGCCCAATAACTCTTCTTCAACCCAGACCCGCTTCCTAATAGCTCCTGGAAAATGGTACTACCTGAAAAACATGCAAAAACAAAGCGAAACATTACCGATTCCAAAGGATAAAATAGATAATGCAGAATTACAACTCAAGGATCATGCATTTGGAATTTAACACGCATTTTAATCAATAATCAGACTATCTCTCATCAATTGACATATTGGGTATATAATATAGCACCGAATAAACTGTCATCACATGTCAGCTGCCAAACCTATAAACACTTCAATGGCAGCAAGTCTATTTTGTTTGCTATGTTTGCTCCACAGTCAGCTAAGGAGGAAGAATACATGTCTAGAGTTCCATATGCTAGTGCAATAGGCGGTCTGATGTATGCCATGGTCTGCACTAGGCCAGATTTTGCTTAGGCAATTAGTGTTGTCAGCAGGTTTATGGCTAAACCTGGAAAAGAACACTGGAAAGCTGTGAAGAGGGTGTTTAGGTACTTGATCAACGTGTAAGTCAATCTACTCATGAAATACTAGAAAGAGTACTAGGTCAATCGCAGTTTAGTAAAGGCGAGTCAAGGTCAATCCCACAAAGATGATGCAACATAGATAATAGACTCACTAATCTAATTAAAAACACAAATAACGGTCCCTAGACCAACATAGGACAAAAAAGCAATTGGTTTCTCCTTTCTTACCGATCTCCTAACTTGGTGTAAATAATCTTTATGTCTACTTTTCCCTGTAATTCCCTGACTTAACCAAAACACGTGTTTTAATCAAGTTTTAGCAACGGGTGCAATCTCCTAATATTACACTACTTCTATGAGATGGACAATATATGCCTATATGCTGTTAACCTCCTTTATTGGTTGTATTAACCCACACACAATATGTACTAGAAAGTGCCGGCTCAAGACCGAGAACCTCCCGAAGCTGCTATCGTGGATTGACTAGCACGTTCCTAGGGATTAATTCAGACTATGTCCTAACTAACACTTCACCTTGTAAGTCATTCATGTTAATTTTCAAATACGCAAAGAAGATTGGCCAAATATAACTAAACATGGATTAAACCTGTCAATCAACGTAGTTGACGCTGAATCTCCAGATTTAGGACCTAAAGTGCCTCGCAATTGCGATAAAGACCATCGCAATTGCAGGGGTGGTGGTTACTATTTCTAGAATATCATTGTTCTATTCTGATTAATTCTGGTTAATTACGGTTCATTTAGACATGAAGATTAATTACATCGCGTAAATTTAAGCTAATCTACCATGATAAAAACATGAAGGAACGTTCAAACCTTCATACCATTATCGATGGCGGATCTAGCTTGATCAACTCATGCTAGTTGATGGCTTGGAGAAGAAAACCAAAAGAAAAGAAAAGTAAAAAACACGATCTCTTTTATTTCATAAAAATATATAATGTATTTAAGGTATTGTATTTCACATACATGCTGAAACTGGTACATGCTATTTATAGATCCTGTAAACCGACCTAATAATATAACCCTAACCGACTTAATAGAAAACACAGAAGCTTTGATTTCATTTTTCCCAAGTTCCGCAGCTGCGGCTAGCTAGGGCTTTCGCAATTGCGGGCCTGATTTTGGCCTTTTTGGCTTTAGCAGACTCTTCTACGGACTTCAACATCTTGGCCCAATGACTTCCTTAGCTCGGATCCATCCTTAATAGCTGCATAATATGACATTCCTAAAAAGCACGGAAAATGAGACAAAATAGTACCATATTCACGTGATAAATATATAAATACATAATTAACGACCAGGGAACCGACACTAAGCAATCGACACATATTTCATACAATAATCGAACCGTCACTTATCAATTGAGCATAATTCAGGGTAAATAATGGTGTAAATTATGGTACTAAATATGATGTGATCAACTACCCCCCACTTAGCTTTTGGTTGTCCCGAGCAAAAAGGCAAAAGAAAATGAACTCTCGGAGCAATATACAAGTTAATTAAAAAATAGCTAAGCATCATGTTGGACTTATTTTAAGTTTTAATGATGAGTGGCAGACTACTGTTATAGAGCATAGGCAAAAAGATGTCTAGATCAAATGCATAGGTTTATTAGAGTTTGATCTTTGTATAGGTTTGATAAAACAAGCACTGTAATTAGGTCATCTGACTTTATCAATAGACATGTCTAGGTCAGTAGGGTATCTAGGTCAGTAGACTAACTAGGAACCTACTGAAGATTAAAGGCTGAGGGTTCAAACTTAGTTATTGAAGGCTAATGGATCAAACTTAGTATTTAAAGTCAAGGATATGTAATCAGAATTTTGGGAAGTCTGTGATGACCTAAACTGATTACATATACCTTGTGTACAAGGTCTAAGTTTCATATTTTAAGTGGTGATTGAAACTTAGTTATGATGAAAATGGTGTACTCTAACTTCACAATAAACAGTTAGATGTAAAGTAGTCAGATGAAGTGTTGTATAAACACAGCAGACTTGAATCAGCTGACAGATATCCACTTCGGTAGACTGATATGCCCCAGGTGTCTACTGAATGCAAATTTCGATTTGAACAAAGGTTACATTGGAAGATTAAATGGATAAGGATGGATTACAAGCCTTGATTTTGTGAAAAAATCAATGGTCAAGATAAAAGGAACGTTGGGATGATTCAGAGGTTTATCCAATGGATACAAGTCAAAGGGTGGACAGACTGGTAACTAACAAAAAGCTAACTGACAGTGTCAGTACTATGAACTGTGACAAAAAGCAATTCAAGATGAAGACAAGTCTGAAATGGCTATGTTTGAAATTCAAATATAAGTCATAGGATTCACACCTATAAATAGGAGACTCCAGACTCAGACTCATGATGATGAAAAATAGATGAACATATAATCCATACGAAGCTATCAAGTTTAATCAAGAAAAACACCCTGCTGACAATACTGAGCTTAAACTTACTGATCAAGAAATTTCTTCATGTGTAACCTGCTATCAAGTTACATCAAGTACACACACTTAAAGACCTCAATCTTCTTATCATTTCGGCCTGATCAAGCTGCTGAAAGCTGAATCACTTACTTGATTCAAACCTTCTTTTACAAGAAGTTTGCTGAAGACAGAGAAGCATCTTTTGGGTGTCAAGAACTGTTGTTTGTGGTGGAGCTGGTAAAGAGGAAATCCTACCCTTCAAGGACCAGTGGAATACTTTGGAGCAGCAATCCTACCTGTTTCAAGTGTTCAGTTTGTGAAGCCATAGTCATTGGTGAAGGACAAACAGCTTAGGGATATTTGTAACTGCAACCTCAAATATCTCTAGTGAATTTCCTCCAACACCACAGGAGAAGAGTGGACTACAGGATTACACCACTTGGAACCACTATAAAACCTGCCTACTTACTTTCTGATATTTGCATACTAATCACATCAATCTACTGAAACTAGCAACTGAATCACACACTTACACTATTGAGTATCGAATACTTAGTATCATCTTTTTAACAACAAGTAATAAGGCTTAATTTAATATATTCCGCTGCAAAAAATTCAGTAATCTAATTAGTCAGCAGACTACTGAGTGGCCAGCAGACTACTGACTTTGCTGAGTTTGTCAACTCCAAAAGTTTTAGGTGTTAAGTTTATTCACCCCCCCTCTAAAATTAACCAAAGCCTTTTCAAGGGACCAACAATTGGTATCGGAGCAGTGCTTCTGTTCTGAAGTAATCCTACTTGTTGTGCTTGTGAAAATTCTTTGAAAACTTTTTCAAGTCTCTGATATTCAAAGCTTTGCATCATGGATAACAATCAGTATGCTAGGACTATGTTGATGTGCTCTCTAGATAGTTTTGATTAGTATGAACGTCGTATGCAGGCTTCTTCAGCTGCAACACATGATGAAATGATGGATGTGCTAACTGATGGACCACTGGCAATCATAAAAGCCATAACTATGGGTAGTGAAACTCAGTTTGTTCCAAAGCCAAAAAGAGAGTGGGGTGCTGAAAATATAAAAAGAGCAAACCTCAACAATATTGCTATTGATATCATTTACAGAACTTTGGATAGCAATATGTACATGAAAGTGAATGATTGACAGACTGCAAATGAACTTTGGGAAAAACTACAACTAATCTGTGAAGGCACTGATGCTATCAAGAAAAACAAAGTCAGTGTCGCCAAAAGAAAGTTCCAAGATTTCAAAATGAAATCAAATGAAACCATTGAACAAATGGAGTCAAGATTCAATGCTATCATGGATGAACTCACCCTACTGAATGTAGTGTATACAAAAGAAGAGATCAACACAAGAATCTTAGAAGCCCTACCTGCAAAGGAAGTTTGGGAAATGAAGGTTACTGCCATAGAAGAGTCCATGAGACTACATGAGGAAGACACCTTCAAATTATTTTCAGATCTCAAGGCCTATGAATTCAGTAAGAAGCTTGTTCCTAATACTGAAAAGGAAGAACCAAAGACTACTGCATTGGTTGCTGCACATAAAGAAGAATCATCAGGTGCTCAAGATGATCTACTGGATGAAATGCAAGAACAAATAGCCCTACTGAGCAAGAAAATCAGAATGATGAAATCAGGAAGGGGTTCTCCAAGGAATTTCACCAAGAAATCAAGTGAAAAGAAAAAGAAGAATCCAAGAAAGATAATGACTCCTTATGTTTTCAATGCAAGAAACCAGGACACTTCAAACCTGACTGTCCTGATTTGAAACAGAAGAAAGAACATGATTATCTGTGCTTCAACTGCAAGAAACCTGGACATTTCAGACCTGATTGTCCAGGCCTACTGAAGAACAAAAGTCAGCAAAGAAGATCTGGCAAGAAAGTAATGGTTGTTGATGATGAATATGGCTATGAAGTGGAATCAGAAAATGAAATGAATCAGATGACACTGCACTCATAGCTGATATGGATGATTATGCTTTGATGGCAAATATGGATGAGACTGAGGAGGTATACAATTCTGTATCCGTAAACACTCCTGCTGAAAGTGATTGTGAATCTACTTGTGGTTCAAATCCTAAAATTTCTGACAGTGAAGAACCTTTGGATGCCATCCTTCATCAACTGAGGAAAATACAATCTGGTTATGAGATTGTGAAGGCTGAAAAGGAGGCACTTCAAGCAGAAATTCAAAGATTAAATGTTGAATTAAGAATTCTCAAAGGTAAGGAAAAAGATTATACACATACTCAACATAAGTCTACTGTACATTCAGTAGCTGCTGAATCTGCTGCATAATCTAGTTCCACCACTGTATTCAAATTTGAAAAGCCTTATGGTGATAGAACAGGCCTTGGATTTGAGACTCAACAATCTACTAAGGGTGGATCCAGTAAGGCTACTGAACCAAGTACCAGAATTGGTCATAAGTTTGTGCCTGTACAAAATCCAACTCCCAAAAAGGTTGCTGAGGCAGTTAAACCTACTGAGAAGGCTTTAAGAAAGTAAAATCAAAAGTCAAAAAGGTCAACAATACCTAACAAAAAGGGTAAATCCAAAGGCAGGACTGCTGGACCTTCTAGACCTTCTGATAGCAGACCTGCTGCAAAGTCTGCTGGACCACAAAAGGGCAAAAACTAGAAATATTTCAAAGATAAGATTCCTAAACCCAAAAATGTTAATCATTCAAGGGATACTTATCTCAGGGGGAAAGGTAGATTGTTCCCTACTGATGATGATTGGAATATTCCTGCCCATACTGCTGGAAACAATAGACATAACCATAATACTAGGGTAAAACCTCAGCAATGGAATCAGTAGAGGACTCAGTAGAGGACTTATTTAAGACCTCATCAGTGACCTCAACAGACTCCATATTACAGGGCTGTTCCTAACAGACAACAACCTTATGGTTATACTAGTGCTTCTAACAACAGAAATCACTTCAAACATCACTTTGTACCAAAAGGCCATAAATCATATGTGAATCCTACACAACCAAATGTTAGATTTTATGGAAATGTGGGATACACATATGAACAAAAATGCAATGCTTTTCAAAGAAGACCTTATGGAAATTTGCCAAGGGTCATGCTTACCACTGACCTCTATGGACCCAAACAGTTTTGGGTACCTAAAACACATTAATTTTGTTTTGTAGGGTGTCTGGTACTTTGACAGTGGATGTTCCAGACATATGACAAAGAATAAGCATTGTTTAACAAACTGTGTGGCAAAGGATGGTCCAAGAGTCAATTTTGGCAACAAAAATACACCAGGATATACAAGAGGATATGGAACACTAGTGAGGAATGGATTGATAATCAAGAATGTTGCATATGTGGAAGGACTGGACTACAACCTACTGAGCACTGGACAATTCTGTGACATAGGTTACAAGGTCACTTTTGACAAAGGCTACTGTATTGTCATCAGTGAAAGAGGTGAACAAGTTGTGTTGGCTGGAAGAAGACAACAAAACATGTATGTTGTGGATTGGTCTACTGATGCTCTAGAAACTTGCCTGATAGTGCATACCAAGTTAGAACTAAATTGGTTGTGGCATAAAAATTTGAATCATCTCAATTTTGATGATATCAATCAGTTGGTGAAAAAGAAGTTGGTGATTGGCTTACCTGATATCACATTAAAAAAGGATGGTATAAGTGATGCATGTCAGCAAGGTAAACAAACAAAGTCAATCTTCAAGTCAAAGACTAAACAATCAACAAAAAGAGTTTTGGAGCTGATGCATATGGATTTATTTGGACTAGTAATACCAACAAGTGTAACAGGAAAGAAGTACACTCTGGTACACCTCAACAAAATGGGGTTGCTGAAGAAGAAATATGACTTTGAAAGAAGCGAGGAGGACTATGATTTGTGAAGCATTACTACCGAAAGATATTGGGTCAAAGCAATCAATACAAAGATGCTACACACGAAATAGGACCCCGAGTAAACAAAAAGCTACTGAAGACACCTTAAGAGATATGGAATGGAAGGAAACCAAATATATTTTATTTCCATCCATTTGGAAGCAAATGTTTTATTTTGAATCATAAGGAGCAACTGAAGACATTCCAACAAAAATCGGATGAAGGAATCTTTTTGGGATATTCTTCAGTCAGCAAGACATTCAGGGTACTGAACAAAATGACACTGAAACATGAAGGATCAATACATGTTGTGTTTGATGAACCTAAGTTCACTGGAATGGAAGATGAAGCTTCAGAACCTGCTGAGAATCTCCAAGTCACTGATCTAGAATATGTTGATGTTTTAAAGAAGATAAGTGACTTAATAGTTTCTAACTCTTCCCTTCCTGAAGAACCTGCTGGTAACACTACTGATGCAACAACAGATGCAGTTCAAGGATATGCTATTCCACCTACTGAAGCTACAACAGACCCAACTGAAGATGAGGTTCCTGTAAATCAAACAAATCATGATTTACAATGGTTGAAGGATAACCCTGCTGAACAAGTAATTGGTAATATACAGCAAGGTGTAAGGACTAGAAGACAATTGAAGCAATGTTTACTTGTTTTCTATCTCAAATGGAGCCTAAAGTTGTTGAAGAAGCAATATCTGATCCAGATTGGATAATTGCTATGCAAGAAGAATTGAATGAATTTGAAAGAAACCAAGTTTGGACACTACTGAAGAGGCCTAGTCATGCAAATATAATTGGAACAAAATGGGTATACATAAATAAATTGGATGAATCTGGTACCATTGTAAGAAACAAGGCCAGACTAGTGGCAAAATGCTATTCTCAAGCAGAAGGAATAGATTTTGATGAGACATATGCCCCAGTTGCAAGATTTGAAGCAATAAGATTATTTTTGGCATATGATGCATATAAAAACTTCAAAGTATACCAGATGGATGTCAAAAGTGCATTTTTGAATGGCATTCTGGAGGAAGAGGTTTATGTTCGGCAACCTACTTGGTTTGAATTTAAATATCAAGAAGATAAAGTGTATAGACTTAATAAGGCACTTTATGGCTTGAAACAAGCACCAAGAGCATGGTATGAAACCCTATCTGAATTCTTGGTGGACAATGGTTTTACCGAAGGTACCATTGACAAGACTCTTTTCAGAATCAATGAAGGGGACAGCACCCTGCTGGTACAGATTTATGTTGATGACATTATCTTTGGTTTTGAAAATAATTTTCTGTGTGAAAAGTTTGCTAATCTCATGAAAAGCAAGTTCCAAATGAGTATGATGGGAGAAATGAACTACTTTTTGGGATTACAAGTCAAACAGATGAAAGATGGAATCTTTATTCATCAAACTAAATATACCAAGGAGCTACTAAAGAAGTTTGGTATGTAAAATAGCACTAAGGTGTCTACTCCTATGAGTACAAGCATCAGATTGGATGAAGATAAAGTAGGCAAAGATGTTGATCAGACTTTATATAGAAGAATGATAGGCGATCTGTCGTACTTCATCGCCAAACGACTCGATATATCCTTTGCAGTAGGTGTTTGTGCAAGATTTCAATCTAAACCTAAGGAAAGTCACTTAGCTGCAGTCAAGAGGATTCTCAAGTATCTAAAAGAGACTTTAGGAGTAGGGATATGGCACTCAAATGATGGAAGTTTCAAAGTTATATCCTACTCAGATTCTGATTATGCTGGATGCAAGATTGATAGAAAAAGCACCACAGGAACTTGTCAGTTGATGGGAAATAGACTTGTTTCCTATTTTAGCAAGAAACAGAATTCAATATCCACTTCCACTGCTGAAGCTGAATACATTGCTGCTGGAAGTTGCTGTGCACAAGTACTATGGTTAAGACAACAATTAAGGGATTGTGGGATTGGGGAAAAAGAAATTCCCATAATCTGTGACAACACAAGTGCAATTGCAATCTCCTGTTTTGCACTCTAGAACCAAACACATTGATGTGAGACATCACTTTATAAGAGATCATGTTGAGAAGAAAGATGTGGTGGTTCTTTACATCCCTACTGAAGATCAACTTGCTGACATCTTTACAAAACCATTGGAAAGTGAAAGATTTGCTAAGTTAAGAACTGAACTTGGCATCAAAAAATTTGACTGATAAGTTAATGATCAGCAGAGTACTCGAATTCAACAAGGGGATTAGTCTTTGCCCTGCTGGGTGCGCTCACTTGGCAGATTAGTCATTGGTTTCAACAATTCCATATACTTAAATAGTTTGGGCAATTGAGAAAATGAAGTTGCCAATGGGATTGGTCTTTGTTCTGTTGGGTGAGCTCACTTGACAGATCAGTCATTAGTATTAAACTTCATCTTGTATTATCAGCTGGACAAAACTAGACTGTATAAAAATCAGCACAGTATTTCTGTCAGTAGGCTGCTGAGCTTATTGAAGATCAACAGAGTAAAATTTGAAGTAACCCTGCTGAAGCCAACTCTACTGAAGACCAAGTCTGCTGAATTATACGTTATGAAGACAATCAAACTTTAATGAAAGTCAACAGTAAACATATATTATTCTTATCATTTATAACTAAGGCTGCAATATCCAACGGTTACAACTCTTAACGGGATAAGTTAGTGGGACACATGGCAACATCACATTTATTTCAAGATTAATCATGGTTAAATGCTACGGTACGTGTACAGTACTTGCCTGACGGTTACTACCCATTTTCTTTCCTTATATATACACTTTCATACACTGAAGTTACATACAAACCTCAGATCGATTTTCTCTGAAAACATACAAGTGTGAACACAGATTTGCAAGTTTTCTTCTTCATCTTTTGCACACTTATACAATGGCGGATAAAGGAGATGTTCGTATTGGTACAAGCCAAAGTGTTAGAGGCTTTGTTGTTGATGCTAACAAGTCTGAGTTGGCCATCAACATTGGAAGAAGAATTAGAAGATGTGAAGGACTGGAAGATGTCCTAAATCTAAGACTGGAAAGTATTTCATACACCAATGTTGTTAATTTCTGGAAGAATATTGTGATAAAGGATGATAGAGAGGCATTCACCACAACAGTCAATGCCCAGCAGATTGAAATCACTTCAGACCTACTGAGCGAAGTGTTTAGATTTGGACTAGGAAATGGAGCTCCTACAGATCCTGAATCAATGGAGTTATCAAGACTAGAGTTTGTTGAAGCAATAAAAACAAACAAATCTGCACCAACAGTCTTGAGTATTAATGTGAAGAATATTGGCCTGAAATATAACCTGCTGAGCAAGATTATTGCCCAAAATATTCTTGGATTCAGTGGAAGTCTTGATACACTCTCCGGTTCAAAAATAGACCAACACATAATCATTTGCAGAAGCATAAAGTTTGATTGGCACCGGATTCTTTGTTCAGTACATGACAAAAGTAGTGACAAAAGATAGAGATGGAACAAGGAAGTCCAAGACAAAACCTTTGGATTTGATGATACAGGCCCTGCTGAATCATTTGCAGATTGCTGATGTTGCACCTGCAAAAATCAACAAGTCAAGATACAAGCCAGAAATAGACTATCTTATCCCTGGTTTGGATGATGTGGAAGTAGATAATGAGATGACTGAGAGTGATAATGATGGTGGTGGGCAAGAAAAGAGGTCTAAGGCTAAACTTGATACACAACCTGCTACACCAAAGAAGCCTATACAGAAAATGAAGGCTACTGATACAAGAAAGATAACTGAGTTGTTAAAGCCTAAAAAGACAAGGCAGCAACCAGTAGACATTGCTGAGTCTACTAAGGCTCAAGTTGAAGTTGAGGCTACTGATCCTGCTGGATCTACAAAGAAAACTACTGCTGAGATCTTAAAAGAACAACAAAAAGAAGATAGATGAAAAAGGAAAGCTACTAAAGCTGAGGAGCAACCAACCAAAAGAAGAAAGCAGATTGCAAAGAAGAGGGTTCATGGAAAAGGAAAGGAATTAAGGGTTCTGAAGGCCCAAAAGGAAGTAGAAGAAGAGGTTGTTGAGACTACTGAGGCTGCCGAGGTTTCTACTGAGCAACAAATTGAAGAACCACAGCACAATGCTGCACCTGAACCTGCTGTGGAAGTTGTTGAACCTGTTCAAGACCCTGTTGTGGATGCTACAACGCAGGGGGAAGAACAAAATGTTGCAGACCCTACTGATGAGCATATGAGTCAGAAGGAACCTAGTGTTGAATAGTTGGAGGTAGTAGGTACAAATGTACCACCTGAAGAACCTACTGACCTATTTGTATCTGCTGAGGATACACTAAGTCATCTTGTTGAAACCTTTGGAGAACAACAAGTTGAACAACCTGTTCTAAGGAAGCCTATAATGCCCTATGAAAGGAGGGAAAAGAAATCAAAGAAAGAGAGAGTGGATCGTGATTTCAAGAGGGTCCAAAGATATTTTGAATGGAAGTTTTGTTACTACAAGAGACAGAAACCAACAGCAGAACCAATGACTGGTTTTGAAGAATGGGTTTTTGAAAACCTAGAAATAGAAACCTTACTGGACTGATAGATACATCTGACCTAGAGGCTAGGCTTATGGCAATTATTGAAGATGGCAAGCAGAAGAAAAACATTATGTTTAAAGATCTCAGTTTTACACGTGCTAGTGATGATTCATCCTCATCTGATTCTGATGATGATCATCCTATGTTTCCAGGACAGTCCAGTGGTACTGCAATGCAAAGACCTACTGAAGAGGCTGGACATGGATCTCCTGAGCAAGTAGCAGATCAGCCTGCTGAAGGTGACAAGTCTACTGAGGATCAGCAGACTGAAAATTTGAATGAAAAGCTGGAAGCTGTTTACAATTAAGATTTGGAGATACAGCTTGCTGTAGCAACATCACTTGAAGAGGCCATGATGTCTATTATTTCTGATGTTGTTATGTTTGAAGAAGCTGACATAAGCTACATAAGCTCAGAGGACTCAGCTCAGTATCAGGAGTAGTTTGACACTCAAGATACCTTATCACAAGTTATAAATGAATTACAGAAGGTGGCTGATGCTGGAGCAGTTTTAGAGAAAAACTTGGCTATATTTCCTCATGTCTTTGTTGAAGAGGTGGTCCAGGTTGCTGAGTTAAAAACAGCACCTGAATACAGGTCGGAACATGAGTTCTTAAGTACTGAGGAACATACAATATTAGGAAAAAGGTTGGATATGATGATGAGATTGGAGGAATCCCTTGTACATAGTGTGGAGGTTGTTTTAGAACAGGCTACTGTGGAACAGAGTCCGGTGGAACAAGCTGCTGTATAACAGCCTGCTGAAGAGAAGGTTGCTGAGGCAAAGTTGGTCAGCAGACTGTTGTTGATGAGGATGAGCAGCTGGTGGATTATAACTTCAGTGATGATGACTACCAAATGCCTGAAGAAGAAGCTGAAGTAGAGCCCCAACAACCAAATGTACCTATATTTGAAGAAGTACCTGTTTTGGAAGCTGCACAAGAGAATCAACCTGAGCAAGAACATGTACTTGAAGAAATTTTTGGAAATGTGTTTGAGGAGGGTCCTGAACCTGTTGAATGGGAGAGGACAAGAGCAATTGTTGTAAGGCAACCTAGGGCTGAGGACAATGCTGAACATCCTGCTGGAGGTATTGCTGGAATGAATGATATTCCAGTGCTTGTTTTGGAAGAGTTGAGAGCTGTAAAAGATGATATTACCCAACTGAGGACTCAACTAAATAGTACTGAGAGGAGATTTGAAGATTTGATGAACTTAGTGGAAAACAGAGGAAGAACTACTGAGACAGCTGCATCAAACATCACCTCCCTCCAATTTTCAACAAATGTTTTGCTGAGAGAGGTTGCTCGTGTCAAGAATGAGGTTACAAACATAGATAAGAAGATGTCTGAGCAAATTACCTCATTACACAAGAAAGTTGATAAGCTTGCTAAGGTCCCCAAACCTGCTGAGGTACCCCACCCTGCTGCTATTGATCCTAAGGTTACTGAAAGGATCAATCTGCTGGAACAGACCATTCAAGGAAGAATTACTGCAGTTGACGCATGAACAGAGATTATGGAAGGCCAGCTGAGTAATTTGGTCACTTCTCAGGAGAGTATTCTAGGCCTCTTCAATCGTTTTATTGATGATGCCAACAAGGGGGAAGGAAGTACAACAGAAGCAAAAGAAGCAGCAAGAGTTTACAACCAGAAGAGATTTGAGGCAGATATCAATCAATTCAGAGAACCTGCACCTGTCAGAGTACAACTTACTGATGATATGCTCAAAGAATTCAAATCTGTTTATGCAACAAAAAGGAGACCCTACCATGACATGACATTTCAGGAAGGTCTTAACTCATTCCTAAGCCTAAAATTATGGGAGACTAGAGTCAAATCATTGAAATTGACTAGGAAATCTACAACACCGGGAAGAGGAGGTCATGCTGGTAGATCTGGTGGTACACAACCAATATCTGATGAGAAAGCAAAGTTGAACTTAGAAGAATTCAAGACATGCTACATGGGAGGTGGTTTTAACTGCCAAGGAGTCCGGTTATCCCTGAATGAAGCCTGGAAATGGTGGAAAGCACTACATACTTGGATTGACTTCACAGGCATTCAAAATAATTGGATGTTGGATTTGCAAAGAGAACTCAGAGTTCACCAACAGAAAAGAGAGGAAGAGCTAGAAATAGCAAAAAAGAGATAGAAACTAGATCAGCACACTTACACTGCTTATTTTATTTGCTGATCCTAGCTTGTAATCATTGTGAACAAATGTGAGTTTAATGGAGGATGACTGAATTTGTTCTATTTTTGTTTTTATCTTTTTGCATTGCTGTAAGGAGGGTAATGGCATCATCACTAAAAAGAGGGAAATTGTTGGACATGTTTTAAATTTTAATGATGAGTGCCAGACTAGCTGTTATAGAGCAAAGGCAAAAAGATGTCTAGATCAAATGTATAGGTTTATTAGAGTTTGATCTTTGTATAGGTTTGATCAAACAAGCACTATAATTAGGTCAGCTGACTTTATCAGTAGACTGTCTAGGTCAGTAGGGTATCTAGGTCAGTAGACTAACTAGGAACCTGCTGAAAACTGATGGCTGAGGTTTCAAACTCAGTTATTGAAGGCTAAGGGATCAAACTTAGTATTTAAAGTCAAGGATATGGAATCAGAATTTAGGGAAGTCTGTGATGACCTAAACTGATTACATATACCTTGTGTACAAAGTCTAAGTTTCATATGTTAAGTGGTGATTGAAACTTAGTTATGATCAAAATGGTGTACTCTATCTTCACAATAAAATTTAGATGTAAAGTAGTCAGCTGAAGTGTTGTAGAAACACAGCAGACTTGAATCAGCTGACAGATATCCACTTCAGTAGATTGATATGCCCCAGGTGTCTGCTGAATGTAAATTTTGATTTAATCAAAAGTTACATTGGAAGATTAAATGGATAATGATGGATTACGAGCCTTGATTTTGTCAACAAATCAATGGTCAAGATAAAAGGAACGTTGGAAATATTATGAGGATTATCCAATGGATACAAGTCAAAGGGTGGATAGACTGGTAACTGACAAAAAGCTGACTGACAGTGTCAGTACTATGAACTGTGACAAAAAGCAAGTCAAGATGGAGACAAGTCTGAAACGGCTATGTTTGAAATTCAAATATAAGTCACAGGATTCACACATATAAATAGGAGACTCCTGACTCAGACTCATGATGATAAAATAGATGAACATATAATCCATACGAAGCTTCAAGTTAAACCAAGAGAAACACCCTGCTGACTATACTGAGCTTAAACTTACTGATCAAGAAATTTCTTCAAGTGTAACCTGCTATAAAGTTATATCAGGTACACAGACTTGAAGACTTCAAGCTGCTGAAAGCTGAATCACTTACTTGATTCAAACCTTCTTTTACAAGAAGTTTGCTGAAGACAGAGAAGCATCTTTTGGGTGTCAAGAACTCTTGTTTGTGGTGTAGCTGGTGAAGAGGCAATCCTACCCTTCAAGGACCAGTGGAATACTTTGGAGCAGCAATCCTACCTGTTTCAAGTGTTCGGTTGTGAAGCCATAGTCATTGGTGAAGGACAAACAGCTTAGGGATTTTTGTAACTGCAACCTCAAAGATCTCTAGTGAATTTCCTCCAACATCGCAGGAGAAGAGTGGACTAACATGATTACACCACCTGGAACCACTATAAAACCTGACTACTTACTTTCTGCATTTACTTTCTGATATTTGCATGCTAATCACATCAACCTACTGAAACTAGCAACTGAATCACACACTTACACTACTGAGTATCCAACACTTAGTATCATCTTTTTAACAACAAGTAATAAGGCTTAATTAAATATATTGCGCTGCAACAAATTTAGTAATCTTATTAGTCAGCAGACTACTGATAGTCAGCAAACTACTGACTTTGCTGAGTTTGTCAACTCCAAAAGTTTTAGGTGTTAAGTTCATTCAACCAACCTCTAAACTTAACCAATGCCTTTTCAAGGGACCAACACATCACAACGTCAAGATGAGAATTACGTCAACCAATATCCATAAGTAACGCATTAAACAATATCCAATTCATGAAGCGGTGTGTGTGCAATAACCCTAAAATCACAGTTACGTAGATAGAATCACATTATACTAACTCACAGACTTGCTAGTGAATCACGAGAATGATTTTCCCTTTACACCATTGATTAATAGATTAATTAGGTCCAGTCAACTGGGCAAGGTGGCCAGGGAGAACAATGTATAGGAATTAATTAGCTTCAAAAGTTCAAAGACTTCACAACTATGCAGTCTTCATTGATTAGATGATAGAGTGGTGAATAATGCATCGAAAAATTCGTGACTGTAAAAAATTTATGAAATACATAGTCGAGAGCTAAGTGACGTTCCTACCCCCAACTTAATTGAAGCCTTGTCCCCAATGATGAAAAGGTTAAAAATAGAAGGGAACTTAGCTGCGTTAAGCGTAGAGCAAGAAAGTGAATCTGTACCGTCTGCGTATTGGGCGAAAACCGGTCGGAAGCTTGGAAATCTGCGAGAATTCTAACATACAAAACATGTCAAAGCACTCTAGATATCAGAAGAAGATAGAAAACATCGTGGCAGTAAGTAATAAAAGTTGAATTGCAAACAATTTAATCCATCCAAGTTATTCATATGTCATAGAATTCAAAAGCTACATCAAAGTGCAAAGTCGGAAATAAATAAAAAAAGGAAACAATGATAATGGAGAAAAACTACTACAAGAAAGGCAATAAAAACTAGTCTACTCATCCGAGTCAGACATCGAATAATCCTCAAAACCTGGGGGCGGAGTAGAAGTGGATGGGCCGGCCCCTAAAGATGAAGGAGCATGACTAGGGGCTCTCGGAGGTGGTGGGGCGTATGGAGGAACATTGAGATGCGCCGTCATAGGATCTATCTTGGCGTGCATCATTGTGATTTCCCGAGTGACGTCCTCTTGGAATTCCTGCTGAGTTCTCATACCTTCATGAAATGGTGTGCGTGGCCTTCTCCTACATCGTCCCGTGATTGTGACTGGATTGCTGTCACGAATAGGCAGCGGCTCAACTCTCTCATCGGCTGCCAGAATAGGGCACTTTACTACCATAACTAGTGCGTCAATCAGATTGCCATATGGAAAGATCTCTCTCCTCGTCTGGGCAAATGCCTGAATCCAGATATGCATCAACAAACCGATATTCATGTCATTATCGGCATCAAGAAAGAACATGAGTTCGGCCTGACGGTAAGTTACGGTATCGTTATGAGCAGTTGATGGTGTGAAGGAAGAGATGCTGAGACAGTTGATGCTACAATAGAGAAGGTGGATGCCCCTGCAACTGAAACTGGCACAGTCAAAGAAATAGTTCATGAAGAAACTAAGTTTGCAAGCACTTCACAAGCCCCTATTCGACAAAAAGAAACTGATCTTGAAATTGAGATTGAACAAAATTTAGTTTTGATGATGATTCATTACTTATTTATTGTTTGTTTGTTTAGCCCCATTGATGAAGTGCCATAACTAGTTGTTATAGTGCAAAGCAAAATCATGTCTAGGAAACTGAATGTATAGGATTTACTAGAGTCTGATTATTGTATAAGTTAAATCAGATAAGCACTGTAATAGATAGGTTTTAGTAGAGTCTAGGACTGAAGCTGAAAGCTAATCGTTTGCTGAGGGATCAAACACAGTTGACCATATGCAAAACTGAAGATTCAAGGCTGAGGGGACAAACTTGGTTATGAAGAACTGATGGTTAAAACTCAGTTTCGAAGACTGAAGAACCGAGGGTTCAAACTCAGTTTATGAAATATAAGGTTAGAATTCAGGTAAGTCTGTGTTAGTCTGAACTGACTTTATTGATATTGTACTGAAAGTCTAAGTTACACAAGGACAATGTAAACTTAGTTATTTTATAAAATGGTGTACTCTGATTTCACAAAACTCAAAGATCAGATGTACTAGGAGTACTCAGTATTTGAAGAAGATTAGAAACTGAGTTAATGCTCTAAGTAAGTTGGAAACTAAAAACTAGTAAACTCATTTTCGACTGAAGCACGAGTCAAACAATCAGTTAATCTGAACGTTGGAGATCAAGAATTCTAATTGGTTGAATGATTGTCATTGTTAGAAAGGACACTGACATCTTATATGTACTATGCAGGACCACCAACGGATACAAGGATTCAAATTCAAATGTTGGAAAAAGCCCTATAAATAGAGCACTTATCACTCAAGAAGAAGTGCGGGAAGCTAATAATGCTTGATGATCAGAATACAGATGATCAATTTATTACAACCGACGAGAAGGTAAATGTTTCTACATCAAACTGTTCTAGTTCCATAGTCAATCATGGAAATTCAGAATTCAATGAAACTTTTGACATACTCCTAAAGGAAATTATGGGTAATTCAAAAGAATTATGAGAATGTCTAAAAGATAAGAGACTCACATAAAATTGAAATTATTAGATTGAATGTGGAACTCAATTTTATCAAATTTAATAGCATATCACATGAAGTTAGATCTTCTGAGATTCTGAATGATATAGATGAGATAATAAATATCTCTAAATCACCAGCAAATCCAACTTCAAAAGTTCAATTCAAACCTGGAAACCCATATGGAGATAGATTAGGCTTAGGGTTTGATAATCAACAGAATTTTAAGACTGGACCTAGTTCAGTTGCGCCTAAGTTTGTGGCTGCACAAAAGTCTAGACCCTAGAAAACTGCTGAAAATATTAGAACTGATAAAAATTCAGCCAAGACTTATGCAAAAACTGACAAAACTGGAAGATCAGTTAGCAGAATTCAGCAAGATGACATATCAAATATAAAAACTCAGCCAAAGGCAAATAATGGCAAAACTGATTAAAATTCAGTTAAGAACAACAACGGACCAATCAAATCTACTATGCCAAGGAATGATTTTCATTCAAAGAATACTAGATTCGAGGGGAAAGGAAGACTTTTTCGTTTTGATGAAGACTGTGATGTTTTTGTTCCTATTGCTAGATCAACCAAGTTTCTCAAAGATCATAAGGTTAAGCCTCAACACAGAACTGTCAATCCAAGACAACAGTCCTATGTGAAACATGATAGATCCAATAATAAGAATAAAGGTTTGTACAATAAGCCTAAAAGTCAAGAAAAGTGTATGAAAAAAATGAATACTCTTCTAAAATTGTTCAGAACTTTAGAAGAAGAGATTAATTCGTTAAAAAAGAAACCATATTCACATGGTTCAATGGATAATTCAAGAACTAACCACAAAGGACACAATCAGGTATGGGTACCAAATAAAGTCTAAGTTGTTTTGCAAGAAGGATAGATGACATTGAAAGATTTATCAAAACCGACTTCCACAAAACTGGGTTCTAGCAACTTTCAACAATGGGTATCCATGCTGACAAAGTTAACACAAATCTTCGGAATGATGGAATTGATAACACAAGCAGTCTAGTAGAAATGATTTTTGTGAAATACAAAGCTGACATACAACTGGAAATACATTGTATCAGTCGCTTTACTAATATAGTCTACGGATGTCAGAAATAAATTTTACCTACGTCAGTCGTAACCGTCGATCCCCCCTCTATATGTTACTTTTCCGTATCTTAAGGAAAACGACGTGACTTATCACACGATAGCTTGCCCATTCAAATTCAACCAGCAAATCAATTTCTCGCACCTATAAACACCTTCCTTTTGTTCTTTCCCGAAAGCTTTTAATACTTTCTTCATCAGTAAAATTTACCAAGAATTCTTCTTCCTTAAACCTTCAAATTCTTCTAAATTTACTAGAAACCATGTCTGATGCCAAAATTGAAGCAGGAATGATCATCTCTATTGATCAATTCCTTACCAAGTTCGACAATTCTAAAGTTGTGAAGCAACAGCAGAGAAAATTCGGAAAATAAAAGGACTAGAGGGCATTTTCAACATAAATCTGTAGAATGTATACTTGGAAAGCATCTGCCAGTTTTACAAGAATGAAGGTATGTCTGTCAATAACAAACTAGAGTTGGAGTTCAAGACCATAATTAGCCCAAAGGAGATAATAGTCACTGAGCAAACTATTGTAAACATTTGTGGAAGGAAGTTGCCAAGCTACCTGATTCAGAGGTTTCATTGTCAGAAAACACATGACTCTTGAAGTCAAGATTCAGTTTCTTAACTCAGATGTTGGTTAAATGCGTCACTGGAAATGCTGGAACATTCAGCAACATCTCTGGCACCAAGCTAGAGCTACTATGTGTTCTATGGTTTGAGGAGAAGTTTAACTGGACACGATATATATTCAATCATTTGATGAGTCAGTTCTCATCTGAAGGCAAGCCAAGAAAGAAGACCGAAGTGAAGACATGAAGATTTTGGAAAACGAAGACCCTTGCCTTACTAGTCCAGAGGATACTTAATAATTTTGAGATTCCAAAACTTGCACTCGCTACAGTAACTGATGGAAAAATCACAATTAAATCAGAAAGGACCAACCCGAAATCCACCAAGAAGATATTTGAGACAGTAGTTGGTGAACCTAGCAAAAAAAGAGAAAGACTGCGAAGAAAGTCCCTACTGCAGAAGAGGTTGAGATGCATATCGAACAGCTGAAGGAAAGAAGAAGAAACTGGAAATTCCTGCTGAAGCTGATATCGAAGAAAAAAAATCCGGAAGAACAACTTAAAAGAAATTCAAAGAAAAGAAAGGCAACATGACCGGAAAAACCAACTCCCTCTGAAACTGAAAGCCAGTCTGTTCAATTGAAGAAGCAGAAAACTGATGAAGAGATCCCCATCAAACCAGAAGCTGACACTCAGGAGGAACAAGTTCTACAGCTCACCGAGTTTGATGAAGATGAAGTTGAAATTACACCAGAAATAGCCGGGATGCTGACTTGAATAACAAAAGCAAAATCTACACCACAAAAGTCAGCTTCTCGAATTGCCAAGAAGGAATCAATCAAGAAAACTAAAACTTCTCAGTCGGAGAAATATGAAGAAACTGAGAAGTCTGTACAACAAGTTAATCTTGATGAATAAATGGAAGAAGTAAATCAAGAGAAGGTTGTCATTGAAGAAAAACAACCAGAGGAAGAAAAGTTTGTTGAGCAGGTTATTGAGCCAACCGAGAAAGATATAGCTAAGATAGCTGAACTATCTGAAAAGGAAAAGGGAAGAGATGCTGAGATAGTTGATGCTAGAACGGAGAAGATGGATGCACCTGCAACTGAAACTGGCGCGGTCAAAGAAATTGTTACTGAGGAAACTAAGTTTCCAAGCACTTCACAAGCCTGTATTCCACAAAAGAAACTGATCCTGAAACTGAGCTTGAACAAAATTTAGTTTTGATGATGATTTATCACTTATTTATTGTTTTTTAGCGCCATTGATAAAGTGTCATAACTAGCTGTTATAGTGAAAAGAAAAAAGATGTCTAGGAAACTGAATGTATAGGATTTACTAGAGTCTGATTGTATAAGTTAAAACATACAAGCACTGTAATAGATAGGTTTTAGTAGAGTCTAGGACTGAGACTGAAAGCTAATCTAGAATGGTTCGCTGAGGGATCAAACTCAGTTGACCAAATGTAAAACTGAAGATTCGAGGCTAATGGGAAAAACTCAGTTAGGAAGAACTGATGGTTCAAACTCAGTTTTGATGACTGAAAAACTGAGGGTTCAACTCAATTTATAAAGACTAAAACCGAGACTATAAGGTTAGAATTCAAGTAAGTCGGTGAAGGCCTGAACTGACTTTATAGATATTGTATTGAAAGTCTAAGCTACATAAGGACAATGTAAACTTAGTTATTTTATAAAATGGTGTACTATGATCTCACAAAACTCAAAGATCAGATGAACTAGTGTTGAAGAAGATTAGATACTGAGTTAATGAACTAAGTCAGTTGGAAACTGAAAACTCAGTAAACTCAGTTTCGACTGAAGCACGAGTCAACCAATCAGTTAATCAGAACGTTGGAGATCAAGAATTCTAATTGGTTGAATGACTGTCATTGTCAGAAAGGACACTGACACGTAATATGTACTATGCAGGACCACCAACGGATACAAGGATTGAGAGGAGTTTAGAATTTTAAAAAGGAAGCATTCTATAAAGATTGAGAATTAAGAGGGACGAAATCTTTTAAGAACTCCTGCTAAGTCCATATTGCAAGATCCAAAACACTTTGAGTATTCAAGATCTTTCAAGAAACATTCAAGGGATTATCATACTTGAAGAAACAGAGCTTTTAGTGCTAATCAGATACATCATGAAGAAGAAGCTCACACACAAGTTGAATCACTTACTTGATTCAAGTCTCAATTTTGATTTAATCAAAGGTCTAGACTATGAAACACCAAGGTGGTATGAAGGACAGTTGATGTGCAGTCAGGAAGACAGTGTTTGTGGTGGAGCTGGTGAAGAGGCAATTAAACCCTTCAAGGACCCGTGGAGCAAACTTAGTGATATAACAATTCTACCCGTTAGAGACTAAGGCTCGAAGATTGTAAAGCTGGGGAATAGTCAAGGACAATCGTTATTTACTTTTTGTCTTGTAACGTTAACTCAAAAACTTAATGAATTTCCTCCAACATCATAGGAGAAGAGTGGACTGACAGAATTACATCACCTGGAACCACTATAAACTTTGTGTTCTTTATTTACGCATTTGCTTACAACATTTTTTGTTTGTGTTTGTGTGTTTGTGTGTTTACTATGCTATCTAGTTTCACACATACTCTGTCTACACCAAGATGGCGAAGTCTTCACAAAGATATTTCAAAGAAAACTTAATAACGATATTACAAACATAAAATGCTTTAAAATATATTCCGCCGCAATTAACTCGAGTATGATTTAGTCATCGACCGAATCTCGGCTCGATTATCTTAACTCCAAGTTTCTTTTAAGTTATAAGGTATAACTTATAAGAAATTGTTTTAGGTGACAAGTTTATTCAGTCCCCTCTGAACTTGTCCAAAGCCTTTACAAGGGACCAACAACAAATAAGTTTCCGGATCATTATCACAACTAGACCTATATAGGACTGGCCAACTTCGGAGTCCACATCATCTAATCTTGTATTACCGACCTGATGCTCCGCTCATCCTGGTCGCTCATGAAAAATTTATAACTCATTAATCGGCAGGATTCCACGATTGATTCTATTCCTCGATTTACGCCTAATTGAGCCATGATTGCCCCACGCTGGCGTCATACTGGCCCTCAATCACAGGTCCCCAAATCAGGGATTTGGACATGGAACTCCCCCACACAGGATGCCTACATAAAGGACTCTTGTCCTCAAAATCAACACTACGTTATTGACTTCTTCCCATTTACATTTGGTACGTACGCAATCTCAAACGACACAATCATAAATCGCCAACAAAACCATCAAATTGCTAGTTAGAATTATCACAAACGGATAACCCATTTATAAACTTGACGATTTCCAAGTATCGTCAAAACCCAAATCGTCAATAATGGATTCCATAGCTACAAAAGATGAAAGACAAGGTGAAAACAAGAGACATTACTAAAAAAGTATTATTTATAAAAGTTGTTTTGCGTTTAAAAGCCATAAGACTTTTAAGTCGGGATATGCAACCCGAAATGAAAAAGTTAATCTCGGTAATGTATAATATATCATTGCGCTTAACGCTGTCGTAAAATAAGTTATATTCGGACGTATACAAACACAAATGGATTCTAGTTATGGCGGTTCTCTGTTTTTTTTAATTTTTTTTAGGGGACGGTTCTCTGTTAGACATAAAAAATTATTCTAAATCAATTTTGATCTGATAAAGAATTTTATTTATTTCAAAAACTTTTTGTATCTAATTTAAGAAAAGAAGCATATGGGTTACAATTTAAATAGATAATTATAAAAAGAAAAAAAATTCCAATTAAATATTTTTTAGTACAACATTTCATAAAAATCGGAGTTGGCACCCTACTTTTTCCACCCCAGATTGGTTTCTTCTCAAACGCTTTATAAAAACTTAAAAGAGAAGGGTGATACTACCCTACGTCTCTTTTATGGCAAGAAAAAGGCCTTTTCAACTTGACAAAAGGTAAAAATCATAATAACTAATAAGCAAACGAATTGGGATCGTCTGCTGTAAATTGCTCCTGCTGTGCTGTGCTGTGAAGTAAAACGACATCGTTTCAACTCAGAATGACGTCGTTTTGCTGTGGATTTTTTTTGTAAGCTCGGGACGAAAACGGCGTTGCTTGGACTTGAAACGACGCCGTTTTGACATCACGGCAGCCCCTGCTGTGTGATACATAGTAGAGGATCCGGACTCATAAGCAAACATGGGAGAAAGTACATTTTCTATCCTCGAAACAGTCTTTTGCTTGTTCACACCTCTATAATCATTGTCAGATTCCCAAGTTTTTTACCCTCTTATAATTGTGCATGGGAAATCTGAAAGCACAGTATTAGTGACACCATACTCGATCTATCGTTGATGCATTACTGTGAAACACTGTGAAACACTGTGAAGTTTAATTTTTCAGAATCGAATTTATGTATAAAATCCGATTCTGGAATGGTGCACATCAGATTTCGACTACCGTAAATTTAAAATTTGCCCGAAATGTGTATCTGAATAGATCAATTGTAATTTCATTAACAATGACCAATCTGAAACTGTGTTTCTCGGTATATATATATATATATATATATATATATATATATATATATATATATATATATATATATATATATGATAACGTCGAAATTATCACGGTGTAAATGCGGAGATTTGTGATGGATATCTGGCTATGAAAATGGTTGTTAGCCGGTGGTGTACGGTTGTGATAATGAATATGCGGTGGTCGGAAAATAATGAGAGCGAGAGTAGAGAATTTGGATGAGTTTGCCTGTGTTTTTCTTATTGACCTTGTGTATGAATTACGTTGAGCCTCTATTTATAAGCGAGCTACTGATTATAGTTAAGCTAATGACAATGAGACATAATTAAGTATAATACGGCACTATTTAAGCTAGCTAATCGTTGGCGGTCTGTAAAGGGGCCGACCCAATACAGTTGGCCATTTGCTGAGTCTCAGTCTTTTCATTCTCGTAGAGTAGCTTGTTCACCTGATATTGCGGGCTCGGTCCGAAGCCGGACTGGCGGCCATGCAGACTGCCCCCTGGCTTCGATCTACGCCGTAAGGGGCGATCCGAAGGCTCTCTGGAGGATTCGACCATACCCGGCTCCGATTCGTCTTACATAAATGCGGACTCCACCAGCTAGGGGTTCTTTCCGCTGTTGTGGCTACCGGACGGACCCGATGAGGATTCGCAGGCGGATTACGGTTTAGTCGTATATATATATATATATATATATATATATATATATATATATATATATATATATATATATATATATTGCATATGTGATAATATTTAAACTTATTTTTATTATTTCTCTATTAAATATTTGAGATAATCGTATCTATCCGCTTCAAAAATCTTAGTATTTTCGAAAGACGAGCCGCGCATTCGGTAACATCATATTTAAAAGCCAATATGACACAACATCCTTAACTCATCTTATCATAACGCTGCGAAAGCGGAATCATTAAACCAAATTAGACTCGAAAACAAAACCAGACAACTTTATACTACTAAACTTATCAATAAACGGTTACAACTTTATTCGCAAAAAAGGGACTAACATCAATCCTAATGACATGGAAAATGGAAAGAGAAAAAAAACAACATAAGGAAACAAAAAGTGAGATCTCCAACGCTTCTCAAAGATTACACAAACTTGGATTATTCTTTGTCTCACAAAGATCCTTAAACTCCTGAAATGATAAGGTATGCGTCGACTCACTTAGTAAGAAATAGTGTCGAAGGTAATTTATGCCTCATCCTCATATGAGATGACCTATTTATTAACTTCAACACAATACACACGTAGTCACAGAATCCAATAAATATTACATAAGCTCATGGCACAACTTACATCTTCACCGCACAAAATATGGTTTTTGCATTCCATGTTATCTTCTTTATGTTACCGAATTCCATGTCATTAACATTTTACGCGCACACCGACACCATGATGCAATAGGCTAGATTGACTTTTGCACCTTCAGTAATCCCGGTGTGGACCCCTCTAGTACATCCATCAATTTTACCATACATACCCCTAGAAGTTCACATATGTCTGGCCTCGATTACCACATATATGATTCTCACCGGCACAATATACACCCAGATATGCACCCAACAACAATCATATATTCCCCAGGCAAAACCACTGCACACACACAACTGGTCATGCAACCCACCCGTACTCCTATTCCTTTTCGGTGTACACAGCAACACACACACACACACATACACACACTATAATTACCGAGCCCTTTCAGTGGACCTAACAATCACACACACTCACCCATGCAACTAAAGCGCCTTTTCTGTGCACCCAATATACACCCAAATATACACCCAACAACAATCATATATTCCCAAGGCAAAACCACCGCACACACACAACCGGGTCATGCAACCAACCCGTACTCCTATTCCTTTTGGGTGTACACACACACACACACACACACACACACACACACACACACACACATACACTCACACACACACACACACACACAGTAATTACCGAGCCCTTTCAGTGGACCTAACAATCACACACACTCACCCATGCAACTATTGCGCCTTTTCTGTGCACCCAACAATCATACACACGTACCCAGACAAGTTCTTATCCCTTTCTAGGGACCTAGAAGTCACACACATAGATGGCCACTATTAGGGGCGGAAGGACCACCCAAAAATTTGAAAGAAAACCAAAAAATGTTGTTTGTATAATTGTTTTTGTATTAGTATTTGTATATGTATTTTATATACCGAACCCGCAAACGGTCTTACAGGCCCAACATCCGCCCCAAGCAGAGGTCACATCACAATAGCCGAACGGATATACCTTCAATCCGTTTGCTTCCAAGCCGAAAGTAAGCGTCCGGTTGTTGGTCCAGCCACACCCACAGGTAGACTTTGAGCTGAGATCAATTCCACCTCTCAACTGCTCGAGGTCCACCTCTTCAGGCCCCCTCATGGTACATGGCAACCCGGACTCAATCCCTACGCAACTGAGATCAAGCTCGATTCCTGATCCACGACCATTCGTAGGCCCGCATCAAACACATCCTGCTTCGGAGTTAATCATCATAGCTGGGGATACAACCATGTTTATAATGCATACTTGTACTTAATTATGTCTTGTCGAGATTAGCTTAATTACGATTTTTTCCGGGAACTATAAATAGGGGCAACGTGTAAATCATAACGATCGATATATGAATACAAGTAGACCAAGCTCTGCCAATTTGTCGACTCTGAACCCGCATTCATACTGATATGAACCAGTCGCCGAAATCTTCATATTTTTCATAATCACAACCACTCTCACCGGAGAATTCAAACATCATTAGCCAGATATCCACATATATCCACCGTTATGGCCACCGTGATATTTTCGACAATATCAGTACTTAATTCTTTTTACTTTAAATAGAATGCTATGGTGGCCTAGGGGAATAAGCATTTCTAACTTTGCCTTAGTAAAAAATATTGAACCCCAACATTAAGAATCCTCACTCTCCTTGTCCCACGGGATGAGTGGAGATGTTAATCAGGTTACTAGTGGCTCAGAGTCATGGACTTGCCTTTTATACCAAATAATTGAAAGAAGTCCCCCCTTTACGAGGTTCGAACCTCCACCCTCCAGCTTAAGGTCTCGGCTGCCTTAAGCATCCAAGCTCCATACCAGTTGGGCTATGTCCTAGGGATTTCTAACTTTGCCTTAGTAAAAAAACGGTTAACCCTAACCGGAAGGGTCCCCTCACCCCCGATCCCACAGGAGTGCGATGAGATATTAATTAGGAACATAGCAGCTTAGGGAAGATGCTTGCTGTTTTTTTCGCTTACCGAAATGGGTCGGCCCTTTACGGGACTCGAACCCTCAGACTCCGGCTTTCGGTTCAACGTGACATTACACCACCTCAACCACTTACCACTAGGTCATATCCAGTTATCCTATGGTTGTGGGTTTGAGACATGTTTGATAGAACATGCTTATAGCATTTATTTTTCATACATTATACCATATAAAACTATTTTTATTTTTCCCCTTGCCATATACTTTGGAAATTAAATCTTATTTTTTTATTTTCTTATACCATATAAATATAAATATAAAAATTAAACACAACATAAACGGATCCACGTTTGAATACCATCTAAATCTAATCATAAAAGTTAAGCACCACAAAAACAAACTACAGCTTTTCTTATTATGAATTTGAAGGGGCAAGACTTACTATACTACATTTCGTAATTAGATATATATACGATGAATGAAATTCATTTATATTGAAATTCTATTGGCGGAGAAATGTATATTCATTTAAAAAAATAAAACTAAGACCATCCCATGACAAATTATTGGTCCCTACTTGTCACTATGCCCTTTCACCGGACACATCAACCACACTCACATACAGCCGTAGCCACTCTGCCCTTTTCAGGTGAACACATCAACGGAAAATTCTATCATAGGGACTCCATATTAGGGAACTGTCTACGTGGCAGCATTTGGACCACACAATTTCCACACACGGGGCACCGTGTATTCTACCTCGGAAACTGTGTGGTCCAGATCCTGCCACGTAGACAGTCCCTACTAGGGAGTCCCTACAGTAGAACGACCCCACATCAACCACACACACACTCTTTCCTAATTGACTATGCTCTTTCGGTGGACATACGTATTACGTCCAATTTTTTGTTTATCGTTTTTCTATTGGATAGTGATTTAGGCACAGAATTGGTACACAGAATTTATAACCACACATTTTAACACGTAAAAAAAAAACAAAATAGCACAAAAATTCTGGACCACACAATCACAAATTTCGGGGTACTAGTCCACAGAAATTCTGTGTCTTTATCATTTTCCTTTTCTATTTTCCACAACTTCTCGTTTCCTGTCAGTTTTTACGTTCTCCAACGATATTAACATCATTAGATTAAACGACAGAGTCATAACCAATAGTATGCACGTATTATAGAAACATATATATTGAACTTTAGTAGTATACTTTTCATTTGTTGTTAGACAATAATTTCATAGAAACAATAGATGCAAATTTACGCCATCAATTTTTTTTGTACATATTTAACAATTACAATAAAGATCAGCATTTAATACAAAATGGCAAAAATTGACGCATTCACACTGCATGCCAAAATAAAAGAAAACATTTTACAATCTACAAAAGCTCCCTTACATTTTGGATGTTATCGTTTTCTTCGTATGACAATTTGTTATATCCCAACGGATCCGTGAGCTCACAAAATGGTCGCTTTCCACCCGGTATTACGTCTAAAAATTAAACTCGAAATGCTAATCCACGAGAACCGATACGAGAGAGTCCCTCATACGAAAAAGGTCAGAAATAGGTCTCGCTCGCTAGGCACCAAGAATGGCTGTCACCATATTCAGAACCACCCCAAAAAACGGGTCCGGCGCTACACATTTTTTCTTCTGTTTTCTTCTTCTTCTTCTTTTTTTTTTTTTTTTTTTTTTCCCAACTGCCGGATAAGTACTCTATTATTTGTTTTTTTCTTTGCTACACGTAACTCCCCTCCCATAAATTCCCTTTAATAGAAAATGGAAAATCTATTTTTCATTATTCTTTTCTTTTCTTTTGGATTAAGAATGTTTTTTTTATGAAGTTGGGGAATATAGTGGGTAAGGCAATCAAAGTTCACCCGAATACTCTCTGCATGCACGAGCTCGGTTTGCACGGGTTTGTGTCGAAGGTGACCTGGAAAAACCCTTGAAAACCTTTGTTTTCATAAATGGTAGGAAAAAAATGGTGGAATGGGAAGAATTACCAATGGTGTGCTGGGATTGCGGGCATCAAAAAGAGGACGGCCCTCTTAATCGTACCCAGGCTGCTCAACCCAATGCCGCGGTTAGGAGAGAACGAGGAGGGACCTACGCCGGAAAATCATACGGCCCTTGGATGATAGCTCAGACTAGGCATAAGAGACCTTCAATTCCAACCACCAAGGCCAATGATCATAATTCGAACAAACAGCCAGAGATTAACACCAACGCAATGCATAAACATCATGATAAGACCACTTCGGCCGGGTCTTGTTTTGTAGTTTTGTCCGATGAAATCAACCAGGAGTTACGGTACCGGATGAGATTAATGAGCTAAGAAGGCGGACCGAACGACTAGCTCCTCATAGAGGACCCTCCACTACAACACAATTCGAGAAACATCATAAGGATGGTAATTCCTCGAAGCGAGAAAACCCCTAAGCAAACACAAGTGTCGGCAAGTAAGGCCCATACAAGCAGCAACACACATGAGTCAGCCAAGAGGAAATGTTCAGTTTTGAATGCCGAAAAAAACCCAAGTGGGATGAGGGACTCCTCAGCCTCGAAAACACTCATTGTGTCTAGAGAACCCCTCGGAGAAATGCCCCATAACCGACCCAAGTCCATCCTTTGTAGTCTAGTGAGGGACGAGGTTCTACGAACTCACATGTCAGTAAAGTGACTTAAACTCTACATCTGGTGGAACCAATCTGAAGACTCAGCTGTGTGATGGACAGCTGAGAAGTGTATTCAAATCTGTGCATCAGTAGGGTGGAGTCTACTGAGCTTCTGTCAGCAGGGTAACTATCAGCAGGGTGATAGTCTGCTTAGTACTGGAATACAGCAGGGTCCCACATCTGATAATTCTGTTATGTGACAGCTATACAGTGTCATTAAAAGGAGGACACGTGTAGGGGTATTTATGGTGCATCAGACAAAGATTCCTTGCGGCTAGGGTTTAGGGATTTGTGCCTATAAATACAGTTGTTGTCTCATTGTCTGGGTGTGTTGAAATCTGTAAAAATTCAGTGTATAATAAAACATCTCTTTTCTGCCCGTGGTTTTTTTACCTCTCCCACTGAGGGGTTTTTCACGTTAAATCTGTGTTCTTCTTGTTTCTGTTATCTCCTTTGATTGTTTATGTTTGATTGCTTTTGTTTCTGTTTCTTGCATCTGAAGTTATCTCCATCTGTTTTATAACAAGTGGTATCTGAGCAAGGTTCTAGAGAAAACAGTCTGTACGATCAACTTCATCTTCACCAAGACCTTTCAGCAAGGTGCTAGGATCTGTGATAAAGTTGTAATCTTTAGCAAGGAAAGATGTCAACAGTAAACGTAAAAATCGATAAATTTACAGGAAGGAACAGTTTTGGTCTGTGGCAAATCAAGATGCGTGCACTTGTTGAAACGAACGGGGTTTGTGGAATCCTTTATCGACAAACCAAATACGGGTGCGGCGATTATGCCGATCTGGAAGAGAAAGCACATTCAACCATCATGTTGTGCTTATCGATGATGTTATCACCGAGGTTGCTGAGGAAGACACCGCAGCCAAGTTATGGAAGAAGCTTGAAAGCCTGTATATGACCAAGTCACTGACCAACAAGTTGTTATTGAAACAAGAGGTTGTTCGGTTTGAAGATGCATGAAGGGAGTCCACTGAGGGAACATCTTGACCAGCTGAACACAATATTACTTGATTTAAGGAATATTGATGTTAAAATTGAAGATGAAGATGCAGCCCTGTTTATGGTATATTTTACTATATTTTCGGGCTTAATCCCTGTTCGGTAAAAACTAGTTTTATAATTTATAAACCGAAACACCCCAAGTATAAGGATCGTAGTATAGGGTGTTAACGGGTCGTCCTAAGGGAGTGGAATGTTTATCGGATTCAAATATAAATCTATATCAATTATGTCACAATTATCTATCTAAACTAAAGCTGGAACTAACTAAAACCTAAACCTAAGAACTGAACCCTAAAACTAAAACTAAAACAAGAATAAAAACAAGCAGAAAATTAGGAAACAGAAAGGCGGACGAGCGTTCACTAAAGTGAACGAGCGTCTGAAAACTAAACCTAATGGACGGGCGTCTGCTGTAGCGGACGAGCGTCTAACTACGAACTGAAACAGAAAAGTGCAGGAAAACAGCAGGAAACTAGGGTTTATAAAACTAGAACTTAAACTAAACTTAATCTAAGCGATTTGATTAATAAACAATTAAAGGAAAACACAGCAAGGCAACGAATCCACCCATCAACCAACAACCCCCAACTAGATGGTGATCTAAGATGTAGTTTTTAGTAGTGATTTATTCACGAATTCAATTAAATTTCTTCAACCAAATTCTAGGGTTCCGTTTATCTTTTCAAATAAACTAAACATACAATCAAAACGAAATCACGAGGTTGTTTCCAAACTCTTACTCAACTAATCATGCATAATCTCTAACAACATGAATAATTGCATTACTTTGAACAAAATAGAACTTAAACAATATATGTTCATATAATCATTCAAGCATCAAATATAAATAGATCGTTTCATCAAATCTTAATCCAATAAAACATAACAATGCAAAACAGATCCAAAGTAATGAAAAACTAAATCTTTTACTCACTAAACATAGGCATAAAATCTCTAGTTGGTTGTGTTGTTGATGAGCTTCCTCCGTCGACTCACTGCAAGGCTTCTAGCCAACAATCATATTGGAGATGATTGTTGGGTTGGAGAAGTTCATCTCTGTGTAAAAAGGCTCGTGGCCGCAGCTTTTTGGGTGTAAAATTGCGATCTCAATTATGTGGTATGAATTAGGGTTGAGAGGCTGCTGCTATATTTATAGGAATTTGATGTCGGCTAGGGTTAAGTCGGCCTTGAACGCCCGTCTGGTCTCGTGGACGCCCGTCCAGAATGCCTGGACGCTGAGTAAACGCTCGTTCATCCTCCGTCTGAACTCTCTGAATGTAAAATACGATTCTGGACGCTGCATGGACGCCAGTTCACTTCTGGACGCTCGTTCAAGATCAGTAGACGCCCGTTTGAACTGCTGAGGATCGGATCTCTTCATCTTTATCCAATTTCTTCAAGCCAATTCCAACTCTATCTCTTATAATTCGACTTGAGCTTCATTTATCCTCATTATATGCACGAAAATTAACTCCTACATGATAAATAAACAATGCAAAAACGTAATAAAATCCAAATAATAATAATTCCATTAAATCAACACTTAAAATCATCAATTTTGCATACAATCATCTTAAAATCATCTTTACTCAATATTTACACTTAAACCCTTAATTCTTATATAAATTACGCAAATGTGGGGAAAATAATAATGAAATAAACCTTTAATAATCATATAAATATGGCCTTAACCTAAACAATTTACCTTATTTTTAAGGGAAATAAATGAGAAAAGCGTGTTTTTAACCGTTAAATTCCTATAACGGTTATTGACAGGTTATAATTTAATTATGAGGAAATATTGAGGTTAAATGTTATTTTGTTACACATTTTATTATTATTATCGTTCGATGACTTGGTGTAACAACAATTTTTGCAGAAAATAAAGAAATGCAGGGGGGTGTTATTTATTGAGAGATTTATCTCATTCAATCAAGTGATTTCAAAATAAAGAAGAAAATCGGAGCATTGAAGAGAGGATAAATCAAATCTGGTCGAAAGAATGAAGTGGGGAACACGGTATACGAAGCACAGTGTGAACACAGACAAGTGGTACGCTCGGTCGACCGAGCCGTGCTATTCGGTCGACCGAGCCAAGACGTTCGGTCTACCGAGGCAAAAATTGACGCGTTGTTTTTCTAGATCCTTCCTTATGTCGGCGAAACTCCTATATAAGCAGCACCATTCGAGCAGAAACGAGGACACAGAAAAATACAACGAAACATTAGCAGTAGAATAACAATAAATTAGATTCATAGTCTTTCTTTTATTTGTCTTTCAATTTCATATTCAGCAATAAGGGTTTTATTATGAAGAAGATGAGTGGCTAAAGGCCCAAGGCTAGAACCACCATGTGAAGCCACCATCACCGGAATAAACAAGGATTTTGCATTTATTCATTCTAGTAAGCTTTCTCGTTCTTCCTTCATGTTTTGATTGTTTATTTGCAATGTGTATGAACCATACATGTGTTGCATGCTGATTGAATTTAAATAAACGACAGTTGATAAATTCATAGATTACCGTGAAGGAGAGTGATAATATTTATCCTGACAAACGAGAGTTGAGGGAGAATATTGTTAGATTAGGATTTTTATATCCATATCTTTGATTCGTAGTGCTTTAGTCAAACCGAGAGGTGGACTAATTAACGGTGTTAAATCGAGAGAGGAAACACCTATTTAGTAGATATTAATCCAAGGCTTGCAAATGAATGTGTGATTTTCTTGTTAATTTCGGTGGGGTGGTGGAACAACGGTGAGTTCTAGTTGTTTAATTAAAATTGTTACAAAAAGATTTATCAAGTAGTGGTTTTTTTTCTTTTCTCTTTTGAAACCTTTATTTTGTTTTTAATCCAAGATCGTAATCATAAATCTTAGAAAGAAATCGAAGGCAAGAACTATTTTCGTACGAGTCCCTGTGGATACGACCCGGTTTCACCACTATAGCTGCGAGCCTTTGCACTTGGGGGCTGACATCGGTTTTTAATTAAATTTTATTACTGTTGTGTAAAAACCGCAACAAGTTTTTGGCGCCGTTGCCGGGGAATCGGTACGGTTGTCTAGTTTCTATTAATTTTTCTGCTTTTGTTACGAATTTTTCGTAGATAGGTTTTTGTTTCTATCCTTTCTAGTTTCTACATTGATTCGGGGACATCTGAGGTTGAATTATCTGACTCCACGTTTTTTAGCGATCGAACTTTTGGATAAAAGGGATCGTTTTAGCACTCGTTAGTATTTTGGCCGTAACTTTTGGCTCGAGTGTCGGATTAGCGCGCAGGACCCCAATTCGGAAAGCTCGTTCCGACGCCGACGACGTAATGAACGGCCTATGGCCGTTCAACACCGTTTTCGAGGTCAAAATCTGCTGTTTTCCCTTCCATTTTGGGCTCAGAAGATTTCAACACGTTTTTCTCCCTTTTATCGTTTTCCTGTTTTCTGTTTTAAATAAATAAATAAAGAATTTCTAGGGTTTCTTAAGTATCTAGGGTTTTTGATGTTATATCTAGGGTTTCTGAGGTTGCTCGTGTTTCTCTTTGTGTGCATCATGCTAAGACCAGACGGGAGTCTACTCTCTGTGAACGCCCGGCCACCCTTTGTGGTAACCAGATGTGCGTCCATAGTGAGTGGACGTCCGTCCATCCAACATGCACCTATTCTGTTAAGTCTTAGGGCAACTAGACGAGCGTCTGGTTTAATCCAGACGCCCGTCCAGTTCATAAATTCCAGGCGAACGCCCGTTTGAAAGAAGGAACGCACGTTCAGGTTCCAATTTTTCTTGACTTGATTTTTAATGCTTTATTTGACGTGGATACTTTCATATGAGCCTCTGTGGCCTCTTTATATATGCGTAGATGTTCTGAACTTGCATGTTTATATCTTTCCATCTACTAATCCATGTTAAATAATTGATTAATTTTATATACATGCTTCATTAATTGACATGGATGTTTTAATGTGAGCCTCTATGGCCGTTGTATATATGCGTAGATGTCCTGTTCTTTCACCGTTATGGTTTTCTTTCCATCTATTGCAATCCATGTTGAGTAATTCACCTAGCTAGACGTGATTCCAAATTTGACTTATGCTGTTCCTTTTGTCGTCTATCTAGGGTGTTAGGGTTGTTAAAGGCACATCTACACTTCACATGGCAAGCTTCTGTGGCTTTGCATAATCGAATTTTGTTACGCTTCTGTGGCGTTATTTAGTAGACGTTTATATTCTTGACCGTGCTTAGATTAGGGCGACATCTATGGAATTAGTTGGGCTAGTTTATTTTCTTTATTTTCATTTTGCCTTTTTAGTATAGTTGCATTGTATTTTATTCCATTTTTTTCTTTTATTTTTATTTGTCTTTTTTAGTGCACCTAGCACCGCTACTTTGTAGTGTCCTCTATCATTATTTCTGTATGCACATGTTGGGCTTATTTGTATTGTAAAGCTTCTGTGGCTTTATGTTTGACGCTTAGGTGTCCTGTGTTTTCCCTGTGTGGTGATTTTTCCATCTGAGCAATGATTTCCTGTGCTTATATCAAACTTTTCTGCGCAATATGTTATATTCCCCCTATTCCCCGAGGTACGTTTTGTTTTGTTTTTCAAGTATGCATGATATTTTCGATAGCAATTGTGAGCTTTTAGATGAAGCCAGTTTTCCGGTGGATGGTCCACAGTCTACTGATTTCTTCACGCATTTCTGGATCTAGATCTAGACCACCTTCAGAATTGCCACCTTCGAATTACAATCAGCTAAGTACTCTTATCCGTTCTGTAATTCTGCACAACATGAGTACATGTTGATATTTAAGTGTGGGGGAGGGGAATGATTTGATGTGTATCTATACATTTGCTTAATTTGTTACGAGTCTATGCAAAACGAGCTAGAATTTTCAAAAAATTTCGACATTTTTGTTTTTGTTTTGTCCCGAGTAGGCAATTCAATTCAATGTTTGTTATTTTTATAGTCATCCAAGCTATATATCATATGTTTGATAAGTTAGTTGTTTCACCTGAGATCTATTTTTCATGATCCATACTGAACGATGAGCTAATTTATAAGGTTATACCCCTTTTGGATTAGTGATTTCTGATTTTCTTATAAGTCATGTGCTTAGTGCTACGTATATATCTTGAGATTTATGATAGTTTGTATTTAGATCCGGAGTATGTTATACTGTGAATATCTGAGGTTTGAATGTGATAAGTAACACGTAACTTAAGTTGATGAAAAATTTGAGTTTATAAGAATTAATTGGGTGTGTCGAAAGCTAGTCAATGATTTGAGTGCGATAGGGTATACCACGTATGTCCTATACCACTATGATGACTAAAAGCTCACGACAGTCAGAAAAAGATGCCTTATGATTGGAGTAAGGTAGGGTATATCTCGAATATCCTATTCTGCTATGAGGGCAAGAGCTCATTCTGATGTGCGTTTAAAAAGTGAACTAGTTAAATCAACTAATGAATTGTTATGAAATGAATGAAAGACTAAGTTATCGTCTATCTTATCCGCAGTAGAAACTGATAGATATGCTGTAGGGATTATCCTCTGAGTATTTCAGAAAGGCCCTAGATATATTCGATCATTCTTTTCGGGATATTTTACGTTTGTAGGGTACATCTTATGAGTGTCATTTATTGCTAGTCTACGAGGGGGGTATTAGCTAGTTTTGCTTTGAGTTTCTCAAGTTTGGATTTAGTGGAAGTTTTCTATGGCTATGCACACACAGTGGTGAACTTCTGATTTATTGGATCTATGCTATATTGCCTGAGATGTCTGTTTTCGTTTCGAGCCCTAATTTTTGTTTTGTCTTGCTCGGGACGAGCAAGGTTTAAGTGTGGGGGAGTTGTTAAGGGTGATTTTATACATTTTATAAGGATATATTTTATGTCAATTTCCCCCATATCTGGATGTTTTGCATAGAAAATGAGCGTTTAATCGAATTATTGAGCAAATGAGTTTTAAAAGTCTTTAAGTGTAAACTTGAGCTAATTTCGTGATTTTATTGGTAATTATCTATGGTTTTACACTTTGCGTGTTTTTGTGGTTTTGAAGGTGCATAAACATGTCATAAAAGGAGTTTGTATGGAAAAGGAAGATGCAAGTTGAGGATTGGAATGAAGAATTTCATGCAAGACTGACTGAACGAGCGTTTGCCATCCGTCCAGAAGCTTGAACTGGCGTCCAGAGTGGACGAGCGTCTGAAGATATGGACGAGCGTCCAGGAGAGGGAAGTTGATTCAGAGTTGTGAAGATTTTAGTGAACGAGCGTCTGATTTAAAGAAGGACGGGCGTCTGATCATGACTCGGCCTGATTCGAAGATTTCAAGCAGAGTGGACGGGCGTCCAACACTCTGGACGGGCGTCCGCGGCCGACATGCTGGAACCGACTTAAAATTCTATATATAGCCGCATTATCTCATCCCTAATCATATCATATCAATTCGACTGCAGCCACCAGAAAACCCTAAATTCTGAGCAGAGGCAGGCTCGGTCGGCAGAGCCTTGTGCTCTTTCGACCGAGGGTTAGATTAGTTTTTTTTATATTTTATTTCTTTCTTCTTGTTCGATCTTGATGATGGCTTGAAGCTATGCAACCTTGGGCAAGCATGAGAAACTTTTCAGCAGCGTTTTATCTCTTCCTTTGGATATTTTGTGAGTTTAATTTAAAGCTTGTTTCTTTTCCATGATTATATGTTTATGCAATTTATATCGAGAGATGGTTGCTATTGATGTTTGCCATATGATGAGAATCGGTGTAAACACTAGATCACCATAGGAAAGAATAGATCTTTTTAACCTATAAGTAACGAGAGTTGATTAGGTTAGAATATCTAGATTGTTAGATTGAGAAATCTTGCACCTTGGCTTGAAAGCGTTAATCTTTAAGATCGACAGATAAAAGATTGATAGACGAACTTTTCTAAGAGATTAGGAGTTCATACCTTTGAGAGGTGAATCACATCTTTGATTAAATCTTCATAAGATAATCTAGGCAGGAAATTAAGGGTTGCGGGATGGTGGATCATGGTTTGTTCTATGTTGATTTGCTTCAGTCATTATCATGTTCGTTAGTTTTATTGTTTTCCTAGTTATAGTTTTATTTACTTTTGTTCGCAACGATGTTTTCCTGGCTTTGGACTGACAATCCTCTGTCCAGTTTATCTTTTCGTTCTATTATATTAGGTTTAATAATAATGGTACCAAACTTAGAAGAATTAATGAACTAGATACACCGATTCCCTGAGATCGACTCCGGTATTAATCGCTATGCTACGATCCCTACACTTGGGGAATACCGGATTTATAAATTTTATTACTTGTTTGTTTTCATTACATAAAATCCGTAACAAGCCCTAATCCTGTTGGTGTCATTACCGGCATCATATGAAAACTTTGTGCAGTCTTTCATAGTTGGGAAGGATACAGTAGCTTTAGAGGATGTGAGGTCTGCCTTACATGCCAGGGAGCTTAGACACAAGGCTGCTGGGACAGACAGTCAGGCTGCTTGGACTAGTTGCTAGCAGCAATAGTGGAAAGGATATGGATAGAAGAAGAAAAAGAAGTCTGGGTCCAAAGGTCCTAAGTCTACTGATGTCTGTAATTATTGTAAGGAGCAGGGGCATTGGAAGTCCAATTGTCCAAGGAAGAAGAAACAGCATGAAGGCAATTCTGGCACAGTAGCCTTGGCTACTGAGCAATCTGATGAGGATCTGGTTCTAGTTACAGGGGATTCTACACACCACAATGATGTGTGGATACTTGATTCTGGAGCATCCTACCATATTTGTCCAAACAGGGAGTGGTTTTCTACTTATGAGCAGATGGATGGTGTTCAAATCTATATGGCCAACAGCAAGGTTTGCAAAGTTGTAGGAATTGGCTCAGTAAAGTTAAGGACAGAGGATGGTAAATTCTGTACACTGAAGGATGTAAGACATGTTCCACAGATGACCAAGAATTTGGTATCTCTCAGTCTACTGGACAGCAAGGGGTTCAATTTCTAGGGTGAAGGTGGACAGCTGAATGTCTTCAAAGATTCAGTTGTAGTCCTCAAAGGCATCAAAAGGGGAACCTTGTATACATTACAAGGATCTACTGTATCTGGCACTGCTGTTGTTGCATCCTCAGCAGTTCACCAGTCTCAGCAGACTCAGTGGCACATTAGACTTGGTCATATGGGTGAAAGGGGCATGCAGGTTCTTTCTTCAGTAGGTTTTCTTGAGGGATATAAGGTTAAGAATCTGGACTTTTGTGAACATTGTGTGTTTGGGAAGTTGCATAGAAGTAAGTTCTCAGCAGGGTTGCACAACACAAAGGCATCACTTGATTATATCCATTCAGACTGCTGGGGTCCATCAAAAGTTGAGTCATTGGGTGGTCACAGATATTTTGTGTCATTCATAGATGACTATTCAAGGATGACTTGGGTGGTAATGATGAATAAAAAAAGTGATGAATTCAGTAACTTCAAGCAGTGGAAGGCCCTAGTGGAAAATCAGTTAGGCAAGAAAATCAAGAAGCTTCGTACAAATAATGGTCTGGAATTATGCTGGACGTATTTTGATTCATTTTGTGCAGCTGAGGGTATTGCTAGACATCATACTGTAAGGAATAGACCTCAGCAGAATGGTGTAGCTGAAAGGATGAATCAAACTCTACTGGAGAGGGCAAGATGTATGCTTTCTCAAGCTTTGGTTTATCAAGGAGATTTTGGGCGAGAGGTAATTTGTTAAGACGACTTGCTACTTAATCAACGGGAGTCCTCGCACGGGAATCAATCTCAAGACACCATTTGAGATGTGGTCAGGCAAGCCTGCTGACTACTCAGTTCTAAGGGTTTTTGGAAGTACAGCTTACTATCATGTTAGTGAAGGGAAGTTGGAGCCAAGAGCCAAGAAGGGAGTGTTTGTGGGGTATGGTGATGGAGTGAAATGATATAGGATTTGGTCATCAGCAGAGTCCAGAGTAATCCTCAGCAGGGATGTTGTGTTTGATGAAAATTCTATGTTAAACTCATCAGTGGAGAGGTCTACTGAGTGTGAAACCAGTGCTGAATCTGATAGTGTTGAGAAACAGGTGGAGCTTCAGGTGGAATCTACTGATATGCAACAATCAGTGGATCCAAATCAACACTATACTGATCCGGATAATGAACCGAGAATCGATCCTAGCCGACCCTGCGAGACCTCGGCGGGGCGTCATACAAACATTGATCGGCGAGTCTAGGCGCCGGCGGAGCTAGAAGATCTAATGTTGGGATACCTCCAAAGAGATATGGATATGATGATTTGGCTGGATATGCACTCCAAGTTGCTGAAGAAGTAGAGGTTGCTGAACCTACTACTTACAGGGAAGCAGTGACATGTACAGAAGCATCCCAGTGGCATGCTGCCATGGGAGATGAAATGGAGTCATTGTTGAAGAATCGGACTTGGGAATAAGTCAAACGCCCTACGACAAGGGAGTTGTGACTTGTAAATGGATTTTCAAGAAAAAGGAAGGAATAACAAAGGCAGAAGGGGTCAGGTATAAAGGCACGTTTGGTTGCAAGAGGATTCAGTCAAAAGGAAGGGGTTGACTTTGATGAAATATTTTCACCAGTGGTCAGACACACTTCAATCAGGGTGTTACTAGCAATGGTGGCATAGCAGGATCTGGAACTTGAGCAATTAGATGTGAAAACTGCTTTTCTGCATGGTGAGGTGGATACGGAGATATACATGACACAGCATGAGGGTTTTCAAGTTCCTGGTAAAGAAAATTATGTTTGCAAGTTGAAGAAATCATTGTATGGTTTGAAGCAAGCTCCAAGGCAGTGGTATAAAAGGTTTGACAGTTTTATGCTTCAGCAGGGTTACAACAGAAGTCCTTATGACTGTTGTGTATACCACAGTCTGCTGAAAGATGGATCATATATCTATCTTGTTCTGTATGTGGATGACATGTTGATTGCTGCTGCAAGGAAGTCTGATATTCAAAATCTAAAGAACCTTCTCAGTGTTGAATTTGTGAAGAGAGTTTGAGAAAGTAATAATACTTGAGTAAACTCCAACTTGTTTATTCATGTTGAAAGAATGAGTATAAATAGATACAAGAGAGGATCCTAGCTAGTAAAGTAAAAGTAACTAGAGCCGGCTACAATAAATGCTAGAGTCGGCTATGTCTATGCTATTACATAATAGGACAAAGGATAGTTACTTTATGACTATTAGGACATATTAATTGTTTATTCAATGCAATTAATATGTCTCTTGATAAAAAGTAACACGTTACATTGTAACATGTTATGAGTGTAATAATAATGTAATATTAACCATAGTATTTCCACACCCCCCTCAAACTGGGTTGTATATGTTTATACAGCCAAGTTTGCTACTCAAATCTGTGAACATAAGTGGTGGTATGGCCTTGGTGAGAATATCAGCATTCTGATCTGCTGAGGGAACATACTGGAGTTGAATAATCTTGGCATCAATCTTCTCCTTTAGGAAGTGTCTGTCAATGTCCACATGTTTGGTTTTATCATGATGGTGGATCCTCTGCCATGCATAAGGCTGAATTATTGTCACGACGAGTGTGATAGGTTGTCTTGAAGAGGTTCTTTGAAGTTCGGTGAGTACCCTTTTTAGCCACAGAGCTTCACAAATGCCAAGTACAAGTGCCCTGAGTTCAGCTTCAGCACTGCTCCTTGACACAATAGGTTGTTTCTTGCTTCTCCAAGTAACTAGGTTTCCCCATACATATGAGCAATAGCCTGTGGTAGATCTTCTGTCAATGTGACATCCAGCCCAATCAGCATCAGTGTAGACCTTGATTGATCTATCAGGAGACTTGGTGAAATGTTAGCCCTGGCCAGGAGTGGACTTCAGGTACCTCAGTATCATGTTCACAGCATCCCAATGTTGCTCAGTAGGGCAATGCATGAACTGGCTAACCAGACTGACGCCATATGCAATATCAGGTTTTGTATGGGACAGATAAATGAGTTTCCCTACAAGTCTTTGATATTGATCCTTTCTGACGGCAATGTCACCATGCAGCAGGGTATTACTGGGGTCTACTCGGGGATACGACGGGTTTGCATCCCGGCATGCCGCTTTCCTTCGGCGGGTCCGGACATACTTCCTCTCGTGAAACGATATACCCCGGCGTTCCTAGCTATTTCCATACCCGAAAGTACTTGAGGTAGCCCAAATCTTTAACTTGAAATACTTTTGCCGGCGGGGTCTTCAAGTGTTGGATCTCGACGGGGTCATCACCGGTAAGGATGATATCATCCATATAGACAATAAGAATGGACCTTTTCTCGGTTTGTTGTTTTGATAAACATTGTGTGATCGAGTTGCATTGATGGTATCCGGCGGCTTTAACCACGGTAGTGAGTTTGCCAAACCAGGCTCTAGGGACCGCTTTAGGCCATATAGAGATTTCCTCAATTTGCAAACTTTCCCTTGAGTGTGAGTGTTGGAAAAACCGGGAGGCACATTCATATAGACTTCCTCGGTAAGGTCACCATTTAGGAAAGCATTCTTGATATCCAATTGGTGTAGAGGCCGATCAAGTTGGACAAGAATTGAGATCGGTACCACGACGGTGTTTAGTTTTGCCACGGGTGCAAAGGTTTCCTTGTAGTCAAGGCCATATGTTTGAGTGAATCCCCTTGCAACCAGTCTAGCTTTGTATTTGTCAATAGTACCATCAGCATTGTACTTGATAGTGAACAGCCATTTCCAGCTGATTGTCTTCTTTCCATGTGGGAGAGTGGTGAGATCCCAAGTATGGTTGTCAAGGAGAGCAGTCATTTCAGTTTTGACAGCTTTGCCTTCCACTTATCATGTTGGAGAGCTTCCTGTATATTATTAGGAATAGAGTGAGAATCCAAGTCCTGTGTAAACATGGCAAAACCAGGTGATAACTGATCATAGGAAAGATAATTATGAATAGAGTGATCAGTAGTGCAAGATCTCTTTCCCTTCCTGATAGCAATAGGTCTGTCATCAACGTCGCAGGCTGCTGAGAGTCAGTGGGGTGCTGAGGTTCAGTCTGCTGTGACTCAGTAGGTTGCCGAGTGTCGGTAGTCTCGGTTCGGCGGGCTCGGGTCGGTGACTCGGTTCGGGGAGGTTGCCGAGGATCGCAGGATGCGAGAGTCGGTGGGGTGCTTTGAGGTTCAAGAGTTTGCTTTGAGGGAAAGGATTTAGGTCAAGTTCAATCGGGATTCCATCGATGTTGCCTCAGTGGACTTGCTGTAGTAGGGAGTCCTTTCAAAGAATTTTACATCCATAGAATTGTAAAATCTCTTTTCAGAAGGAGAGTAACACTTGTAACCTTTCCTGTCCTTTGCATATCCTAGGAAAATGCACTTGTGAGCTTTGGGATCAAGTTTGCTTCTGTGTTGGGCATGGATATAAACAAATACAGTACAACCAAAGATTTTTGGTGGTAATTGGGAAATAAGATGAGGGCAGGAGTGTGTGGTCAGGAGGGTTTGGATAGGAGTCTTGAAGCCTAACACTCTGCTGGGAAGTCTGTTGATTAAGTATGTGGCGATTAATATAGCTTCACCCCACATATACTTTGGGACATGGGTAGTGAACATGATTGATCGAGCCATCTCCGGTAGGTGCCTGTTCTTTCTCTCGGCAACCCCATTTTGTTGAGGTGTTTCCACACACAGTGGCGATATGGACAATTCCCTTATTCATCAAGAAATTACGAGGTTAGACTCATAGTATTCAAGAGCATTATCATTCTTTAAGATCTTGATCTTAGTGTCAAATTGAGTAGAGATCATGTTGTAGAATTCCTGAAAAACTGGTCCAACTTCAGATTTATCCTTCATTAAAAACAGCCATGTGTTCCTGGTATGATCATCAATGAAAGTGACAAACCACCTTTTCCTGTTATACTTTTTACCCTTGAAGGTCCCCATACATCACTATGAATTAAAGTGAAAGGTGTGGAAGGCAAATAAGGTAGTTTGGCATACACGATTTGGTAAGTTTGGCAAATTGACAAATATCACATTGAAGATCATTGACATTACATCCTTTAAATAATTCGGAATTACGGACTTCAAATAACCAAAACTTGGATGTCCTAGTCTATAATGCCATAACATGATATTATCTAAGGTTTGAGTGCGAGTGGCGCCGAGGCGATTCGGTCTTCGGTCTTGTCTTCGGCGGGGTCGACCACATACAATCCTAAGCGGGGTTTAGCCCTCCCAATCACTTCCCGTGAAGAAGGGTCTGGCAAGTGCACCGATTCTTATTAAAAACAACGAGTCAATTTAAATCTTTTGCAAGTCTACCGACGGATATGAGATTGCGGTCTAATTTTGGAACAAATAGGACATCCTTTAGACATATCTTATTAGTGAGTTTAACATTTCCAAAACCTTTTGCACGAGAGATAGATCCATCGGCGCCTTAACATTGTGAATTTGTTGACATGGCATAAGGTGAGTTATGAGGTTTTTATTACCGGTCATATGGGAGGAGGCCCCGAATCAACAATCCATGTTTCATTACTAATAGAAGAGTAGAATTTACCCGCACTAGCCCGAGTAGCCGTGTCGGTAGAGGTACTACCTTCTTTTTGTTGAGTGAGGAAAGCTTTGAATGCGACAACCGAGCATTCAACTTGTTGTCATTCTCCTCTTCATGGACATGCCTCGCCCGACTTTCCCTGGTAGGTTTGAGGGATTTAGGCTTGCCATGTAGCTTCCGACAAGTGTCCTTGGTGTGATTTGTGCGTTTGCGGTGCTCACGAGAACAACTTTCCGGTTCTATCGGTAGGCTTCCGACGACGGTCTCAGTAACCTCAGCAGGCTTCCTGATGGTCAGCAGGGTAGCACTCTCAGCAGGGTTGTCAGCAGGGGAGTTCAGCAGCATCACTTTCCTCCTGCTTTCCTCATGTTTGACTTCAGAAAACATGGATTTGAGATTGGGGAGAGGTTTTGTGGCAAGGATTCTTCCTCTAATATCATCAAGAGCAGGATTCAGTCCAGTAAGAAACTTGAATACTCTCTTTTTCTCAATAATGTCCTTATAAAGGGCAGCATCCTTGACATCATTCCAGGGGTGAGTTTCCAGCATATCTAGGTGTTGCCATGCCCTAGACGGTTGGTTGAAGTATTGAGTTATAGACATATCTCCTTGCCTGCAGTTTTGAATCTGAGCTTCAAGTTCATACACTTCTGAGGTATTGTCTTTCTTGGAGTAAAGATCCCCGGCATTATCCCGCATTTCCTTTGCGGTATCATACATCATAAAGTTCTCACTAATCTCTTTTGTCATTGATCTTGTGAGAATGGTCATGACTTGATTATTAGCGGTATCCCATGCTTCAAATCCTGGGTCATCTTCGGCGGGGGCGGGTTTAGAGCCGGACGGTATCCCATCTTACCTTGTCCGGAGATGTACATTTTCATAGATCTTGACCATAGCAAATAGTTGTTGCCATCAAGTCTATGATTAGTATAAGATGAAGATTCGGTGACCCCGGTCCTGTGAGGCGGTGGGGACTCAACGAAGGTGAGGAAGCTTCGGATAGTGAAGACATTCTTGATTCGAAATAGGGGTGCCGAGAGTTTGCAGCGGATTTCAGGAGTTTAAGTCTCTGATACCATGAAGAGAGTTTGAGAAAGTAATAATACTTGAGTAAACTCCAACTTGTTTATTCATGTTGAAAGAATGAGTATAAATAGATACAAGAGAGGATCCTAGCTAGTAAAGTAAAAGTAACTAGAGCCGGCTACAATAAATGCTAGAGTCGGCTATGTCTATGCTATTACATAATAGGACAAAGGATAGTTACTTTATGACTATTAAGACATATTAATTGTTTATTCAATGCAATTAATATGTCTCTTGATAAAAAGTAACACGTTACATTGTAACATGTTATGAGTGTAATAATAATGTAATATTAACCATAGTATTTCCACAATTTGAAATGAAGGATTTAGGTGCAGCCAAGAAAATCTTGGGGATGGAGATCTGGAGAGATAGAAGTCAGAAGAAATTATTCTTGTCTCAGCAGGGTTATGTGCAGAAGATATTGGCCAAGTTTGGGATGTCTGCTGCAAAACCAATAGATACTCCTATGGCATCAAATGTTCATTTGTCTGTTTATGCTTCACAGTCAGCTGAAGAGAAGGAGTATATGTCAAGAGTTCCCTATGCTAGTGCAGTTGGCAGTTTGATGTATGCCATGGTTTGCACTAGGCCTGATTTGGCTCAGGCAGTCAGTGTTGTCAGCAGGTTTATGGCTCAACTTGGAAAGGAACACTGGAAAGCTGTTAAAAGGATATTCAGGTACCTGAGAGGTACCGCTGATGTTGGTCTCATTTATGGAGGTGATACTAGTCTGGTCACAGGCTATTGTGATGCTGATTATGCAGGTGATGTTGACAGTAGAAGATCAATGACTGGTTATGTGTTTACATTGGAAAATGCAGTGGTCAGCTGGAAAGCTACTCTTCAGGCTACAGTAGCCTTATCAACTACTGAAGCAGAATACATGGCTCTTACTGAAGCAGCTAAGGAGGGTATCTGGTTGAAGGGGCTAGTCAGTGATTTGGGGTTGCATCAGGATCAGGCTGATATATATTGTGACAGTCTTAGTGCAATATGTTTAGCCAAGGATCAGGTTCATCATGAGAGAACCAAGCATATTGATGTCAGGTATCATTTCTTGAGGAATGAGAAGAGGGTTGTAGTGAAGAAGATCAGCACCAAGGATAATCCTGCTGACATGTTCACTAAACCAGTTCAGCAGAGTAAGTTCCAGCTTTGCCAGGACTTACTGAATATTCGAAGCTTGTAATCTGTTTTCTGGAAACTCTACTGAGGGCAGATCAGTGGAGTGGATACTGTGGAGATAGTCTGGTACAAGTACATCTGGCATTGGCGAATGCATCAGGTACAAGTACATATGGTTATGCAATCTGTTTGACTCTAGTGAGAGTTGAAGTCAAGGTGGAGATTTGTCAGTAAAGTGACTTAAACTCTACATCTGGTGGAACCAATCTGAAGACTCAGCTGTGTGATGGACAGTTGAGAAGCGTATTCAAATCTGTGCATCAGTAGGGTGGAGTCTGCGAGCTTCGTCGACGGGGTGATAGTCTGCTGAGTACTGGAATACAGTAGGGTCCCACATCTGATAATTCTGTTATGTGACAGCTATACAGTGTCATTAAAAGGAGGACACGTGTAGGGGTATTTATGGTGCATCAGACAAAGATTCCTTACGGCTAGGATTTAGGGATTTGTGCCTATAAATACACTTGTTGTCTCATTGTCTGGGTGTGTTGAAATCTGTAAAAATTTAGTGCATAATAAAATATCTCTTTTCTGCCCGTGGTTTTTTACCTCTCCCACTGAGGGGTTTTCCACGTTAAATCTGTGTTCTTCTTGTTTTTGTTATCTCCTTTGATTGTTTATGTTTGATTGCTTTTGTTTCTGTTTCTTGCATCTGAAGTTATCTCCATCTGTTTTATAACATCACCTAAGAATGACCCATAGAAAAATGGTGTGAAGGGCCCAAGTAACCCCAATGCTGGCCCAACACTTGATCGACTTGGATTAGCCCAGACAAGTTCGGCCCAACACTTTTTCTTCCAACGTGGTTGGCGTGAACACGATCAATTTGAAGATTTTGTTTAATCTGCCTGGATTAAGGCCCTGAGCCTTCATATTTCAATTCAGGATTTTAGCTTAAAGGCCAAGCTTTGAAACACGCAAGTTTTTGGGAATATTTTTCAGCGAAAAAAGTCTCTTACAACCATAATTGCGGGGATTGAAAAAAGCCTAGAATCTTATTCTTCTCCGTATCTGTCCAAACTTAACGAGGATCTCAAAAAAGAATATGAGGCAACTCTCAAATAGGAGGAAACATATTGGCATCAACGTTCTCAGTTGGAGTGGCTAGCATAAGAGGAGCGTAACACCTACTTTTATCAACTCGGAATTCCTAGATGGGGTCAATAGATAAGTCGTAGAAACCAGAGTGCATTAGGTGTGGTAAAAATGTCAGATGATTTTGAGGTGTTTTTGTTTAGGGGTGTTTTTGTTAAGGGGTGTTTTGAGGTGTTTTGGGTATTAAACGAACTGATTCAAAACGGGTTTGAAAAATTAGGGTTCTTGAAATCAAGTTTAGGTTTCTTGAAATAAGGTTAGGTTTCTTGGTTGGAAAAGTTGGGTTCTTGAAGTCAAGAATTATGTTCCTGATGCCAAGAATTGGTTTCTTGAGGGTAAGGGCTTGGGTTTGATGTTCTTGATGGGGTGGGGGGAGGTTGTTTTTTTTGGTTGAAAAAAATTATGATTCTTGGGATGAAGGTTTAAAGATTTGAAGAATCATCAAGTTTTCCGGATAGGTTGGATGAAGGTTTGAAGATGTATGGTGTTCATGGTTGGGGGGGACGAAGTAATAATTTTTTTATAAGAATCGAAATAAAAAAAAATAAAATTGGATATTTGATACCTTAGTCGATGAGCTCTGATACCAATTGATGTAATTCCAGGTTGGAAACACGAGCTCTGCTACCAATTGATGTGATTCCGAGTTGGAAAAACGATCGAACGTTGTCGAGGAACCTCCTAAGGGATCATTCGGAGCAAAAGACCAAGTTCTCAAGAATCCAAACACGAACGTTGGCTAAGAACGCCACAACACTTGCTCAGAGCAATGACAAGTTCTTAAGGGTTAAGCCTCTACAACAAAGGGATTCTCACTCGCAAGTGATGAACAATGTCAAAGACTTCATAATATATAACTCTCAAAATGTTTGAACTGTTTGTATAAGAACCACCTAAATGCCTTATATAGGCTACAACCTTCAAGAAACTAATGAAACTAAGCAATTTGGGTTAATTAAAAGCTAATATTCCACTTTATTTCCTAATGAGCCTAACTTGACTCTAATAAGCCAGAATGACTTTTATTTGCTGAAAATATAGACTTAACCCAAAATACTATAACATAGGCACCTCCCCTAATGGGATTTTGGCCTTTTACTACTAAAAACAACATAAAAGGATCTAAATTAATTTAGTCAAGCCCATTAAACCTAATTGGACTAAAATGGCGCCTTGGACTTCATCTTGGACTGATCATCTTGCATCTTGGATTAATGGATGACTGGATCACATCATTCTCTCACTCTTCAAAAGGATCTGTCCTCATATCTAAGTCTAATGATTGTGAAGGGACTGTCAAAATTGAACCTTCTGGGTCACATCAGTTTGGCTCATGAAGAATCATTTATAAGATAAACAGTGTAATATAATTGTGTCCAATAACTTAAGATGGTCCAAGTGTTGGATGTAATATCGCCGGATGGATCTAGATCCGCCCGATTACGCAGCGGAATAAACAAGAGGATCACGATCATATAAAATTAAACTACATAATTTAAGATCTACCTACAAGAAGGTGAGATCTACTTACCAATCAAAAGCGAGATCCAAAAGATTGATGAAGTCGAGATCCAATTTGAGATGCCACGATCTTCCGATGTGTATCTCCAGGAAAAAACCGGTGGATGTTGATCCTTGATGCTTGACCTCCTTGATATGCTACCTGGAAAATCCCGAAGATTTTCCCAACTTGTAAAACCCTAAGCTTGGCCGAAATTCCTAGCTTATTTTGGTGTGTATATGTCGTGTATTGTGATGAGATAAAAGGCTTCGGAGAACTCTCTTTATATATGAGAGAAATCTTTGTCCTCCAAGGATTTAATAATTAATACAAAATCAATTATAATAATCTTTTTCCATAAAAGATACTCCTAGAATAATCTAGAATAAATCTAGAATATTTAAGGATCAATCTAATATATTTTCCTTAATTAATTTTTTAACAAATAAACAATTAATCACATGTCTTATAATTATCAAGAAAACTAATTCCTTAATAAATAACAAGACACAAAACACGCCAACCCTAGTCAAATAAGGCTAGCACACGACTTTTACACTATTGGGCCGAGTCCACGAAAAATGTCTTTTCCATGTATTTTATTATTTAGTCCAATAAATAATAAATCGCACATCAATTAAATAGTCCAACTACTTAATTATTATTTGAGGCCCAACGTCAAGAAACATATGCATGTTAGGAGCCACATCGGGGACCATGGACCTATAACCAGTAGCTACAATAAATTAAATAAAATTATTCATCGAACAGAACAATTCTTATTCAATCTATTAATTCCGGATTACGCCACCATAAACCCGAAACTGAACTCTATCGATTATAGGTATATACTTACACTCTAATCACTGAGTCAATAAGCGTCCATTGATATAATCATTACATACGGATAAATCCTTCATAGACTGTTCGTTTTGATTCGGGATATTTCCGTAAACCCTTCTCAAAACATCTTATCCTTATTTACTATCAACCCCCTAGTGATCAATTAGTTCATATAATATGAACTGGGCCCATCGATCAGTTTTTAGGATTAACAAATAAGGGAACTGTCTATCTACTTCCCGCAGTAAGGAATGGATTTTATTTTTGTGAAGTCACAGACTACTCACTCATTCCAGAATAGAGCCAACGAGATGTGTTCAGATGACATGTATCCAAGTGATCCTTAACTAACACATCAAACCCTACTTTGAACCAAGCAGTAAACTGTGATCACATCAGGATTGAGATTAATCCATATATGATCATCTTGTGATTCGATAAGATTTCTCGATCACGGAATTATATCGAGAACTCAAATCAAATCGGTCCAGTCCTATATGATTGACATCATATATATCCCCACTAGGTACCCTATACCGACGGTCCGGACAAGACGGTCACACCGTTAAGTGTTCTGGGCGCATTATTGGTATATTAAACACGAGACCCATAATCTGATTAAATCACCACGGACTAACTAGTTTTAAGCATATCATCACTAACTCAATCCTCGTGTGTATGTTATACACTGAGTTATGTGATTACTTACCGATATACTTAGGTTTTTCTGCAGTGTATTAATATATGCATACATGCAAATAATAAAATGAATATATAATTCTGTCATTTATTTAAATAAAAAAATTACATAATTATCTTTCGGACACTACACCTAACAATCTCCTACTTGCACGAAAGCCAAGTGATTAATTGTTTTAGAGCACACCCTATATCTATATTACAGCAAACTACACCAAGAACGGACAGCGGCGATGCATGTGGTGAGCCAATACGCATCTCTAAGTGTTTCATCTCGTACAAAATGCCCATGACCCTTGGGGCTCTTTCCCGGGGCAAACTTATATCGTAATTGTAGTGCTAAATTGAAAGAATTTAACAATGTGGTATAAGTGGGTTGGTTCTCAAATTTTATCACTCTCGTTTACTTGTTTTCCTATAATTGTTGGCATTAATCTCTTTTTCTCTGAAATTCGAATCGAAATATTCAAAAGTCGAATATTATCTACTCGTTAAGTATTATTTAGTGATGTCATATGCACTTAACTGTGGAACTACAAATATTGTATAGGGGTTTACGGACTCTGCTAAAAGAAACAAAAACTCTATATTTTATCAATAGAAAAAAAAAATGATCCCATGAAAAATAAAATTTTGTGAAAAAAATGGATTTCAATAAAAAAATATTTGAGGATCCGCCACGTGACACGGTCTATCCAAAATTAGTCTTTAAATGCACCGGTGGGAACTCTAAATAAACTCATTTAAGGGCACTTTTCCCCAACACTAGATATAGTAGTGTGGCATGGAACAACATAATTTTAGGAGTCACGAATGACAAGAGATAATTTTATAACCTTCATACGACTGTCGTATCATAAAAATTCTAATAAGAAAAATGGTTAAAGACAATTCCAACCTAAATTTATTTTCTATAGATGAACATATAACAAATACGGTTGTTGTACCACAAAATCTATAATAACAAAAATGATAGAAAGACAATGCCAACTCTTAGTGTTGGTGGGCCAAAAACCCACAGTCACTTTTTGTTTGTTTTGCTATTGTTTACGACATCGGCAATTCCATTGGCCTTTCTTTAGTAAAAGGCAATTCCAATGGTGGTCCTGTTGACTGATCATGTGGACTGTATTACTCCAGAAATTGTGTTCTTGGAAGAGGAAGATGAGAATGATGATAGTATCTTAGTTTAATTGGAATATTTCCTGCCAAATTTCCTGGTAAGGGATGCTGTCCAGAATATTGTTAATTCTTGGCCTAGGAAGTGTAGATATCACTATCATAATTCTGGTTGGATAGTGTTTTTGTTTGAAAAAGAATCTGATCTCAGTGATGTTTTGCAAGATGGTCCTTTTTATGCTTTTGGAAAGCCTATGATATTGAAGAAGATGCTTGTGATGTTTAATTTTAGCAAGGATGCATGTACTGTGGTTCCAGTATGGATCCAGTTGCCAAATCTCCCCTTAAGGCTTTGGAAAGATAGGGCAATGTGTAAAATCTGTTCCTTTATTGGGAGCCCACAGTATACAGATAAAGTTACTGCTTCTAGGAAAGTTTTGAGTTTTTCCAAGTGCCTTGTGGAAGTGAATCTCAAGTTGAAACTGCCTCCTGTGATTCCTATAACAATGCATGATGGAAAAGTTCTTAAACAGCCTGTTCTATATGAAGAAATTCCTAAGTTTTGTACCAAGTGTAATAAGCTAGGGCACAATGTTGCTGGTTGTGATGATTCTAAGATTGAAGTTCCTGCTTTGTATGTGTCTAGGTCAAAAAAACCTGGTGTTTCTAAACCTAACCCCCCAAAGAAGAAGAAAGTGATTGTTATTGATGGGAATGATGGCCCTGCTGATGCTGAAAAGAAGTTTGCTGATTCTCACCAGAAGTCTGCTGATGCTTCTCAGCAGCCTGCTAATATTAACAACACTGATGATGCTACTTCAAAATCTGCTGCGACATCTACTGATAAGGGTAAGAGTGTGTTTTCTATAAGGACAGAGGAGCAAGTTGATAAGGTCACAACTCCTGTGATTAATTCTTTTGATGTTTTATTCCCTGGAAAGAGTGCTAATTGGGCAGATGAAGTTGAGGTGGATGATTTGGTGGATAAGGGTGACACTGTTGCGTCTAGTCCAGGAAATCTAAACAGAAAAAGAAGAACAATAGGCATAACACTGCTGGTGTTTCTAGAAACCTGAACAAAACAACAGATGCTGTCTCTAGAGGTAGATCACCTCTAGGTAGACAAAAATGATAGGTTTTTGGAATGTTAGAGGGTTCAATAAGGTTCCTAAACAATCTACTGTTGTCAATTTTCTTAGACAACACAAGATTACCTTATTTGGAATCCTTGAGACTAAGTTGTCTCAAAATAGTTTGGATTAGTTTTTGAATTATAAAATTCCCTCATGGAATTCTGTGAACAATTTTGACCAGGATAACAGTAACAGGATGTTGGTCATCTGGGAGCCTTTTTTATGGCTGTGGAGGTTTTGGAAGTTTCTATTCAGTGGATTCACTGTAAGGTGAAGTTATTGGTCACAAGGGGACTTCTTTTTGGTGACTTTTGTGTATGGCTTACACAATGTTGGTCATAGAAGATGTATGTGGGATAGAATCAGGGAATTAAGTGTCTGTTCTTCTTTACCTTGGTTGGTTTTGGGTGACTTCAACTCTGTGCTTTCTGTGGATGATAAGTTGAATGGGAATGTTCCTACAGATTATGAAATGCAAGATGGTGTGGATTGCTGTCTGGATGCTAATATGTCTGATCTGAATTCCTCTGGTGAGTATTTTACTTGGTCTTCTTGTGGTGTTCTCACCAGAATTGACAGGGTGATGATTGGATTGTTAATGCTTATGCTTTTTTTGACCCTGCTGGTATGCACTCTGATCACTCTCCTTGTAGAATCTCATTGTCTACTGATTCTGTGATTAGAAAAAAAAACCTTTTAAGTTCTTTAACATGTGGTTGTTGCATGAGAGATATACTGATGTTCTTACTCAAAATTGGAGTGATGATGTTCCTGGTACTGCCATGTATCAACTTTGCAAAAAACTTAAAAGGCTTAAGCATCCTTTGAGAGATTTAAACAAGAAGCATTTTGCACATATTTATGTCAGATCTGAAATTGCTCAGCAGGCTCTTGTAGAATTGCAATCACAGTACAATCAGGGGCCTACTGAGTCTTTAGCCTCCAAAATTGTGGATCAAAAGAAAGTTTGCTTGGATTTGGAAAAAACTGAGGCTTGTTTTCTTTCTCAAAAAGCTAAGGGCCAGTATCTGAAGCTGAGTGATAGGGGTTCCAGATTCTTCCACTCTTTGGTAAACAGGAAAAATGCTAGAAAGCATATTTCTTCTTTGAGTCTTGCTGATAACACCTTCACCACTTCTTATGATCAAATTGGGGAGGCATTTGTTGATTTCTACTCTAGGGACTGAAGTTTTGGCTTCTCCTATTGATATTGATGTGGTTAATGCTGGCCCATCTGTGCCTGGTGATCATATTGTCTCCCTCATTAGGGATGTGACTGCTGTGGATGTTAAAGAGGCTCTCTTTTCTTTCTCTGATGAAAAATCTCCTGGCCCTGATGGCTATTCTGCGGGCTTTTTCAAAAAATCTTGGGAGATTGTTGGTAGTGACTTCACTAATGCTGTGTTGGAATTTTTCAATAATGATGCAATGCTGAAATAGATTAATCATGTTGTTATATTGCTTTGATCCCCAAAACCACTCATGCTACAAATGTGGGGGATTATAGGCCAATTTCATGTTGCAATGTTACGTACAAGGTGATTTCCAAGATCTTGGCTACAAGGCTTTCTGCCTGCCTTCCTGATCTTATTGATGAATCTCAGACGGGTTTTGTAGATGGTAGAGCTATGACAGATAATATCTTTCTCTGTTAGGAGCTGATAAGGCATTATGGAGTTAAAGGGGACCACCTAGGTGCATGATTAAGGTGGACATCAAAAAAGCCTTTGATTCTGTGCACTGGTCATTTCTGGAGGCAGTTATGAAGGGTTTTGGATTTCCTGACAGGTTTGTGAGGTGGATTATGCTTTGTGTTTCTACTGCATCTTTCTCCATCTCTATCAATGGTGAATTAAAAGGTTTTTTCCTTGGTAAGAGGGGCTTGAGGCAAGGGGATCCTCTATCTTCTTTTCTTTTTGTCATTGGCATGGAATATCGGTCTAGAATGTTAAGGATTCTAGGAGAAGATTCTGAATTCAACTTCCATATTGGCTGTCAGGATTTGAAAATTAATCATTTGGCTTTTGCAGATGATTTGATGCTATTTTCTAGAGGTGATCCTATTTCTATCACTCTACTGATGAACTGTTTACAAGTTTTTGGGGAATGTTCTGGCCTGGTTGCCAATATCCTTAAATCTGAAAATGTTATGTGCTAGTTTAAATGATCATAATAAGGATGAACTACTTGATATCAGTTGCTTGAAATAAGGGGTGCTGCCTATTAGGTATCTTGGCATTCCTTTATGTGCTGTGAGGTTGAATTTTATGCATTATGATTCCCTTTTTGCTTCTTTAAAGAACTATTTTGGTAATTGGAAGGGTGCCACCATGTCTTATGCTGGAAGACTGCAACTGATTCTTTCTGTCATACAAGGGGTTTACTGTTTCTAGTTGGGAATTTATCCTATTATAGGAAGTGTAAAGTTGAAGATGGATCAGCTGTGTAGGAGGTTCTTATGGGGTGGATCTTGTGACACTAACAGGAAATCATTAGTAGGATGGGAGGAGATTTTTTTGCCTAAATCTGAAGGTGGTTTGGGAATCTTTCAGCTTGATGCCTGGAATCTGGCCCTTTTGTACAGAATTCTTTGGAATTTTCAGTGTAAGAAGGATTGTCTCTGGGTGAAGTGGATCAGTGAAATGTATTTGAAGAATGTTGATGTATGGCCCTATCAGTATAAGCATACTGATTCTGCTTTGATCAAATCTGTGTTCAGGATTAGGGACAGAATCTTGGATGGTACAGGATCTGTTGGTGCTACTGAGGCTTTGCTGCAGTCTTGGTCAGTTGGTACTAAGCTTTGCCCTAATAAGGCATATGATTTCTTTAGGAGACATGGTACTAGGGTTTGGTGGCACATATCTGTCTGGAATCCTAGGGCTACACCTAAACACTGTTTTTTGCTATGGATGTCTATGAAGAAGAGTCTACTGACTACTGACAGATTAAATTTTGAGGATAAGCTGTGTTCTCTTTGTGGTTTTGTTAATGAATCTGCCTCTCATCTGTTTTTTCAATGCCCTATTTCCTTTATGATTTGGGGAAATATTAGCATCTGGCTGGGCATCAGTAGGAGACTAGAGACTGTGGATAGTGCTGTTAGATGGATTTATAGAAAATGAAGGGGTACTTCTCTTGGGAATGTGGCCAGGTCTGCCTCTATGTCTGTTGTTGTGTACTGGATTTGGCACATGAGAAACAGGATAAGGTTTGATGGTGTTCGTAGCAAGATTTCTGATGTACTGCATTGTATTAAGACTCATATTTACTATATAATGCAGACTGCTTTTCCTTTGTACATTTTTACCCCATGATGTTAGGGTTTTGTACATCTTTTGTGATTTCTTTTGATGCTTGCTGGTGGTTGTTTGAGTATATTTTGTTTCTCTACACACCATGGGATAGGCTCTGTGAGTTATGCTCTCATATGACCCATTTTTGCAGTTTTTGTGTGTTGTTAAGTGTTTAGTGGCTGTTGTTTCTTGTAGCATATAACCTCATGTGTCTTATGCTGCCAGAAATCAACAAATCTAACCTCTTTTCAACACTGTGTAGGTGTTAGCCTAGTTCATTTAGTGTTTAGGATGTAATTTCCTGTATTTTGCATACCTTGGTTATATATATTTACATTTAACCAAAAAAAAAAAGGTTTAGCCTATTGGTTTGAAGGTGTATCAATTGATTTCAATTAAGATAAAATGTCAATTGCTTTAGCTATTTTGGCTATGTCTTTAGGCTTTAGAAGAGTTGTATCTTTTGTATTTCTTCACTATAGTAAAAAAAAATCGCCCGTGGACTGGTCGACAAATTGAGGGAAACCACGTAAATTTGGTGTTTTGTCTTATTCCTTCCATTTGTTATTTTGTGTTACCGTCGTTAAATGCTATCGCTCGGTTTATTTTTCCTAAAAAACTGATATCAGAGCCGAGGATATCAGAGGTTTTTCGAGCCGAAGTTTTTTCGATCTTTGAAAATTAGCCATCAAGTCGGTAACTAAGTATTATTTTGAGAAGTCGACCAAAACATCAACTTTGGGATGTGGAAGTTGAAGATGGAGGCCATGTTGATTCAAGAGGGCTTCGATATTGTGCTTTTAGGTAAGGAGAAAAAGCCAGAGAAAATGTCGAATAAGGAGTTTGTTGGTCTCGACAAGAAGGTCGGGTCATGAATCATCTTGTGTCTTTGTGATGAGGTTTTAAGAGAGGTAGTCACTGAGTTACTGCTAAGGATTTGTGGGAAAAATTAAAATCCTTATATATGAAGAAGACCGTGGAGAATAAACTTTATTTAAAGCAAAGTTTGTATATGCTTCATATGTCTGAAGGGTCATTTATATTATCGCACTGAGATAAATTTGATTCCTTGCTTATAGATTTGAGTAATATATATGCTAAGATTAATGAGGAGGATCAAGCCTTGTTGTTATTGTGTTCGCTTCCCCGGTCATTTAAGCATTTTTTAGAAACGATGCTTTATGGTAAGGATACTATTTCTTACAAAGAAATTAAGTCGATTTTGAAATTGAAAGAGCAAATTGATAAAGACATAAATATGGGAAGTAGTATTAGTTAGGTAGATGCGCTGGTAGTTTGGGGTAGATCAAAAAAGAAGGATGCAGCGATTGAAAATTATGTTTTGAATCTCAGACCTAAATATTTGACGTGCAATTATTGTAAGAAGTTTGGGCATATCAAATATGACTGCTTTCTACTTAAGAACAAAGAAAAGCATGAAAAAGAAGAAAGAGCGTGGTAAAGAGTCTGATCAGGCCGGTATCGTAGAAGATGAGAGTGATGGAGATATCTTCTTGGTTGATGATAAATTAAGGTCTACTGATGAATGGATCTTGGATTCTGGTTGCACTTATCATATGTGTCCTAATAAGGACTGGTTTTCAACGTATGATTCGGTTCAAGGTGGAGTTGTTTTGTTGGGCAACGGCGCATTTCGCAAGTTTGCTGGTATTGGTACGCGATAACATGCTATTTAGTACCTTAAATTACACCTTTATTTACCCCGAATTATGCTTGAGAGAGGAAGGATATAGTTCGAATATTATGTGAAATACATGTTGATTGCACAGTAAGTGTTCTCTAGATATTGATTCTGCACTTGTATGATTACCCTGAGGATTTGACATTGTTCTTCTTTGTTTTATGGGTTTTATAGGAGTACCTTATTCCGGAGTAGCTAAGGCATGGATCTGGACCAGAGAAAGTCACGAGGCCGAGTTAAAAGAGTCCGTGAAGAGATCTGTCAGAGAAAAGAGCTGAAGTTGGGCTCGATAGACCGAGGCCCACCACCAACGTATCGAGTTCTTGGAAGACACGAAATTAACCCTACATCGTTTTACTAGGTCGGTTAGGGTTTTATTGAATCATATGCCGGCTATATGGCCTATATAAAGCCACAGTCATCCATTGTAAACATATACTTTCATATACTTTTGACACCAATAATATACAATACATTGTTTATGCAATAAAAGTTCATAGTTTTATATTTTGAGTTGTTTTCTGGTTTCCCTCTTCCTCGCCGTTCTCTAACTTTAGTAGATCAAGTTAGTTACCATAGCCAAATGTATGAAGCTTGAACGTTCCTTTATGTCTTAGTTATGGTCGATTTACTTGTTTTTACGTGTTGTACTTGATCTGAATGTGTAACGACCCCGTAATTTACCAGAATTAATCATAACGAAGCAATGTAGTCCAAAATTAAGAACCACCACACTCGATTCAACGGCGGTCTATACAGCTAAATCAAGGCACTTTTAGGTCGCCTTAATCTGGAGATTCTGCGTCAACTACGTTGATCGATCGGTTTAATTAACAGTAGGTTAGATCTGGTCAATCTGCTTATTGTATTCGTAAATTAACATGAAGGACGATAAAGTGAAATTTTAATTAGGACATAGTCTGGATCGATCTATAGGAACGTGCTAGTCAATCCACGATAGCTGCTTAGGGAGGTTCTCGGTCTTGAGCCGGCACTTTTTGGTACTTATTGCGTGTGGGTTAATACAACTAACAAAAGAGGTTAACTACACATAGACATTTATTGTCCTTTCAATGGAAGTAGACAAGGTTAGCAGACTGCACCCGTAGCTAAAAGTGAGTTAATAATATGTTTTGATTCGGGGAATTTCTGAGGGAAGTACACATAAAGATTAGTTACACCATGTCGCGAGATAGGTTGGGAAGGGAGGAATACCGGGTTTATTTCCGTTCTTATGTTTGTCAATGGCTGCTTGTGTATTCTTAGTTAGATTAAGTGCGTCTATTTCTAAGTTGCATTGTCTCTGTGGGATCGATCTTGATTCGCCATTGCTATACTATGATTAGGCCAAGTACTCTTGCTAGTATAAGCGACTTCACGCACGACATCAAGTTTTTGGCGCCGTTGCCGGGAACAACGGCCAACTGAAGTAATAAATTCATTTATATCTATTTAAGAACAATTTGTTTTTCTGTTATGTTATTCTTAATTAAGATTTTGATTCATTCTGTATGTTCGTGCAATATTGTGAGATCAGAGAGAGAAAATCAGGGCCCAATTTAGCGTGGTCTCACTACGATTAATATAGTTCCAGAAATTCAAACTCTGCTCGTCTCTGTGCTTCTGTGTTTATCCCTGTTAGTAGGTCCACATCAGTTGGGTCTGAACCAAACTAAAGCGGAAAGTTGCTAACCGTGTTTTGGTTTTTTTTTTGGTCTCTTTTGCAGGAGTACAGAGCACTTCTGATTTCTTTTCTGAAAATATTTTTGGGAACCAAAGTCAGATAAGGACGATACCTCACACCGTTTTGAACATCAGACCAATCTTGATGTATCCTGGCTCAAAGGTAAGAGAACAATACGAGGAGGACAAGAAGCGAGTAAAGCTGGAAGAAGAAGCAGCGAAAACCAAGAGGAATATGGAAGCAAGCCTGAGGGAGTATGAAAACTATAGGAGAGGTAAGTCTCATATTCAAGTTATTGATGTATCATCTTCCGACCCCGATCCCGAAGAGGATCTTGATTATATCCCATCTGAGCCCGAGGATTACCCGGACTCAGATGCAGTGGAAAAATTATGAGACCCTGGCACGTTTTGGCTTCCTATTTTGTTAAATTGCGTATCTTTAGGACTAGGATAATGTGACTCTGGTTCGAGTTGCAATATCATTCCGCTTTCACTATGTCAAGCGGTAAACTTCAAGGTCACATTAGACCAAACGCGTGCCATGAGATTTGTAGATCATAAAGCTGACATGGAAGTTGTCATGCTGGTTGACTACACTATCAAGGTGGGAGATTTTTGTTTCCCTATTCATTTTCTGGTTTTAGACGTCCCAGGGGACCTAGTGCAAATATCTTGTTAGGACGTCCCTTTCTGTCTACTAGCAGAGCTATTCTGGATTACGATAGTGTTGAGATAACACTTAGGATCAACAATGATGCTAGAACTCTTAGGATCCTAGAGCCACTAAACAATAGACCTGGAGAGTGCCGTATGAGCTCGAGTTCTGGGGAGGTCAAGATCGTTGAGATAGAAGATGTTAGGAATAAAGAGGTTTTGGTTAGGACCGGTGAGCAAGAATTTATGACAATTCTACTTCTGGAACGAGAGAAAAGGGACCATGACCAAGAGCAACGGGAGGCACAGGATACCTTGTGCAGTGTTGGAGTATATTTAAAGGATGACAAGGTGGATCCCGCCCAATTAAAGGACAATACTCGAAGTAGATGGGGTAAGCCGAGTGTACTAGCCAGAAGGGCCAAGCATGCACGACAAAGAGCTCGGGGACCTACCAAGCAAGACCGAGAAGGTGCTCTACTTGAAGGTATGGAAGCATGCTTCTTCCTTGGTCTAAAAAGCCAAGGAAGAGCCTTTATTGAGAGAGATGGGAGGCACACTTCGGTTAAAGCCTCTAGAGTGCAGGTTTGGCGGGTGAAAACCCGAAAGTCTGACTGAAGGATAAGTCAGAAGGAAACTCAAGCTGACGACTCTAAACTCAGCACTACTTCTTACCCTTTAGGTAGTTAAGTCAATAAAAGTAACTAAAGAGGGGATGAGCTTTTTTTCATCCTAACGGATCCAATGGCCTTAGACCAATGGATGATGGGAAAGTTTTTTTACTCATTGTCCGCTTTAGTGAAGTAGGTTAGGCGAGTCGGGAAAAGAACAAGTAAAGAGTGAGAAATTGGTCATCAATGTGTAAAAAAGGAACAAAAAATGAAGTGAGAACCAGTGGAGGGTACACTAGACTCGAGTTTGGAAAAAGCTGGGAAAAGGAAGCCTCGATTTACTACAATTGTATGCCGGTGTATCGAGATGGGTAAGCCCTAATTCCGGGGTCATAACTGAACCTGGACACTTTCGATAGCGCGTTGGGTGCATGCGTTGTATCGGGTCAGCTGACAGTCTGCACAACCGCCCATTCTTCCCTATTTTCCACCATTTTCTCCTTCACCATATACCCTCCCACCTCAACCAACCCTCAATTCTCTCACCCATTAATTCTTCCCACTCCCCCACTCAACTTTTCCATCTCCACCTTTCACATTCCACCTTCATTTCCTCTATTTAAACACCCTTCTTTTACACCATTATCACCACCAATTTCAAAATCTCCTTCATCTCTTCTCTCTGATTTATGGCCACCACTACCATCTCCAAACACCACCATTTAAACCACCACACCACCCTTAACCCTTCCTCCACACTAATCCCGTGGCTGTTGCCGTTCTGTTATTGCTGCTGTATCACTGTTGATATTCTTCTTTCCATTTTTAGTCTGCAACAGACCCTCAGATAAAATTCTGAAACACAGACCCCAATTCAGCATGCCCCACTTCCGGTAAATCGAGCCTATTTTTCAGTACAGAAAGAGTCTTTCAGCAACATATGTTCATCAGCTTCCATGGGCCCAAAACGCAACCGTACCAGTCGTCGTGCAAGCGGTCAATAGGCAATCCGAGGAGATTCGAATCCCTTGATTGACGGGGTTGTGCAGTTTTCTTCACTACAGATTTATGAGGCTTTCCGTGGTCACTGGAACGTAAGACTAGTTGCCCGAGAGAGGGGCGTCGATTTGGAGGACTGTGGAACCTTTTACCACAGATTCTTAAATACCACAATCTTTCAGACATGGCCGACCCTCCAGCTAGGTTCAATGCCACCTTGGTACGGGAGTATTATGCTCACGTGGCGCATAATTAGGATGCTACATTTTCTATGGTCCGTGGAGTCCGAGAAGAATTCACAATTGAGTGCATCAATGCATACTTGTGTGTTCGCCGTGCATCTATGAGCCCAGATGAGTACAATTCCTCTACTGACATCTATGACATGGAGCGGATGCAGATGATTGCCGAATAATTTGGGGTGTTTTGGCAGAGAAACTCCATGGAAGTCCCCACTGTTTTTCTGGAGAACAACCTATCATAGGACAGGAAGATGGTCCACCGCTTTGTTTGCACACATCTCTTGCTGACCAAGCATCATGCCTCCGTCACACCGATGCGAGCCGAGTTAATGTTCTATCTGGAGCAGGTGTCACCAGTGAATGTGGGATTGCTTATGCATAACCGCATTCGGTATATTGCCGATGACTCCGAGCGTGAGCTTCTACCATATGGTCACATGATAGACATGTTTGCGAAAGAGGATGGTGTTCCGGTTATTGTTAGAGATACCTGGGAGGGGCCCCGGCCTATTATAAGTTTAGTTTCAGTCACTCGTACGAACCGACGCATTCAATAGGCAGAGAGACATGAGAGCACTCTGATACTTGGAGGACCTCGATCTCAGAGAGAGATCAATGAGGATACTTCCAGAGAGCTTGCGGGCTTACACCACAAGATGGATTACATGATTGAGCACTTAGGCATTCCTCCATACGCCCCTTCACCTAGATCTGCCCCTTGTCACGGAGCGTCTTCTTCGATTGCTGGTCGTTCTACATCCACACCTCCTGGTTTTGAGCATCCGGCTGATCCAGAGGAGGCTATTACTTTATTGATTCCGACGACTAGTTTTTCATTTCCATTGTTGTTTTTTCATTTCTTTTTCATTTTTCTTTTATTTTCCACACTCATAAACTATGTATGGTTTAATTTTTAATATAATAATTTTGTTGGCTTAATTTGTTTTAGAGTTATTTTATTTTCTATTTTACTCTCGTCATTTTTGTTATATCGGTTAGTGTCACCCCGAGTGTCTCGTTTCGTGTTGCTTGAGAATTTTTGCAGATTTTTGATGGATTCTATTTTCTACCCATTGACACGTATTCGAGGATCCATACTCCGCTGCTCTGGGATTAATGAGGCTAAGTTCCTTTCATGTTCTTAATCTTTTCATCATTGGGGACAATGTTTTCGATTAAGTGGGGGGTAGGCACGTCACTTAGCATTTGGCATTGTATTTCGCTAAGTAATCATTTGTCTCTATTCTCTTTGACGAATTTTTCACCACTTCTACTTTTGATTCGCTTTCGACAAGATTGTAAAAGGAATGAGTCTTTGATCTTTTGGAGCTAATTAATTACATCTTTGTTTCATTAAAGATGAATGAAAATCATGCCAACATTTGAAGCAGTTGCGTATTAACCGTATGTTTTGTTCATGAACCAATCATTTAAGCAGGTATAACTCACTTTCGTCAGTGTGTAGCTAGATGACACATTATTTTGACTATAGTTGCCCTTTTTTTCCGAGTTTGTTCTACTTATGGTTATTAAGGTCAAGATGTGGATCAAATAAGAGGCTAAAGAAAAACGGATTCGGTAGTTTATCAAAGAGCGGACCATGAGGATAGATAGATTTTTGAGTGTCCACCCTTCCAACAAAAGAGAACTTACAAAATATATATTGCTAATCTCAATTCTCTTTGGCAAGAGGGAAGCAAATTCAGGCCTTGGAGTAGTACTTGGTTCTCGATCTGCCTTGCCTAGTTGACTTGACCCTCGCCCAAATAAAAAGACCTGATAAACGCGAGCCTTAGAGAAGTACTTGGTTCTCGATCTGTCTTGCCCAGTTGACTTGACCTATAAATTTAAATGAAATAAAGTCAAAATGCATTATGGCGCAAAGGGACAAGCACTCTCGGGATATACTACCTAGACTTAAGTTGATATAATGTGATTCTATTTGCATGACTGATGCTTGAGAGTTATTTCACACACACACACCGGTTCATGGATTGAATATTGTTTAATGCGTTCCGTTTGGAAAATAATTGACATGCTTCTTATTTTGAAATTGTGACACATAGCTGTTTTTAATTAACCTGTATATTGGTCCGAGGTTTCATTTTATTTTTCCTTTTTGCTCGGGACGATCAAAAGCTAAGTGGGGGGTAGTTGATAAAATGCTATTTAGTACCTTAAACTACACCTTTATTTACCCCGAATTGTGCTCGAGAGAGGAAGGATAGTCTGAATATTATGCGTATACATGTTGATTTCATAGTAAGTGTTCTTTATATATTGATTATGCATTTGTATGATTACCCCGAGGATTTGGCACTGTTCTGCTTTGTTTTATGTGTTTTATAGGAGTAACTTATTCCGGAGCAGCTAAGGCTTGGATCTGGACCAAAGAAAGTCATGAGGCCGTGTTAAAAGCGTCCATGAAGAGATCTAGAGAAAAGAGCTGAAGTTGGGCTCTATAGACCGAGGCCCACCACCGACATATACAGTTGATGGAAGACAAGAAATTAACCCTATAGTGTTTTACTAGGTCGGTCAGGGTTTTATTGAGTCATATGTCGGCTATATTGCCTATATAAAGCCACAGTCATCCATTTAAATATATACTTACATATACTGTTGGGAATAAAATTTAAGTTTTGATGATGATTCATCTTATTCAAGAGCATGTTTGTTTACACCCCATTGATGAAGTGCTGAAACTAGCTGTTATAGTGAAAGGCTAAAAGATGTCTAGAACTGAATGTATAAGTTTTACTAGAGTCTGATAATTGTATAGGTTATATTAGACAAGCACTGTATTAGATAGAAGTGTCGTAAAACTAAAAACTAGAAATCATCGAAGAAATTGGAAAGACAAGTTATCTGAAACTGACTTAGACTACACCAAGAACTGACACTCACAGTCTCAGTTGACTTATCTAGGAGATAAAAGAACTGAGGGCTCAAACTCAGTTATTGAAGACTGAAGAACTAAGGGTTCAAACTCAGTTTATGAAGACCAAGTCGAGACTATAAAGTTAGACTTCATGCAAGTTTATGGTGACCTGAACTGACTTTATGAATCTTGTATGAAGACCTAAGAATCATAAGAACAATGAACTCTTAGACGATATTTGCTTATGGTGTACTCTGATTTAATCAATAATAATCAGATGAAAAACTGGAGTACTGACATTTGAAGAAGAGTAAAATCTCAGTTAATGCTCCAAGTTAGTCAAGAAACTAACAACTGGCGAACTCAGTATAAAACTGATCATGAAACTCAGTTTTATAAGTCAGTCATCCAAGGAACTGATAGTACAGTGAAACGTTGATGGGGCTAAACTGTATGTCCAATCTTACCGGCAGTGTACCGGGTCAAATTGTAGTCTAGTCTGGTGAATCAAGATCGTATCCCTCAGGGAAATGAAAATATAATTCAAAATGTGGTTAAACACCAATTAGTTATTATTATCTTGATCTAAATCGCAGTCCTTACCAAATAGAGTTATTAATATGATACTAATGCAATAAATAAGTAGATATTTATATAGATATATAGATACCAATATAATAAATACTAATATAGATAGTTATATAAAAAGAACTAACCAAGACAATATTATTGAACCATGATCTCTTTTAGTTTAATGGATGTGATCGAACTTCCTCTTTTAAGGTGTTATTGATTATGTGAAACGGTATACTCCTCAGCTAACAAATTCCCCTCATACGAGTGCACGAATTTGTTCTATGCCTCCTCCTTGGTAAAACCGCGATTAAACCTAATGATTTGACATGATAATCTCTCGAGTATAAATATTCTGTCCCTAGATAAGAAAGAGGGTTCCGTTTGTCAGACGGCCAATTTTACCTTCCAGTCTTTCTACCTTTTTCTCATACCCTAACGTCTCTGGTCAGTTCATGATTAGGTTATGTCTCTGTCGATACTGGTTAATTACGTCAATACAGATTGTCAATTAGTTCAAGTAGAAAAAGATTCATCATATTCAATTTTTAATCAAATTTTAACATAGTCATCATCCATTTCCCTAAAAGATCAAAATAGTTCAATTACATGTCTTGGCTAGTTGTATAATTAGCCTATAGTCATTATTAAACTATTGTATAGAATTTTACATAAACAACAAACATAATAACATTAGAATATTACCGATTACAATTGTTGAAGTGGGCTTTTTCCTCTGAATGTAACAACAGCTATGAAATCAACAACCTTCGATAATTATTCTAAATATTACAACGATACTAATACTATTTTTTATGGCAGAATGCCTACTGAAATAATATTTACAGAGAGTAGATAAGAAAATATATATAATGATAGAGATATATATATTGGTACAGGTTTTTTTTCTCTCATAAATGAGGCTATTTATAGGCAGTGTTTTCTGATCCGGCGTACGCCGAGACTGATCCGGCGTGCGCCGGATTAACCGAATTTGAGTACTCTTTGTCAGACGCATGTGGAGTAACATGGGTTAATCATCAAATAATCCGGCGTGAACCGAGACTGATCCGGCGTGCGCCGGATTTAACAAATATCAGCCACTTGATCAGATTATTATATATTTCGATTCCGATTCTTCTACTTTGTATCACATAATACCTGCATAATTCAAAAACAACAAAACCACAGGTAAATCTGATAACAAAAGTTATAATCTGTATTACGTTATTTATTTGTAACTATTAGATTTTTATAAGTTATTTTACTATCTTTTAAGATATTTAGACAAAATTTATTAATAATATGTTATAAAATGTTATAAATTTTAGTTATAAAGTTAACATATATCAAACGTTGTAAATGAAGCAATTCTATTGGATGAATTACTGACAAGTCAGAACGGTCACAAAATATAGTCGTTTCAAGATAGACGTTGATACAATTCAAATTCAAGCGAAATGAACGTTGGACCTCACACTATAAATAGAGGACTTTACACCAAGGATCACAACTAAGAATTGACAAGATTACAAGCATTTTCGTGCAAGAGTCTAGTTCATTCGATTTATCATCTATATCTGCGCTAACAAGATCAATCAAGAATTTCTTCAAGTGTTAAAGCTACATAGAATTTATCTAGAATCTGACACTTTGAAGAACCACAAACAAGAATCAATTTATTGATTCTCAACCCAACTTTGATTCTTAATCAAAGGTTCATACTATGAAGCAATTCAGAGAAGGATTTGCCTAGGACAATTGTATCAGCAGTCGGGTAGACTGTGTTTGTGGTGGTAGCTGGTGAAGAGGCATACGTAACCCTTCAAGGACCAGTGGGTCAAGCATTTGAAGAGCAGCAATCCAACCTGTTCTTTGACTGTTTAGATAGTGAAGCTAGGATTAGCCAAGGACTATTGTTTAGGACTTTTTGTAACAGCTCACCTCAAGAAGTGCTAGTGGAATTTTCCTCCTACACAACAGGGGAAGAGAGGACTGACAGGATTACACCACCTGGAACGTCTATAACTCTTGTTTTATTTACTTTAAGCACTTACATTCTTTTACAACATTTAATTTTGTTCATACAGCATACTGAAGAACTGATTGTTTCACTGAATCACAGCTCACGAACTGACATTCATCAGAATTCAGTTTAGGACACATAGCATTCACAGAGAATAACAAGATCAAGAAAAAGGCTAAAAATTATATCCGCTGCCGGTTGACTCAGTTTGTTATAAGTCAGTTTTGACTTAGACTCAACTCAGTCAGCTTAACTCCGTACAAGTTTTAACTGAACCTAATTCGCCTAAAATTTAGTTTTTAATGGCATGTTTATTCACCCCCCCCCCCTCTAAACTTGTGTCAGCCTTTCCAAGGGACCAACAATTGGTATCGGAACAGAGTTTTCTGTTCCGACTTAGAGCAAGTAACTAGTAATATGTTATTCCGATATCAACAACTAGTATCGAGTAGTAAAAAACTCAGTTGCTCTAATCCTCCTCTAGTTGTTCTCATTAGAAAGCTCAATTATCATTTTTTATATAATCAGTTTTCACTCACTCACAATGGATAACAATTAGTTTGCCAGACAAATTCTTATGTGCAACATGGATAATTTGATGAATACAAACGTCGCATGCAGTCTTTTCTAGCAGCTTCTCATGACGAGATGATGGACGTGCTCACTGATGGACCAATCCAGATCACTCACATGCAGACTGTTGATGGAAATCAAGTTCAAGTTCCAAAGCCCATGGCTGAATGGACCAATGATGATCGCAAGCGAAACAATCTCAACAACGTTGCTATGGACTATATCCTCAGAACTCTTGATAGCAACATGTACCTGAAGGTGAAAGATTGCACTACTGCTAAGGAAATGTGGGACAAACTTCAGTTAGTTTGTGAAGGTACTGACTCTATCAAGGAGAATATGATCTCAGTTGCAAAGCAGAAGTTTGAGAATTTCAAGATGAAATCCGGAGAGACCATTGACCAAATGGAGACAAGATTCAGTGCAATCATGGATGATCTGGACCTACTCAAGATTGAATATACAAAGAAAGTAATCAATACAAGAATCTTGAAGGCATTGCCCATGTGTTGGAAGATGAAGGTCACTGCTATGGAAGAATCTAGAAGACTCGACATAGAGGATTCCTCTAAAATCTTCTCAGATCTGAAAGCTTATGAATTCAGTGAAGATTTTACAAGCACAGCTGCCATAATCAAAGCTCTGGAAGAACCTAAAACCACAGCACTTGTAGCAACATCAAATGATACTCAAGAAACATCCACAATTAATCTTCAACAGTTGGATGAAATGGAAGAACAAATGGCACTTATGATGAGTCGAATCAGAAGGATGAAGAATGGTCATCCAGTAACTCAGAAGTATATCAAGAAGACTCCTGAGAAAAGGAAAGATGATGAATATCTTTGCTTCAACTGTAAGAAGCCTGGTCACTACAAAGCTGAATGTCCAGAACTGACCAAGAAGACTCAGCAACGAAGAACTGGAAGAAGAGCATTGTTAGCTGTAGATAAATCTGACTACGATGCTGGTACAGAAAGATTGTCTGATGATACAGCTTTAATGGCTCACATGGAACATTCCAATGAGGTATGTGAATCAAATTCCAAATACAGCTCAGCTCAAATTTCTATGCAAAATGCATGTTCTTTAACAGCCGATTCCAATCCAAAAAACTCAGAATTAGAAGAAACTCTTGACGAATTGATGAGTCAGCTTGTCACTATACAGGCTGGTTATGAATCAATCAAAGCTGAGAAAGTAGTTCTAATTCTAGAAGTCAAAAGATTGAAAGATGAGTTGAACACGTTTGAGACTAAGCAGAACTGATAAAGGAAAGACTCAGTATCAGCCTACTGCATCAGCAGCAGCAACTGAATCCTTTCCTCTATCTAGCTCAGCCACTGGATTCAAATCAGGTAAGCCATATGGAGATAGAACTAGCTTAGGATTTGATACTCAGCAAACTTCAAAGGCAGGAACGAGTAAGGCAACTGAACCTAATACCAAAACTGGTGTTAAGTTCGTAGCTGAACAAAGTCCTCAAACTGAAAAGCATGCTAAACCAGTGAAACTAGTTCAATGTGAATCAAATCAGTCTCAGCATCAATTTTCAAAGAAGTCAACTGCAAACAATAGAGTCAATAAAAATGTAAAACAACTGTACATCATGAAAATCGAAAACGTAGATCAACTGCTGAATCTACTAAAGCTAATCATGCTAAGAACCCGAAAAACTTCAGTCAAAGTAAATCCAAGAATATCAACTATTCAAAGATTCACGAGGTCATGGGGAAAGGTAGATTATTTCCAACTGATGATGACTGGAATTTCTTTGAATCTACTATTAAAACTAAAAGAAACAATCATTTCAGATAGAAAACTTATTACAAGTTTCAGTCTAAAGGTCAGCAGAGGAATCATTTCAGTCCTCAGCAGAAACCTCAGTACCAAGGTCGGCACAGACCTCAGTACAAAAGAAATGATGGTTATCACTCAAGTTACAATAATAGAAAGCATCATGGAAATCAGTTTCAGTCAAAAGATCTGAGAGATCATATAAATAAGACACAGTCTAAGCATAGATACTATGGAAGTGTGGCTTACATGTATGAAAACAAGTGCAACAATATCTGAAGAATACCTAAAGGATATATTCCCAAATTTGGGTTTAGTTTTTAATATAATGATTTTGTTGGCTTAATTTGTTTTAGAGTTATTTTATTTTCTATTTTACTGTCGTCATTTTTGTTATATCGGTTAGTGTCACCCCGAGTGTCTCGTTTCGTGTTGCATGAGAATTTTTGCAGATTTTTGATGGATTCTATTTTCTACGCGTTGACACATATTCGAGGATCCATAATCCGCTGCTCCGGGATTAATGAGGCTAAGTTCATTTCATGTTCTTAATCTTTTCATCATTGGGGACAATGTTTCGATTAAGAGGGGGTAGGCACGTCACTTAGCTTTTTGCATTGTATATCGCTAAGTAATCATTTGTCTCTATCTGACGCATTTTTCACCACTTCTACTTTTGATTCGCTTTCGACAGGATTGTAAAAGGAATGAGTCTTTGATCTTTTGGAGCTAATTAATTACATCTTTGTTTCATAAAAGATGAATGAAAGTCATGCCAACATTTGAAGCAGTTGCCGTATATTATGTTCATGAACCAACCATTTAAGCAGGTATAACTCACTTTCGTCAGTGTGTAGCTAGATGACATAATATTTTGACTATAGTCGACCTTGGTTTTTCCGAGTTTGTTCTACCTATGGTCACTTAGGTCAAGTTGTTGGATCAAATAAGAGGCTAAAGAAAAACGGATTCGGTAGTTTATCAAAGAGCGGACCGTGAGGATAGATAGATTTTTGAGTGTCCACCCTTCCAACAAAAGAGAACATAAAAAATATATATTGCTAATCTCAATTCTCTTTGGCAAGAGGGAAGCAAATTCGGAGCGTAAGACGCATGACCCTCGCACAAATAAATAGACCTGATAAACGCGAGCCTTGGAGTAGTACTTGGTTCTCGATCTGCCTTGCCAAGTTGACTTGACCTATAAATTTAAATGAAATAAAGTCAAAATGCATTATGGCGTAAAGGGAAAAGCACTCTCGGGATATACTACGTAGACTTAAGTTGATATAATGTGATTCTATTTGCATGACTGACGCTTGGGAGTTATTTCACACACACACCGGTTCATGGATTGAATATTGTTTAATGCGTTCCGTTTGGAAAATAATCGACATGCTTCTTATTTTGAAATTGTGACACATAGCTGTTTTTAATTAACCTGTATATTGGTCCGAGGTTTCATTTTCTTTCGCCTTTTTGCTCGGGACGATCAAAAGCTAAGTGGGGTGTAGTTGATAAAATGCTATTTAGTACCTTAAACTACACCTTTATTTACCCCGAATTGTGCTCGAGAGAGGAAGGATAGTCCGAATATTATGCGGATACATGTTGATTTCATAGTAAGTGTTCTTTAGATATTGATTATGCATTTGTATGATTACCCCGAGGATTTGACACTGTTCTGCTTTGTTTATGTGTTTTATAGGAGTACCTTATTCCGGAACAGCTAAGGCATGGATCTGGACCAAAGAAAGTCATGAGGCCGAGTTAAAAGAGTCCATGAATAGATCTGTCAGAGAAAAGAGCTGAAGTTGGGCTCCATAGCCCGAGGCCCACCACCGACGTATCCAGTTCATGGAAGACAAGAAATTAACCCTATAGTGTTTTACTAGGTCGGTTAGTGTTTTATTGAGTCATATGTTGGCTATATTGCCTATATATAGCCACAGTCATCCATTGTAAACATATACTTTCATATACTTTTGACACCAATAATATACAATACATTATTCATGCAATAAAAGTTCATTGTTTTATATTCTGAGTTGTTTTCCGGTTTACCTCTTCCCCGCCGTCTCTAACTTGAGTAGATCAAGTTAGATCTCCATAGCCGAAGGTATGAAGCTTGAACGTTCCTTTTTGTCTTAGTTATGGTAGATTTATTTGTTTTTACGTGTTGTACTTGATCTGAATGTGTAACGACCCCGTAATTTACTAGAAATTAATAATCATAATGAAGCAATGTAGTTTGATAATTAAGAACCACCGCACCCGATTCAGCGGCGGTCTATACCTGTGAATCGAAGGACTTTTAGATCACCTTAATCTGGAGATTCAGCGTCAGCTACGTTGATCGACAAGTTTAATTAACAGTAGGTTTGATCTGGCCAATCTACTTATTGTATTCGTAAATTAAAATGAAGGACGATAAAATGAAGTGTTAATTAAGACATAGTCTGGATTGATCTCTAGGAACGTGCTAGTCAATCCACGATAGTTGCTTAGGGAGGTTTTCGGTCTTGAGCCGGCACTTTCTAGTACTTATTGCGTGTGGGTTAATACAACCAACAAAGGAGGTTAACTGCACATAGACGTTTACTGTCCTTTCAATAGAAGTATACAAGGTTAGGAGACTGCACCCGTACCTGAAACCGAGTTAATAACATGTTTTGATTGATTCGGGGAATTTCTAGGGGAAGTACACATAAAGATTAGTTACACCAAGTTGTGAGATAGGCTGGGAAGGAAGAAATACCATGTTTATTTCCGTTCTTATGTTGGTCAATGACCGTTTGTGTATTCTTAGTTAGATTCAATGCATTTATTTCTACGTTGCATTGTCTCTGTGGGATCGGCCTGGATTCGCCGTTGCTATACTATGGTTTGACCTATTACTCTTGCTAGTGTAAGCGATCTCAAGCGCGTCATCAGTACAGTTAGAATCAAGACCCATGATGGTGTTGTCAAAACACATAAGAAAGTCATACATGTTCCTGATCTGAAGAAAAATCTCATCTCTTTGGGCGCATTTGAGACTCTTCGGGGCAAATCAAATAAGAAGAATGCAGAGAGTGAAAATTATGTTTTGAATCATAGACATAAAGATTTGACGTGCAATTATTGTAAGATTGGGCATAATCCGATTGCTTTTGACTTATGAACAAAGAAAAGCATGAACAAAAAAAGAGCGTGAAAAAGAGTCTGGTCAAACTAGTATCGTAGAAGATGAGAGTGATGTAGATATCTTCTTTGTTGATGATAAATTAAGGTCTACTGATGAATGGATCTTGGATTCTGGTTGCACGTATCTTATGTGTCCTAATAGGGACTGGTTTTCCACGTATGATTCAGCTAAAGGTGGAATTGTTTCGTTGGGCAATGACGCAATTTCAAAAGTTGCTGGTATTGGTACGGTTAGATATAAGACCCATGGTGGTGTTGCAAAAACACTTAAGAAAGTCAGACATGTTCCAGATCTGAAGAAAAATCTCATCTCTTTGGGCGCATTAAAGACTCTTGGATTTATGTACACTGCTGAAGGTGGAGTTTTGAAACTAATTAAAGGTGTTCTTGTTGTTATGAAAGCTTGCAGGTCGGGTGTTTTGTACGTTTTGCAGGGATCCACAGTCATTGGCACTTCTTCAATTTCGACGTTGTCACGTTCAAAGTTAGACATTACGAAGCGTTGCCCATTTGTTAAGTTCAAGCAGTGCTTGGACTTATTTGATACTGTTTTAAGCTTTGAAGCCTGTGGAGAAATAATAGTGTTACTATTTCTGGATGTGGGTCTTTTGTCCTAAGATGGAGATTTGCTAGTGTTAGTGAGCCAAAAGCCCACAATAACTTTTTGTTTGTTGCTATTGTTTCCCACATTGGCAATTCCAATTGCCTTTGCCGACTAAGTTTAGTATTAAAAGGTTTAGCCGATTGGTTTTAAGCTGTACCAATTTGTATCAATTAAGATAAAATTTCAATTGGGGTCTTCACCTGTCTCTTGGAAGACCAAGAAGCAACATACTGTTTCACGATTGTCTGTTGAAGCCGAATATAGATTGATAGCAGCCCCTACTTTCGAACTGAAATGGTTGAAAGCCTTACCTGCTGGCTTATGGGTGGACCATCCTCGTGCGATGGATTTATTTTGTGATAGCAAATCTGCCCTCCATTTTGCACAGAATCCGGTGTTTCACGAATGCATGAAACACATTGAAGTTGACAGTCGCTATGTTCGGGATGTGGTTCAAGATGGCATGATACTTCCCCGTCACGTGTCAACTAATGAGCAGTTGGCGGATATTTTTAACAAGGCATTGGGCAAACGACAATTTTTGTATTTACTCAGCAAGTTAGGTATTTCTAACCTGCATGCTCCAACTTGATGGAGGTATTACGGAATATTTTTCGGAATGTATTTAGTTTAGGAAGTAAATATTGGGTAATATTTCTTATTTATGTACGGTAGTGAATCTAGCGATTTTGACCGTGATTCATGGCCCCAAATTACTATGTAACCAGTATATTTATAGTGTCATATACTGAATGAAATATGCAGATCCAGGAATTTATTTCAGTGGTGTCACCGGAGTATAAAACTACATCTTTTATCTAAAAAAAAATTTAGTGGGGTCACTGAAGTCTAAAACATCAATTTTTATCGGCAAAACAACATTTTTTAACAACAAAACAACATAGTTTTAATATTAAAAAAGAAAAGTTTTTTTTTTAAATCCAGTGGGGTCATGTGACTCCCCCTTGAAGCACGTGGATCCGCCCCTGACAGAAATACGAGAAAGTATTTTTACAGTTTCCTTAATACTACTACTAATTCATTATCATTCAACAATTTCCAAATTCACCTTTATTACATTGATGTTATTTAAAGGGTAAATCGAATTTTTTCATCTAAAATTAATTATATTGACCTATCTTCTTAATATGTATGAAAAAATACCTTAAGCGGCTATTAGGGACAAAGACAGTAATTATGCACAGGCACAGCCCCACCAAACCGCCCAGTCATCCACTTGCTTAATTTGTACTGATAGGTACTGTATTTACTAAATCAGCCCGACCCCATCTATCATCCTCGATTTTATCAAATAAAAACTAAACCTTCCAGAAACATTTTCGGAACTGTTAATTATGTCTTCTTGAGGGGGGCTGCACTTTTCCAGATTCTTGGCATATGTCCATTTCACACTAGTTGCATTTACTTTGGGTTCAAACCATATATAATGTATTTGGACGTAATAGCTTTTCTCCCAAGTCTTCCAAAAGGCCCAAAATATATTATCTTAATTCACTCCAATATATTCATCTATAGAAAATAAATTGTCGCTTGGTGTTAGAAAAGAAAAAAAAAAAAAAAACCGAACGATAGCCCTTAACGACGATAACACAAAATAACAAATGAAAGGAAAAAAACAAACACTAAATTTACATGGTTTCCGGTAATTTGCCGACTAGTATATGGGTGAAAGAGAAAATATTATTATAGTGAAGAAATATGTTCTTGACGGGGAGCCTGCATAAACTGAGGCAGAATGTGGACGGTGTAAGCCAAGTAAGGCCGCGTGAATGATATGCAGATGAGACGAACAATAAAACGTCGATAACGCCCTGGGTCTTGAAGTAAAGGTCCATTAGCAAGGGCGAGACCGTGATTCTGCTCAATAAGAAAGTCCGCTAGTTTAGCATCCAAAACACTAACTTCGGAAAGAATGTCAAGTGTGTATTTCCGTGACAAAGGAAAATGCCTTCCAGACTATGGGTCACCTCGATGCCAAGAAAATACTTCAGAGGACCAAGATCTTTCATATGGAAGCACATACTCAAATTCTTTTTAAATGAGGCAAGAGCGGAATTGTCATTACCCAAGAAGATCAAATCATCGACGTACACAAGGACATTAAGTTGTACATGGCCGTGCGTAAGGGAGAAATGAAGCAGCAAGCTTGGCGAACCAACATCGGGAGCCTGCTTCAAGCAATACAAAGATTTTTTCAATTGGCACACCCTGCCAGGCTGATTAACCGTGAATCCAGGGGGCAATTTCATGTATACCTCATCGTCCAAGTCCCAATGTAAAAACGCGTTCTGCAAATCGATCTGGTAACACTCCCAATTCTTGGCCGTTGTGATAGCCAGAATGACCCGAAACATGACCATTGTATCCACAGGAGCAAATTTTTTGCCGTAATCAATCCCTTCGATCTAATGTTTGCCAAAAATAACAGGGAGGGCCTTTAAACGTTCGACTTCCCCATCTGCTTGATATTTGATTTTATACACCTACTTGAAAACGAGAGCTTTCTTGCCAGGGTTAGGTCAGCCATTTCCCAGGTGCTATTGTTTTCAAGGGCCATAATCTCTTGTTTCATGGCAACTCGCTAACCCGCATCTTTCATCTCCTCATTAAAGGTACGTGACTCAAAGAATGTTGTTATAGTTGCAAGGAATATCCGGTGTCGCACAGAAAAAATTATCACAATTCACAAAGTGTGCTATAGGATAGGGATTACCTAAGGAACCAGCTGAAGAGGATGCATGTGGAGACGAACTCAGTTTCTGAACAATGTGTGTGACATAGTGTTTGTGCGAGTCTGGAGGTCGTTTATCCCGTAAGCCATGCCCTAATTAGCAACAGGGGAATCGGCTAGCACAACAGTTGGAGCAACCCACATTATTTTCCACGGTTACACCTGCCAAAAGAGAGGCAATATCCACAGGCGACACAACAATGGCCTCATCCAAAATAGATTCCGGTTCGACCAAAAAATCATCGTCTACCCCACCGACATCAGGATAGGGCGGCGGATTTTTAACATGCGGTTCACTTGTCCTTTCATCAAAAGAAAATTCATTTTCATGGAATTTCACGGCTCGAGAGATAAAAATTCCACCTGAGGCTACATGCATGTGGAGACGAACTCAGTTCCTGAACAATGTGTGTGACATAGTGTTTGTGCGAGTCTGGAGGTCGTTTATCCCGTAAGCCATGCCCTAATTAGCAACAGGGGAATCGGCTAGCACAACAGTTGGAGCAACCCACATTATTTTCCACGGTTACACCTGCCAAAAGAGAGGCAATATCCACAGGCGACACAACAATGGCCTCATCCAAAATAGATTCCGGTTCGACCAAAAAATCATCGTCTACCCCACCGACATCAGGATAGGGCGGCGGATTTTTAACATGCGGTTCACTTGTCCTTTCATCAAAAGAAAATTCATTTTCATGGAATTTCACGGCTCGAGAGATAAAAATTCCACCTGAGGCTACATCATATAGTTTCCATCCCTTTTTATCGTTAGGATATCCTACAAACATACACTTACGACTTCGGGGGCAAATTTATTTCCCTTGGATTTTTTATTGTGAGCAAAACATAAACAGCCAAAAACGCGCAAATGATCGAAATTTGGTTCTTTGCCAAAAAGAATCTCAAATGGTGTCTTGTTTTGTAACAAACCCGAAGGAGTACGGTTGATCAAGTGCACAATACTAAGAATACGCTCACCCCAGAAAGTGATTGGTAAATTACCCTGAAACATCACATCTCGTCCTACATTTAGAATATGTAGATTTTTACATTCCACTCTCTGTTGAAGTTTGTAAAGTACAAACAAAAACATAAAGAGAAAGCGGAAGTCTATTATTCATGAATAATCAACAATTTAAGTTAGAATTCTACTGAGTATTGGGTATTCATATGATGGAGGACCATTCAAGGAATTCACAAAGTATCCATTGAAGATAAGAGATGGACCTATTACCAGATTCCAGGCCAAAAGGATGAATGAAGCTTTGAATGCCCTAGTTGTTGACTTCCATGATAAGGCATTGAAGATAGAGAAGAATCCATTGTTGGTGAATGTGTTTCAAGTCAAATAAAGTTCAAATGATGACCTGGGTGCTCCATTTGAACTTCCAAGTATTGCCGATGGACTGGGCTGATTTATTTCACATTTATGCCATCCTTGGGCCAAAAACGCTAAATTAGCATGTTTGATCCAAGTAGAGCCTATATTGCAGCTAAGAAGCCCAAGATGAAGCCCAAGGATTGTAATTTCGGAATTAATATTATTATTAATATTTAATTTCGTTTTTTTTGCTTTTTTTTATAGTTATTAAAGGTCAAATAAATGTGACGTAATCACTAAATTCAAGAGATAATGTTTGACTTTGATTTATATCTTTATTTGAGGAGATTATGATAAAAAATTCATTTTATTATTAGCAGATAATCAGACATCTAATTGTGGGATAATTTATTAATCTATAATTTGAAGATATATTTTGTTTTGGACATTTTCTTTTTCTCTATTTCACATAGACTTAAAAGATGTCTAAGTAATCAATCACTGTTGCATAATAACTTTTCTCCCCATCGAATCGAACAAAAAATAAAAATAAAGATGTCCAAGTACGTTATTTCGTATTCTTATTTTTCTTTTTAGGTTAAGATAAAGACTTGAATTATCTCTTAGATAAATTCAAGAAATTATCTTTTAGTTTTATTATTTTTCTTTTAGAAAATAAAAGCCAACTCCTTGGCCTATAAAAGGAGGAGGCATCCATTGTAGTTTGGTACCTTGAATTTTAATCATATTGAGAGCAGGGGCGGCTTCAGAAATTCGTGGATACGGGTCGGAAATTTGTCATATTCTATAATTGTTAAACTTAGTCTTATATACTATTATAGCTCAATGTGGGTCAATATGGATCAATATAAAAGAATAAGCGGGTCAGACTCACATATATACGTGTACCTATATTCTTTTTCCCACTATAGTATTTTTTTAGCGGGTCGGTTGACCCATTTCCTTTAAGGTGGAGCCGCTAGTGATTGATAGTAATTTTCTCTTAGATTTTTTACTTCTTTTTCTATATGCATTTTAAGTTTGTGAGCTAGACTTAAAGTGTTTCATTGTAGTCTTGATTTAATGATCATTAGAAGGGTCTTGGCTGTAGGATATAATATCGCCGGATGGATCAAGATCCACCCGATTACGCAGCGGAATAGTATAAGATCTAGATCTAGTCAACCAAAATACATAAAACAATAGAACTAAACCTACGAGGGGGTTTAGATTACCAACCTTTTCATGGTGCAAAACGCCAAGAACAAAAGATCAATCCAAGCTAGTTGAGAGCCCAGTTGAGAAGCCAAAGTCTTCCAACGTGTGTCTCCAAGCACCACCAGGTGGATGGTGTTTCAAGCCGCCGGACCTCCTCGATATGCTACCTTAGAAAAACCCGAAGTTTTTATAAAACTCGAACCCTAAGTAAGTAGCCGAAAAATCCAAGCTAATTTACTCCCAATTTTCGAAAAAAAATTGTGTCAATAAGGTTTGGGAGAACTCTCTTTATATAGAAGAGTATTCATTGTCCTTCAAGGAATTAATAATTAAGAGATAATTATTAGATTAATCCTTATTCCAAATTAAAGATAAATAAAATAATTATCCCAAACAAATTAGGATAAATAATATTATTATCTAATATTTCATGAATTATCAATTAACAAATAAAAGATAAATCACATGTTATATAATTATCCAAGAAAACTAATTCCTTAATAATCAAATAACTTACAAAATGCGCCCCACCTTAATTAAATAAAGGTCCATGCGCATTTTTTTGACACATTGGGCCGAGTCCACGGAAAATATCTTTTCCATATATTTAATTATCTAGACCAACTAAACAATTAATCCACATATCAATTAAATAGTCCAATCCAACTATTTAATTATAATTGAGGTGAAACTACGAGAAAACATATGCTATGTTAGGAGCCACGTCGGGGACCATCGACCCACATTCAGTAGCTACAATAAATTAAATAAAATTATTCGTCAGACTGAACAATAATATTCAATCTATTAATTCCGGGATTACGGCACCATAAACCCGAAACTGAACTCTGCCGAATATAGATAACTTATACTCAACTATGAGTTGATAAGCGTCCACTGATATAATCATCACATACGGATAAATCCTCCATAGACTGTTCATTTCGATTCGGGATATTTCCGTAGACCCTTCTCGAAACATCTTATCCTTATTTACCACTAACCTCCTAGTGACCAATTAGTTCATAACTAATATAATATGAACTGAGCTCATCGATCAGTTTCTAGGATTAACAAATAAGGGAACTGTCTGTCTACTTCCCGAGGGAAGGAATGGATTCCATATCTGTGATAGCACAGACCACTCACTCACTCTAGAATAGAGCCAACGAGAAGTATTGGACCACATACTACGAAGTGATCCTTACTAACACATCAAACTCTACCCTAGTCTAAGCAGTCGTTTGTGATCACCTCAGGATTGAGATTAATCCATATATGATCATCTTGTGATTCGATAAGACTTCTCGATTACGGAATTATATCGAGAACTCAAATCAAATCGGTCCAGCCCTATATGATTATCATCATATATAAATGCCCTACTAGGTACCCTATTACCGACAGTCCGGATAAGACTGTCACACAGTAAAGTATTCTGGGAGCATTATTAGCATATTAATCATGAGACCCGTACTCAGATTAATCAACGCTACGGACTAAGTTAATTTTAAGTACATCTCACTAACTCAATCCTCTTGTGTATAGCCATACATTGAGTTATGTGATTACATAAACGAGGTACTTAGGGTTTTCAGTAGTGTCTTAATTATAAGAATACATGCATACAATAAGATGAATTATTAATTCTGTCCTAAAACAATTAGATAATTGTCTTTCGGGCACTACACCTAACATTGGCTTCTTCATAGCCATTGGTTCTTCTAAATCTATCATTGGGTTAAACTACTTTTGATCAAGTCCTAACCTACATATTTTGTGTTTTCATTTCATTTTTTAAATCTAAACGTGGTTATATTTGTAATACTTAGGGTTCTTAGAAACAAAATTGTTAAGGGTCCAAGGTATACATCAGTTGATATTAGAGCAAGTGGTTCAATCCATTTGTTTTGGTGTTGGTGATTTGACACCCGTTTTATTTCAATTCTTTTAATACCCATATCACCTCTAAAAAAATCTGAATTTTTTATCACAAATAAATCACCTTTTGATCTTCATTTTGTCTTTTTATGTTATCTTGAAATTCGAATCGGATCATACTGAAAACTGCACCCCAACAGAGAGTACTTTGTCCTGAAATACTGCAGCAGTATATTTTCTTTCGAATTTTAGTGGGTTACAAAATTCCGAATTCATTGACAATTGGTGGTGGGGTATAAAATTGTATGTTCTACAACTTTTACTTTTGAGTTATTCCATAATCGTCATAGTTTGATCAAAATTTGCAACGTAAGTCATTGCTACAATCCTGAAATTTTGACAGATTGAATCAGTTGACAAAAATAGATTTTTTTGGTCATCCTATAAAACTCCAAAAAATCTGATTTTTGGGTATCATCTAGATAACTCATTATTCTACAAAATCTCTTTTTATTTCTAGTTCGAATACATTATAGTTTGGGCTGCACGTGCCAATAAGTTCAGGACTCAATTCTGGATTGAAATAAAAAAATTATCAACCTACTCCAATATAAGTGCTAATCAATAAAGCACTAATTAAAAGATGATAAATTGATCTAATTCCAGTTTCCAGACTTCTTAGAGTCCAAAAAACCAAAAATAAAAAAGAACAAAAAAAAGTCGTATAAACTAGGCCAACACTCAAAAGGGTGCCTGAGTTTGTTGTATCGTTTTATCCCCTCATCTTCTATTTGTTTTCCTTCTCACCCCTACATATATCCAAGCCCTCTCTTCTTTTGATTCGAGAACACATGATACAGTGATTCATAAAGTTTTTGCGAATGATGATACCGGGATTCACTCCTCCACGTGGAATTATATGATTGGTCCAGCTGGCATGTGGAAAAGTCTGTGTTAGTGATCCACATCGGATCGATACGAGACGTGCCAGTGAAGGCCGTGGTTCAGGGGAGGTTCCACAAGTGTCCGAACTCGAACACCCACGTCGGTGTCCATCGACTCGATACCATAGACTTCAGTCTAGGCTCCTGGGCCCACATCCAACAGGTTACTTGGGCAAGGAGGCAAGGCCCATTTAGGGGTATTTATGTCAATATACTAAACCGCCCCAAGTTTAGGGCAGAAGAAGAACATGTGCCTATAAATACATCGTTCCAGGAACTACGTAAGGCTTGATTCCTGGACATTACACAGGATACGTAGGCAATCCAAGATACATTCTTGGACTCAGCCATAAAACACCAAAAATACCTTCTTTTACTCACTTTCAGTCATTCGATCCCCTTTACAGCTCACCCTTAGATTACACGTGGCCCGGATTTACAGGTAGTGCATTATTTAGCATCATCATTTGGTGCTAGAAGGAGGGCCTTCTACCGGTGAGTTGGTAAAGAAATCGTATGGCACCACCAGCAAGGAAGAAACCGGCGAACAGTAAGAACATGCAGATCGAAGAGCACACGGATATAGATCCAGCAGGGGTTCCATCTCAGATTCAAGAAGTCCCCACTGGATCTAGACCCGCAGTTGCAGATCCACCCAGGCCTCAGCTTCCCCGCGGCTACAGGATATGGCAGATCACTTAGCATCTTTAGATGAAGACGCCCTGAAAAGGGTGGTGGCGTCGGCATTCATAGGTAAGGGAATCTGTAATCCCCCTGAAGAACACTTGTTGGACCCTCTGGGTCGTAAGGAGGCTGATAAGGCTAGGGGAAGAGGCCTGTCGAACCTCAAGAAGAATGTGAGGAAGGCGCAATTGAAATCAGCGTGACTAACGCCCACAGACGTCCTGGACAAGAAAGGCAATAGCGGCAGGTCGAGGAGAGTATCCGAAATGAGTTCAATCGCATAGTAGGGAAGGAACATGTCACAGAATGGCTCGAATCGCCATTTAGTCCCGAGATAGAGATATACACGAGGCCCGAGTCATTCAAACCACCCAAGATGGAACCTTATGACGGTACTACGGACCCAGAGGACCATCTATATCGATATATATTGTTGATGAGGTTGAGGAACGCAAATGATGCCATGAAGTGTCGTGCCTTCGACACGTTGCTCACAGGTCGAGCTCGAGAGTGGTTCCACAAGCTACGCCCCGGGTCGATCTCAAGTGTTTTACAGCTGGGACAAAAATTTCGAGATGCTTTCATTGGGAATAAGAAGTTCCACCTCAGTGCTACACACCTCATGAATATCAAGCAAGAGAAAGGGGAGTCGACTATTGACTTCATGAGACGCTTTAATCTTGAGGCCATGAAAGTGCATAACGCTAGTGATGCATTGCAGGTTAATGATTTCGTTGGAGGTCTGCGAAATATGAAGTTGTATGACAAATTGTCTAAGAAGATGCCGAATGATATGGACGAATGTGTGAACATAGTCCATAAGTTTTGCCAAGGTGAAGAGGCAGTGCGTTTGCACACCATTTCACTTGGCCTCAATTCGAGGAACGACTCCTGAAGCCAGACCAAGGGTCAGCCTAGGGGTCGGAACGAGGAAAGCAAGACCAATGTCTTTGATCGATTGACAGCTCCGATCTCAGATCGGCTTGGAAAGAAAGGGAACCTGAAAGAACGAGATTTTATACCCCTCAATCGATCTCGGGGGGAGGTGTTGGCGATTATGATCAAAAAGAATATTGCACGAACACCAAAGCCGATGTCCAAGGACCCTGAGAAAAGAAAAAATACCCACAAGTATTGTGACTATCACAGAGACGTGGGGCATGACACAGAGGAATGTTTCGATTTGAAGAGAGACATCGAAGCTTGCATTCAAGAGGGTCGATTGGATGAAGTGATCGATAGGTCAGAAAAGGACGAGCCGAAGGGCCATCGAGAGTACAAGAGGAAAACTTATAATGGAAAGAAGGACCGATCTCCGCATCGTGACAATCGGAATCGTCGAGACAGGTCATCCGAGCCGACATACAGGGAGAATCGTTGATGACGGTCAAATTATACCCGTAAATGTCATCAACATTATCCTTAAATCGAGATTAATAATGTATATTTCATATTGAATCACTCGTTTATATTTATTATTTAATGTTAAGTGATTATTAATATGATATTGGGTATTTAACTGTTTTTATTATTAAAAGGCCTATTTATTGTGCTATAAATGTTTATTTTGTAGATCACGACAAATCGAGAGGATTAATGTCATTCAATCAATGGTCTCAAGATAATAGAGGAAGAAAATCGGAGCATTAAATGAGAGAGTAATCGGATCGACATGCAAACGTGCGATGGGGAGCAAGGCAAACGAAGAAAACGTGTAGAACATGGAAAATATAGGTTCGGTCGACCGAACCATTAGGCTCGGTCGACCGAGTGTCATCTTTCGGTTGACCGAGTGTCAGCTTCGGGGCGGTTTAGGGCTTTAGTCGTGTTTACCTTCTAGAACCACCCTAAGTCGGCAGAAACCTCTATATAAGCAAGCAGCTACGAGAATTGTAAAATATACCTTAGAATATCATTCAATAAAATCACTCTATTCATATCTTGATTCAATGTAGTTTATTGAGGGTGTTTCCAGCAATTTAAGGGCTGCATTATGTAAGCTTTTATTTTCTGTTTCTTTTCTTTTAAGTAATTAATTCCCCCCAATTATGCTTTATTGTTTGAGTTAGTTAATTCATAGCTAGATGATGTAGATCTAGGTTATGTCGTTATGGATGTGGCGAAGCCTTGTCTATGAGGATCCCATAACCTACGTCATCTACTTAGTTTCTATTCATGAATCTACTTGATTTAATTAATGCGTATCTATGTTAGTTTATATGAATGCTTTACGAATTACTGTTTAATCCGTTGTGTATGATGAAACGCTGAGAGATACGTTCAGGGATGTAATCTGGGGACGAAATTGATTCGGGTGACCGAATGAGTTCACTCGGTCGACCGAGCCCACCTATTCGGTCGACCGAGCCCTGTTTTATCCGTTAAATAGCCACGTCTTTATGGTTAGGTTAACTTAATAGAATTTATTATCTCAGTAGGTATGGCTATGGCTACGTTACTCGCTTAGTTTAATTAAAATGTGAAAAAAGGAAATACCAATATAAAACTCTTAGGTAGGCTTATGATTTGATCTTCGGACGTTCAGCGTTATCTAGGTAGGTTTATATTTGGGGATTGCTAGCACCTGATTATACATACGTCGTAGATTAGCATGAGACTATAACTTGGTAATTGCTAGTTGGACGAGAGCTTGAGTAATCGTTTAGGAAGTACGCCTAACCATAGGAATGTTGCCTGGACGAGGTGTACGGTTAATATCGGCATCCTTAGAGTCGTAAGCGTGTGAGTTATATGAGATGGAGGCACCAAAAGGCGAAGTCACGTAACAATATCACGGTGATCTAGTGACTACCGGTGCTAAGTCAAGTTAAAGAGGATGACTCCCGTAGCCAATCTAAGATGGATACAAACGGATTGACGAGCTAATAAGTTCGCTTTATTATATAAATTATCTAGGTCCAAACGATAAAGACTATAATTGGGGAGGTTAATTACGTTGTGTCGAGTCGTGTCTTTACCTTTCTTGTCTTATGTTGGTCGTAGACCGCCTCTATGTCCTTTACATGTTTAATTAATTGTTTGTATATAAGATGATCCACAATTGGTTCCCCGTGGGATCGACCTTGATTCACTATAGCTATACTACGATGGGCCTAGTCCTCTTGCTAGTATTGGTTTATGGTGGTCAAGTATATTATAACCTGATTGACCCCGATCAAGTTTTTGGCGCCGTTGCCGGGGAACCAACGGTCAATTTTATATATAAATAAATTTTTTATTCATGTCGAGTTTTCTGTTTTAGAGTCAGTTTTTACGTTTTGAGTCCATCTGGTTGTCTGCTCTGTCTGAAAATTCCAGATTCTAAAATAAAAAATAAAAAAAAAATATTTATTCGGTCGACCGAGAGACCTGATTCGGTCGACCGAGAATTTATAATTTTTTTTGTTTTGTTTTGTTCTTGTTCGTTCTGTTTACACAGTTTCTGATTTGTGTTTTTCGAGTCTGGAATTTCGCGTGTCTGTTTATCCCCGTATGTTTAATCCGTAGGTCTGATAGCAGCATGGGAAACCATGTTAAAATCAGTCTACGGTATGTTTTGTTTTTCTTCTATTTGCAGAAACCGGGGAAACAATAATCTGAGTCAGTAATTTTTCGCGGGCGCTGAGAAAATAACCCAGCAACATGCGGAATTAATACTCTACGATGGGAAAAGCGATGGAAGCAATACCATTAAAGCACCAAGATGGCTCCGAAAAAAAAATACATATTTTAAGGCTTAAATTCTTCGTGGTACAATGTTGAAGGCAAGGTACTACCTTTTTTTTTGCTTATGTTTTACTACCTTTTGGTTTTTTGAGCATAAGTTAGCCTATACATAAACCTTAGTATGAATCTTGGCCCGGAGTGGTTTGTAAGATTAATTCTATTAGTGTGGAAGGTTATGCCCCAAATCTGTCTCATCTAGAGGGTGTAAGGAAACATGTAGTCGTTGAAAGGAAGCAGTGAATATAGAATTCCTCGTAGTTCTGTTAAAATCTCTTTGTCCTATGCATGAGATTGCTTCTACTGGCCATGGGAGCAACAAATTGTGTAGTTTAAGCATTCAAAATCTAAAGAAGACGTTGAGTTTTGAGAGAACACAATCTTCTGCTTTCGTTGAGTTTTATGGTGATGGCTTCTCGGTGAACCCACCTTAAACAGAAACGAGATTACGCTTTGGGTGACAATTTAGAAATCGGAGACTCTTAGTACATGGGTTCGGAAATGGTCTAACCATGGCTGGGCGAGTTTAACCGAGCCTCGGCTCAATCGACTCCCCTCCACGTGTGATGTACGTTACAGCAGTTCCACAAGACTTAGCATAGCCGATAAGCCTTCGGGCTAAACGGGGCTTAATCTTGACGGATTGGCCTGAACTGTCACATATGTTCCAACGAATAAGACGGCATAGGCTTGCCTACATAACCGACCTTATTCGGAGTACTTTGATTCATTGTTTCTTATTGTCAAGGCCAAAACCATAATTTTAGCTGAGTTTCTTAGAATTCACTAATTCCTAAAACGAGAGCCGAGGTAAGAGCTTTGGATAATTGGTATGGATAAATGTCGTTTCCTAGGTCTCACAACCAAGGGAAGGGTATTAATCCGCAAAAGCGACAAGCCACCTCTTGTAGTGCTCAGAGGGGTCAATATCTCGTGATCCAAGAATAATAACTGACAAGGATAATCTTTGGAAAGTCGAGCTGAGGACTTTAAACTCAGAACTACTTCCTTAAAACCCTTAGGATTTCTTTTTAGGATTTTAGGTTTTGTTTTCTTTGAGTCAAATAAAAGTAACGTGACATATGTTGAGGTTTTTTATTTTGCCGTGTTCCGATGGCCATTGGGCTAAGGATGTGCAAAATTTTTTTACTCAATATAGGCCACGTGAATTAGAGTTTCTTAGGAGAGTCGAGAAATTGGTAAAGAAAAGGAAATTTAGCAATCAACCTTAAGATGGAAGCATTAAGAGAGCTTGAGAATTACTGAAAATGTAACAGAGAATGATTGGTGCGAACAAGAACAATTTTGGTCAACTTCCAAAATCTTTTAGAATGGTGATCCAAGTGAAAATTCAAAGTGGTGCGCAATTCATTCTGCAACCACCCTTATCCTTTCATTTATACCTTTTCACCCTTCAACCTTTTCGATTCTCTCACCAATCTGCCTCAACAGTTCACATTTCTAACCATTCCTTCATCGCCTCTCTTTCTTTCCATCCGTTTCACTCTCCCACCCAATCCCATTCCTTTAAACAATTCTCAATCCCAAAAACACAATTTCTTACCCACCCTTTATCTTTTCTTCCCATCCTTATACATATCTTTTTCTAAGCCCATCATACTCTCAACCTCCATTTTGTTTACAAAATACCTTTGTGTTGCGGAATTTGAAATATTGCTAAGCTTTAATGATACTTTTTTTATCATTTTGATTTTCATGATCCTAGGTGGGGGAAGTGTAGCTCTGACCCTAGCTAGATTTTAAAGGTTTTTGGTTCGATCAAAGTACAACTTATCTTTCTACCGGAAGTTTTAAATTTCACATTTTTTCCGTTTATTCCGGCATTTATAGTCAGTTTTGTTCTACATTATCACACCGATCAGACCTTGTTGATGACGGTTATGACTTTTACGTGATGCATTGGGTTATTAGTAATTTCGAGGAGTAGCTACATCTCCCTAAGTTGTTGATATCCAATGCAAGCGAGAATTTTATGCGCTAACTGTTTGATTTTATCGTTATCCTCTAGGTCGCATTGCATCTGTTATACCTTACCAAGTTTCTCTTTTACACTGGAATGAATACATAGTGAGCCAGTCCACCTCGTGTTTTCCCACATGGGGTTATGCTTTTTGATCTTTGTCTTATCCACCCGGTTTTTAGATGAAGACTACCATCTTTAGTTGCTTGTTTATTTTTCTTTCTATTTAGTATTTTTCTTGTCTTTGGTTGTATAAAATAAAGTGGCTTAAAATGTTTTTCGGTATTCATACCTAATTACTGCCACATTATTCTATAACTTCCATAGACATGGTGTTATTAACGGTTTCGTGGAGTCTGTCTGCTTATACAGGTTTTCACTTGCTTCTCCACAACGTGCTGACATTTACTCCGATATTGTTCCTTTACTTGAGAGCCGTTTCCAGAGCTAAGTCTTTTTCTTAAATTCTCATTTATTTTTGTCATTGAGGACAATGCCATGTTTAAGTGGGGGGTAGGAGACTTAGCTATGTTGTTATGATTAAAATTTGAATGAAACGGCACATGATTGAAAAAAATTGAATAAATACCATATTAGGTATCTCGTACCCTTAGAATTGTGAGTTCCTAGCTAAGAATTGATAGGAAAGGAACCAAGTTTCATGAGTACGTGATCATTTTATACTTATGTTAAGTAAATTTAAGGATATTCATGCCCGTTTTTGCGAGTAGTTAGTTATTATTCAATTACTCAACCTGTGAATCGAGTATACCGCGCAAATCATAATAACGAAGAAATTATGTGTACATTGCATAGATGATTGGTTATGTGAACTTAGTATCAATATCTATCTACCGATGCATTCTTATCTTTTAGCCATTAAAGCGAGTAATAAGCTTGAGACGTACTGTGTTTTAGCAAAATGTTAGACACTTTGGGCTTGTAGTAACATTACCAAAGTAGCCCCGCGCTTGTGGTAATATTCGATGCTATACATGATCTAAGATAGGGGGATACTCTAAAAAGTTTTCTTCCTTGAGATTAGTAGTATTTGAAAAATATGAAAAGAATTGAAGAAATTCAACTTTTTAAGAGGCTTTGAGTAGTACTCGGTCTCCAAGTCCAAAATCCCTATAGATACGCTCTTGCTTATTGCTCTAGTGCTCTAACCATTGCGAGGCATAAGAAGTATGAATGCTGAGGCTGGTAGGTTGAGATTGCGAAGTTAGCATAAACTATAATCTTGCCACGAATATATAAAACTAAATGCACATGCACACATCACTTCGATTCATAGTAAGTAGTGAATAATGGATATCTTATGAGCATGACTAGTATGAGTTGACTTGAGTTTCTTGTGTAAGTATGATTTGACCATAGAAAATGTTGTCTTGGGGAATGACTTATTAATGCTTTGTTCGGGACGATCAAAGTCTAAGTGGGGGGTAGTTGATGACGGTCAAATTATACCCGTAAATGTCATCAACATTATCCTTAAATCGAGATTAATAATGTATATTTCATATTGAATCACTCGTTTATATTTATTATTTAATGTTAAGTGATTATTAATATGATATTGGGTATTTAACTGTTTTTATTATTAAAAGGCCGATTTATTGTGCTATAAATGTTTATTTTGTAGATCACGACAAATCGAGAGGATTAATGTCATTCAATCAATGGTCTCAAGATAATAGAGGAAGAAAATCGGAGCATTAAATGAGAGAGTAATCGGATCGACATGCAAACGTGCAGTGGGGAGCAAGGCAAACGAAGAAAACGTGTAGAACATGGAAAATATAGGTTCGGTCGACCGAACCATTAGGCTCGGTCGACCGAGTGTCATCTTTCGGTTGACCGAGTGTCAGCTTCGGGGCGGTTTAGGGCTTTAGTCGTGTTTACCTTCTAGAACCACCCTAAGTCGGCGTAAACCTCTATATAAGCAAGCGCCTACGAGAATTGTAAAATATACCTTAGAATATCATTCAATAAAATCACTCTATTCATATCTTGATTCAATGTAGTTTATTGAGGGTGTTTCCAGCAATTTAAGGGCTGCATTATGTAAGCCTTTATTTTCTGTTTCTTTTCGTTTAAGTAATTAATTCCCCCCAATTATGCTTTATTGTTTGAGTTAGTTAATTCATAGCTAGATGATGTAGATCTAGGTTATGTCGGTATGGATGTGGCGAAGCCTTGTCTATGAGGATCCCATAACCTACGTCATCTACTTAGTTTCTATTCATGAATCTACTTGATTTAATTAATGTGTATCTATGTTAGTTTATATGAATGCTTTACGAATTACTGTTTAATCCGTTGTGTTTGATGAAACGCTGAGAGATACGTTCAGCGATGTAATCTGGGGACGAAATTGATTCGGGTGACCGAATGAGTTCACTCGGTCGACCGAGCCCACCTATTCGGTCGACCGAGCCCCGTTTTATCAAATAGCCACGTCTTTATGGTTAGGTTAACTTAATAGAATTTATTATCTCGGTAGGTATGGCTATGGCTACGTTACTCGCTTAGTTTAATTAAAATGTGTAAAAAGGAAATACCAATATAAAACTCTTAGGTAGGCTTATGATTTGATCTTCGGACGTTCACCGTTATCTAGGTAGGTTTATATTTGGGGATTGCTAGCACCTGATTATACATACGTCGTAGATTAGCATGAGACTATAACTTGGTAATTGCTAGTTGGACGAGAGCTTGAGTAATCGTTTAGGAAGTACGCCTAACCATAGGAATGTTGCCTAAACGAGGTGTACGGTTAATATCGGCATCCTTAGAGTCGTAAGCGTGTGAGTTAGATGAGATGGAGGCACCAAAGGCGAAGTCACGTAACAATATCACAGTGATCTAGTGACCTACCGGTGCTAAGTCAAGTTAAAGAGGATGACTCCCGTAGCCAATCTAAGATAGATACAAACCGGATTGACAGTTAATAAGTTCGGTTTATTATATAAATTATCTAGGTCCAAACGATAAAGACTATAATTGGGGAGGTTAATTACGTTGTGTCGAGTCGTGTCTTTACCTTTCTTGTCTTATGTTGGTCGTAGACCGCCTCTATGTCCTTTACATGTTTAATTAATTGTTTGTATATAAGATGATCCATAATTGGTTCCCTGTGGGATCGACCTTGATTCACTATAGCTATACTACGATGTGCCTAGTCCTCTTGCTAGTATTGGTTTATGGTGGTCAAGTATATTATAACCTGATTGACCCCGATCAATCGTTGAGATGACCATCGGGAAGATCAGAACCGAGACCCTCATCGGGATAATCGCGTCGGATACGACGTTAACACAATCGTTGCAGAGCACGAGTCGGATCGACCTCGATCCAGTCGGCAATCATCGGACAGATCGAGAGAGTCTAAGAAGATCAGGTTTACGACGGAGGTAGGTTATGGACCCAAGGATGACGTTCCGAGTTCCCACAGCCATAGCGAAGGGTTGGTGATAGAAGCAGTTATAAGTCGAGGTCGGGTGAAGAGAGTCTGCGTCGACAGTGGAAGCGCCGTTAACATCCTTTTTTACTCGGCCTTCAAAGCCATGAGGTTGAAAGATGAAGACATTATTCCGTTATCTACCCCTTTATTTGGGTTTACAGGGCAAGCCATCCACCCCGTGGGGTCGATCAATTTGTTAACTACGGTTGGAGACGAGGAAAAAGGTAGGACAATGGAAATGACCTATGTCGTAGTTAAGGCCCCTTCAGGGTACAACGCGATATTAGGTCGACCAGCTTTATATGATCTCAGAGCCATCTTCTCGACATTTCACAACAGCATGAAGTTCCCCACCTGGTACGAAACCCATGAAGTCAAAGGAGACATCGAGGTAGCCAGGAACTGTAGCCTGGTTACAATTAAAGGAAAAGGAGTGGGGCAGGTGCTGGTTGAGGAATTGATACGTGAAGAAGAGGAGGATCGGAGCTGGGTGTCCGCCGACCCGATAGAGGAGGTTCGAGTGTGGAAGGAGGAAGAAGGCCAAGGGGTCCAGATCGGGAAGTGGATGCCACACCCCGACACAAGAGCCTTGGTCCACCTCCTAGCTGAGTATCGAGACGTTTTTGCATGGAAGGCGGATGACACGCCAGCTCCGTCGGCGGACATAGCGCATACATCGACTCAACGTCGACCCAAAAAAGCCTATACGGAAAAAGAAGAGGAACCTTGCTCCTGAAAGGAAAGAAGCAGTAAAGAAAGAAGTTGACAAGTTACTAGTTGCTGGGATCGTGAAGGAGATATTCTATCCGGACTGGTTAGCTAATCCGGAGTTGGTTAAGAAGCCAGATCAGAGTTGGCGGATGTGCGTCGACTTTACAGATCTCAACAAGGCATGCCCCAAAGATTCATATCCACTTCCAAAGATTGATCAGTTGGTCGACTCGACACTGGGCTTCGAAGTATTTGGTTTTCTCGATGCGTATATGGGGTATTATCAAATCTTCATGGACCCCCAGGACTCGGAAAAAACCGCGTTCATCACAGAATTTGGTACGTTTTGCTTTGTAACAATGCCGTTTGGCCTGAAGAATGCAGGGGCCACCTATCAGAGAGCCGTCAATAAAATTTTCGAGGGGCAGATAGGTCGAAATATGGAGGTTTATGTTGATGATTTATTGATCAAGAGCAAGTCCATGGGACAGTTTCTTGTCGATGTCAGAGAGGTCTTTGAGGTACTGCAGGCCGCAAACATGAAGCTTAACCCAAAGAAATGTACCTTCGGAGTTCGATCTGGAAAATTTCTGGGGTACATGATATCGAGAGGGGGGATCAGAGCTAATCCCGATAAAATTGAGGCCCTCAGGAACATGCCTATGCCTCGTAACGTAAAGGAAGTGCAGCGATTAACGGGTCGGATGGCGGCCCTCAATCGATTCTTGTCGATATCAGCGCAAAGGGCCCTACCGTTCTTCAAGATATTAAAGAAAGCGAGTCCGTTCCAATGGGACGAGAAGTGTCAAAAAGCATTCGATGATTTGAAGGAGTATCTGTCTGATTTACCAACGCTGTCTTCACCTCGAGAAGGAGAGAAACTCCTGGTCTATCTAGCAATCTGTGAAGAGGCAGTGAGTGCAGTGTTGGTCCGAGAAGGAGATCAGGGATAGATCCCAGTGTATTTTGTGAGCAAGGCATTGCATGGACCAGAAATCAGATACACACCGGCTGAAAAATTGGCATTAAGTTTGGTTCATGCATCAAGGAAATTGAAACCCTACTTTCAAGCACACCCCATCGCTGTGGTCACCGACCAGCCTCTGAAACAGATTTTGGCAAAGCCCGAGACATCGGGTCGATTGGCCAAGTGGGTTGTCGAGCTAGCTGAGTACGATATCGAGTTTCTACCTCGTACAGCCATTAAGGGTCAAGCTCTAGCGGACTTCATAGCAGAAGGATTGTCAATTCAGTTGGAACAGGATAAGCAGTCATCAGATGAGCAGTGGACCATCCATGTCGATGGTGCCTCGAGTAGAGAAGGAGCTGGGGCTGGTTTGCTATTGGTCAGTCCTAAGGGAGAAGAGTTCCCTTATGCTCTGCGATTCGAATTTAAGGCTACAAATAACGAAGCTGAGTATGAGGCAATGATCACGGGTTTGAAGCTGGCTTTGAAATTGGGGGTCGAGAACCTACAGGTATACAATGACTCTCAGCTCGTAGTGAATCATATACGAGGTGAGTATGAGGCCAAGGAAGAATCTATGAAGAGTTATCTGAGAGTGGTTCAGGGTCTGTTGTCAAAGTTCAAGACGGTTCATGTCGAGCAAGTACCCCGAAGTGAGAATAAACGGGCCGATGCATTGTCTAAACTCGCATCGAATTTCAAGTCGAAGAAGAAAGTTCTGGTAGAGATGCTGGCGGAGCGAAGCTATAACGAGGTCGACGTGCAACCAGTGGTTCAAGGATCGACATGGATGGATCCGATAGCGTTATTCTTAAAAGACAGAATTCTCCCGTCTGATAAGTCTCAGGCCAGAAAAGTCAGGCTGCAAGCCTCGATGTACGCTCTACTCGACTATGTGCTTTATCGAAAATCGTTTGTAACACCTTGGCTACGATGTGCATCGGAAGATGAGGGGGCTTATCTTCTCGAAGAGATACATCGAGGAATTTGTGGTAATCATTGCGGAGCTAGAATGTTGGCACGAAAATGCAAACTGGCAGTCTACTTTTGGCCTTCCATGCAGAAGGATGCCAATCGATTGGTGATGAGATGCGGGGCTTGTCGTGTACATGATGTAGTGACCCACCAACAAGCACGAGAAATGAGCACCATCGAGTCGGTATGGCCGTTCGATGAGTGGGGGGTCGATATAGTCGGTCCTTTACCTCGAGCTCCAGGTAATTTCAAATATGTTGTGGTCGCGGTTGATTATTTCACGAAATGGGTCGAAGGTAAAGCCCTAACTGACATCAGAGCTCAGACCATCAAGAAGTTTCTGTGGGAAAACATTTTGTGCAGGTTTGGAATTCCCAAGTATCTGATATCGGATAACGGGACTCAATTTCTAGATGACCGCATGCAGGATTGACTCAAAGAATTCAAGATCGAACATAGAACGACATCGGTGGCCCGACCTCAGTCCAATGGACAGGTCGAGCAGACAAACAGACAAATCAAGTTTGGGTTGAAGAAGCGGTTGGAAGACGAAGGTCGAGATTGGGCAGCTCAGTTACCCAGCATACTGTGGTCGTATCGAACAACACCTAATTCAGCTACTCAAGAGACTCCTTTCGCTATGACTTATGGATGCGAAGCAGTGATACCCGCGGAGATCGGACTGGCCTCACCTCGGGTTCTGGCATATAACGTTGAAACGAACGCCACCGATCTGCTTCAAGAGAAGGATAACATCGAAGAGAAGAGAGAGGTTGCGGCATATCGAATGGCCAATTATAAAAGAAAGATATCACAGTATTATAACGAGAGGATAAAGTACAAATACTTCCAAGTGGGGGACCTCGTGTTGAGGAAGAACGAAGCCAGCAGGCAGGACCCAATAGGCAAGCTCGAGCCGAATTGGGAAGGACCCTACAAAATTCTGAAGGTACACCCAAAAGGGTCGTATCAGTTGGGGAGATAGGACGGCAGCACAGTGCCCCGGACGTGGCACGCCACCAATCTCCGGAAGTACTACGTTTAAGATGTTTATTCAATTTATGACATTCGCAATTTCAATTTTTAGTTACTTGTAATAGGTCGATGTGACAGTTGCTTTCAATGCCTTTTATTCAAGTAATTTTCTTTTCTAAAATTGTGATCCACACACACGCTCGTGTAAAAAATAAAAAGGGACTGGACGAAAAAAGACCAAAAATCGACTCCAACAAGAGATCTCGATACGACAGAGTCGGAGCGGTATGGTGAATAAAGCCAAGTCACTGACAATGCTTATATCACCTCCAACCTGCAATGCCTCGACACGAAGGGGTTAAAACGGAAAAGTGAATAAAGCCAAGTCACTGACAATGCTTACATCACTTCCGAGCTGCACACCGTCGACTCGATGGAGTTATAACAAAATAGTGAAAAAGCCAAGTCACCGACAGCGCTTATATCACTCCCGACCTGCCAATAAGCCACGATGCGAGGCAGGCGGAAGATCCCACGATGAATACCCAACTCGACCAGATCATAAGCACCACTATGTGCGACAGTCGGGTACGAACCTTTTAATACGATGTCCTTACAAGCCTGACAAGGCAGGATAATCGAATCGAGCTCCGACCAAACAGCCAAGTCAGGCCAATAAGGCAGTACAATACTAGGTCGACTCATACTCAAGTGTACTACGAGTCGTGTACTCATACTACACTTCGAGGGGCCACCAGGGGAATTAAGTCCATAAGACTACACCCCATAAGGCAGTGTTTGCAAGGGAATTAAGTCCAAAGGACTACACCCTAGGCAAATGATCAATAAAAGACAGAAAACATTCAATGGAAAAGTCTAGATGTAAACACGAAAGGCAGAATGCAAATTGAAAAGTTTCAAGTTTACAAGGTCGAATCAATGAAATGCAAGCTCAAACAAATAAAAATGTCAAAGGTATTACAACCAAATCGAATCAAGTTGCTTAGAAAGATAAACAAGAAAACATCATCAAGCAGCTGGCTGATTTGAGGTGGAGGCATTGGGGTCGACCTATTCTTCCAACACGTCGTTCTCCGCTCCGTCTCCCTCCAGAGCATGGACCACATACTTGTCGTAAAGAGACACGCCAGCCTTGAAGTCGGTGATATATCGACCATATCGAGGGATGGACTCTGGGTCATACAAGTAGGCCTTCTGGATACTTTTAACCTCAAAGTCGGGAATGACCATCTTGACTTGATCCAAATAAGCGTTCGAGAATCCCCCCTTCATTGCTTGAGTCATCAGTAGCGACAAGTCGTTATCGAACTCCTCCGACGTCAGGAAATCCTTCTTAGTCGCTTCTAAGCGAGTTGGGAAGCTATCAACCTCGAGTTGAAGATCGTCTCGAGCCTTGATAGATGCGGCCAGTTCGGCCCTAGTCTCGTCCAACTCCGATTTTACTACCGCCAACTCAGCTTCCCTAGCGAGATATGTCTTTTTGTGCTTTAGACAGATCGGACTCCAGTTTCACGCGTCGATCATCCAACTTGTTGACCTTGGCCTTCAGCTTCTCGAGTTCGGAGGTCAGGGTAGCGATAGTCTTTTTCTGCTCCTCCAAAGCTGCTGCGGGAGACTCGATTCTATTCAGAGCTACTTTAGTAGCGAGTCGATTCTGCAATGAGGAACGCCGTTAACGTAGAAAACAGACAAAACATCATGAAGCTACAAGGGAAATAAAAGAAGACTCACAACTCGATAACTCTTCATAATAAGGTCGTGTAGCTCCTCCGGAGTCATGGCCTCCATCTCTGCCACACTCGTCTCAGGGATCGGATCGGTGGAATTTGGTGGGGCAAGGTTACGGGTCTCCTTCCCGACCCCATGCCGCACCTCGGTTATTTTCTGGCGCTTCCTCGAGACGAGGTCACCTTCGGACTGCTCTACCACCCTAGCCTCGTCAGGCTGACCTCTTAAAATCTCAGATGTCGATACAGGGGTAGGAGTTCGGGTCGACCCTCTCTGTCCTGCGGATGTAACACTAGACGCTGGCTTTTTCGATTTGATGCCGGCCAGTTCTTGGATTTTCTTGGGGTCCGTCTTCTTGGGATCGGGCATCTTACCCAATGCCTCCATCTTTGGAAAGTGTTCCACTGCAAACAGAGACAAATCGGCATTAATGCATTACAAAAAACCTTAATCAGTCTCGAAAAACAAAAGTGTAACGGCTCGACAGAGCAAAAGAGTATCCTACGCAAAACTCGAACGTCCTCGTCGAGTTCCAGATAGGCGCCAGGTCCTGCCGTCTCGATGTCAGCGAAAGGATACAGAGAATGCAGGCTTCGAGTCGAGACATCGGGATGAATGCTCTCGATACTCCCGTACCCAGTGGGGACGTCCGAGTCAAGTCGATCATGCCATTTATGCGGCCTCTTATACCAAGTGTGAATGTCAATGTCCACCAGCCCATGTCGGATAAAAAAGAAATTAGGCTTCCAATCGCCTTGAGACGAGGTCACATTTCTCACGAATTCCGATGCCAGAGGGCGCTTCTGAAATGTATACCACCCCGCATCCTGCAAGCTAGACAAGGCATAACACTGACGGAATAGTCGAACCGAGAACTCAACCTTGGCGATTCGACACGCCAGCACGAAACCCATTACACTCCTAACCCCATTGGGAGCAAGCTGGGTGACACAGATCTTGTAGTGTTGGAGGATTGCAATGAGACACGGATCGAAAGGAAACCGAAGTCCCTCCCTCAATTGCGCCTCGTAAATGGCGCAGAACCCAGGGGGAGGGTCACAGGCGACCTGATGCTGGCCGTGTGATACTTTGATATGTTCAGAGGAGTAAGGAATGCCATATCGAAGGCAAATGACTTTGGCTTTTTCTGGGGTGAGATTGGATATGCAACCATATGGCCCTTGGCCCTTCATTCTAGTTTGGCGTCTGGCCACGGGTCGAGAAGACGATTCCTCTTCTCCTCCCCCTTCTCCCTCTTCTTCTCCGGTAGCTTTCTCACCGGAGATAGTTGGATGCTCAGAAATCGTTTCCTCCGTCGACTCTTCTTCAGTTTCGACAACCTCCTCTCTATTTTGGGAATCGCTTTCACTACTTGACATGGGGGTGAAGAGGGCAAAGAAATAAAAGACAAAGAAAAAACTTGAGTAAACTGGGGCTTACTTGAGATTTTAGACGAAAACTGAGATTTGCAGAAGTTGTAATAGCAAGTGGGAGGCTTCTGTGGCCTGGACTCCTTATATGCGGGTATATCTTGCAAATGATTTGAAAGGGTGAAATTTGGGGGCAGTTATAGAATATGTAACGCGAGAATCAAGGATAGTGGGCCGGATAAAACGCTTCGTTTCCTACACCCATTAATGCTGGTACAATGTGATGTCACCCTACGACAGCCTATATCGGCTAGGAGAGACAGCTGTGTTCCCGCCTAAAGTGGACCACGTGGCGAAGAGGTTATTCAAATTTTTAGATCCGACATCAGCATCTCGAGATGAGCTTCCCTCCGATATGGGGGGCTTATGATGATACCGGGATTCACTCCTCCACGTGGAATTATATGATTGGTCCAGCTGGCATGTGGAAAAGTCTGTGTTAGTGATCCACATCGGATCGATACGAGACGTGCCGGTGAAGGCCGTGGTTCAGGGGAGGTTCCACAAGTGTCCGAACTCGAACACCCACGTCGGTGTCCATCGACTCGATACCATAGACTTCGCCCAGGCTCCCGGGCCCACATCCAACAGTTACTTGGGCAAGGAGGCAAGGCCCATTTAGGGGTATTTATGTCAATATACTAAACCGCCCCAAGTTTAGGGCAGAAGAAGAACATGTGCCTATAAATACATCATTCCAGGAACTACATAAGGCTTGATTCCTGGACATTACACAGGATACGTAGGCAATCCAAGATACATTCTTGGACTCAGCCATAAAACACCAAATATACCTTCTTTTACTCACTTTCAGTCATTCGATCCCCTTTACAGCTCACCCTTAGATTACACGTGGCCCGGATTTACAGGTGGTGCATTATTTAGCAGCATCAGCGAACATATTATTTCGCACATTTTAACCGTGTGTGGTTAGTCTAATAGAGGGGAGAGAAAAACTAGAGCGAATCATCAAATACTACCACAAAGAGTACAAGTGAGGTTTTACTTTTTGTTTATTTTTTATTATTTGAAAAAAAAGGGCTAGACGTTTAAAGAATGCCCAATTTGTTTGATTACTTTTCTTTTGTTGCCTTTTCTACTTCAAAAAAAATGTGAAGCGACAAAAGTAAAAATTCGGGGGCTCCTCCCAGCCAAGTGGAAGGAGAATTTGATCTTAAGGTTTTCTATAATGCAATGACTTCTCAAATGGTACGTATTACTGAGTCTTTAGCCGACCTGAGAGAAAGGGTGATCACGGTTGCAAGAAGGGCTAACAATCCAACCTCATCACAACCTCGAGTACCCAATGAATATCGACCACAAATGCTAATAACAATGCAAGAAGAAGTATTAATTTTTGAAGAGGAACGCGAATCTGAATTTGAACAAGATCATGATCCTAATGATGCACTTGATGAATATGACGAGTTTGTACCCATTCAGGGTCAGAGGCATAGAAGGAATAATCATCAAAAAAATATTCGAAACATCAAGATGAAGATTCCTCCTTTTAAGTGGACGAGTAATCCAGAAGAGTATTTGGAGTGGGAAAAAGAGTCGAGTTTGTATTTGATTGTAATAAATATAATGAGACTCAAAAAGTTAAGGTTGCTGCGCTAGAATTTTCTGATTATGCAATGTTCTGGTGGGATCAAATAGTGACAACCAGAAGGAGGATGGGCGATGTTCCAGTTGGGACTTGGAGTGAGATGAAAAAAATAATGAAAAAACAATTTTTACCTAACCATTATCATCTTGAATGTCTTCAAAAATTGCAGGTACTCCGCCAAGAATCCATGTCAGCGGATGATTACTACAAGGAATAGAGGTTTCCATGATCCGTGCCAATGTTGAGGAGGATGAGAAAGCCACCTGTAACGCCCCCAGGCCCCGGGCCTGGTAGCGCTAAATGAGTCATAAATGTTCGGTCAACTGCTTAGACCGCCGTCCTCGCTTGGTCTAAAAGGGCTAACCCGAGTTGATAAGACCTTTATGTCTCACACTTATATGGGGGTGAGCATTCTCTTATTTTACCGATGTGGGACTCTACATTCTCCCCCCCTTTATAAGGGACTGGCGTCCTCGCCATGACGGCCGAGACTGTTCCCGGATCGTCCCTACCAGAGGTAACTAGAGGGCATCCTTACACCGTTTTCTTGTACGGTGCAGCGCATAGTTCCGTCTGATAGTCGGCTTTGCTACCATTTTGTAACGCCCCCAGACCCCGGGCCTGGTAGCGCTAAAGAGTCATAAATGTCCGGTCAACTGCTTAGACCGCCGTCCTCGCTTGGTCTAAAAGGGCTAACCCGAGTTGACAAGACCTTTATGTCTCACACTTATATGGGGGTGAGCATTCTCTTATTTTACCGATGTGGGACTTTTTCACCACCATGGCAAGATTCTTTAGTGGTTTGAATAGAAATATCCAACATTGTTGACTTACATCACTATTATGATCTACAGGGAATGGTGCATATGGCCATTAAAGTTGAAAGTCAACTTAAGAAGAAGAATTCCTTGTCAAAAGGGAATTCCTCTCACTTCAGCCTTATGCCAAGTCCAAGGTGCTACCCCCTAAGACTAATACTAGTGCGCCCAATGGCCAAGAAAAGTCCAAGGAGTTGGACAAGGGTAATGAACAAAATTTTAATGCTAACTCATATAGATCTCGTGATATTGTGTGTTTCAGATGCAAAGGAATTGGACATTATTCCACTAATTGTACAAACCAACGTGTGATGATCATACAAAATGATAGAACCTATGAATCAGCAAGCGAGGGGGAAGAAGAGAGCGAAAGTGATGGGGAAGAGGATCTTGATGTAGCTGATCCATTGGAGGACAACGGGCAATTACTTTTGGTAAAAAGGGCCTTAAGTGTCCGACCAAAGGTAATAGGTCAAGATGACCAGAAAACATCTTTCACACAAGATGTATGGTTAAATGTAAAATTTGCATTCTTATTATTGATAGTGGCAGTTGTGCTAATGTTTTGAGTCAATAGATGGTGGACAAGCTTGGTTTAGAAACTATTAAGCATCCAAACCTATTTAAGCTACAATGGCTTAATGAGTGTGGGGAACTTAAAGTTTCCAAACAAGTTCTTCTTTCCTTTTCTATTTATGGTTAGGAGGATCAGATATTTTGTGATGTAATTTCTATGCATGCTGCACATATCTTACTTGTTAGACCATGGCAATTTGATAAGAGATCAATTTATGATGGTTTTTTGAATCAAGACACTTTTAAACATAATAATGAAAAGATTGTCCTGACTTCTTTAACTCCATAACAAATCCATGAAAGTCAAGAGAAAATGGCTAAATCTAGAAAAGTGCATGAATTAAATCTTAAGGAAGACGACAATTGAATCCGAGGCTAGAAAAACTGAGACTCGAGAACTTTGCTAATGACTTGCACAACAGAGTAATGATGATTGATAACACACTTAGAGACTCTGTTGTCGCTCAAACAATATTGGCATCCAACCAACATCATTTAATCTCAATCCTTCTGAACTTACTTTATAAGGATGATGCCAATAAGGGAGAAGCAGAAGATATCTTCAAAGTCAATGCTGATGATATGACCGGGGTTCTAGGAGCAATTGATGAGAAATTGAGTGAACTGAAGAAAGCTAGAACCTGTTTTGATGATGAGGAAATGGAACTGATAGTAAAGTTTTCTCAGCCTACTAAGAAGATACTTGCACTAGATCCTTACCTTTATGAAATGTTCAAAAAGCTACCTTTAGCTGAAGATGAAACCATAAAGAAAGCAATGGACAAGTTTTTATGGATGAAGAAAATCAGTGTTCACTATTTGGAAAAGTTGAACGAATGGGAAGAAAGTGGAATTCAAAAGAAAACTAAAGATACTGTGAAGGAAGCTGAGTTAGCATCAGCTAAACAAGTTATCGAGGAACTCACAACTGATGAAGAGCTTAGAAAAAGCTTGATGAGGTTTTCTATCCTATTCAAGAACAAGTTCTTCGGGAATACGCCGATGGCTGCTTCATGGTAAATCTGGAAAAACATCAACAACATGGATTTTATGCCAGTTTATGAGTCAATGAGAGAATCAGCTGAAGCTTTTGATAAGTTAGCCGTGGAGTTAGCAGAAAAGAAGACTGAAGAAAAGGTTGGAACTGATACTGAGAACAAGTCAGCAAATTTAGAAAAGACATAGAATCAGTTTTTCAATTTGTTGTATTTTAATACTCAGTGTAACCCAACTCTGAAATGAATAAAAAAATCTGATCTTATCATCTTGTTTGTTATTTTTTTTTGTCCTTATCTTTTTGCATTGTTTTTAAGGGGGGGTATTGGCATCATAAAAAATGGGAAATTATTGGAAATAATATTTAGTTTTGATGATGATTCGTCTATTTGTTGTTTGTTTGTTTGTTTAACCCCATTGATGAAGTGCCATAACTAGTTGTTATAGTGCAAAGCAAAAAGATGTCTAGAAAACTGATTGTATAGGATTTATTAGAGTCTGATTATTGTATAGGTTATATCAGACAAGCACTGTAATAGATAGGTTTTAGTAGAGTCTAGGCTCAAGCTGAAACTGTATCAAGAATGGTTCGCTGACGGATCAAACTCAGTTGGCCATGTACTAAACCAAAGATTCAAGACGGATGGCACAAACTCAGTTATGAAAACTGAGTGACCAGACTCGGTTTTGAAGACTGAAGAACTAAGGGTTCAAACTCAGTTTATGAAGACTAAGCCGAGACTATAAGGTTAGACTTCAAGTAAGTCTGTGATGGCCTGAACTGGCTTTATAGATCTTGTAATAAAGGTCTAAGTTACATAAGGACAATGTAAACTTAGTTAATGAGATGAATATGGTGTACTCTGATCTCACAACTAAAGGATCGGATGATGAACTAGGAGTACTCAGTTTTAAAGAAGATTAGAAATTGAGTTAATGCTCCAAGACAGTTAAAAACTGAAGAAAAAAAAAACTCATTTTTAATTGAAAACAACCAATTAATCAGAATGTTGGAGATCAAGCACTCTAATTGGTTGAATGTTTGTCATTATCAGAAAGGACCCTAACATCTAATATCTACTAAGCAGGACCACCAACGGCTATGAAGATTCAAATTCAAACGTTGGAAAAACTCCTATAAATAGAGCAATTATCACTCAAGAAGAAGTGCAGAGTTCAGAATTTTAATAAGAAAACACTCTATAAAGATTAAGAATTGAAGGGAAGAAATCTTTAAGCACTCCTGCTAAGTCCATTTTGCAAGATCAATAAAAACTTCAAGTAACCAAGATCATTCAAGAAACTTTCAAGACTATTCATACTTGAAGAAACAGAGCTTACTGAGCTACTCATATACATCAAGAAGAAGAAGCTCACACACAAGTTGAATCACTTTCTTGATTCAAGTCTCAAATTTGATGCCCCTCTGCATCTCGATTGGTCAGATTTCGGCTTGTCTTCGGGACATACCACACAATATCTCTCATGTGTTTCGGGAATGTAATAGAGTGGCGGACAGCTTCGCCGCTATGGAAGGAGACGATATGACGTTTAATCATCTTGACAATGTACCGATCATATTCAACGGCTTATTAGTGATGATTTACATGGCCCTCCTCTTATTCGACATGTTGCGGACAACTAGGGAAGCACTCTTCACTTGTGAAAGAGGGGAGACGACTTTTCCACATCGACGTTGTCATGTTTGGATGCGAATGGCTCCTTCAACCTGGAAGCACCCCTCCTATTCTAGTTGGGGTGCAAATCAGGTGTTTTCTATCCATCGTTTATTCATTACTTGGCACATAGTACACTTTTTCACTGATTTTTATGCTTTTATGCTGCGGGCAGATTCAGGCACCTCTTCCAGGGACATGGCTGGCATCGAGTTGTGGAAGCACCCCTATCATGATGTTAGGGGTGCAATTCAGGTGTACATGTTCCTCTATGGGATCCTTGCGAGGACCGGGCATTTTTATTTGAAGGGGACGCATATAAGCAGACTGCTGGCGGTCGACGGAAAGGGTTCAATGCATAGGACCAGGATTGGCATTCAACTTTGGAGGCACCCCTATCATCCTATTAGGGGTGCAATCCAGGTGTCCTTGTTCCTTTCTTGGGTTATTATCTTCTTTGGTTATTTTTGGGGTTATCATCTTTCTCCTATGCCAGGTGTAACCATCCGGGTTGTAACAGCAAGGACAAGGTGGAGAAGGAGTGTTACCGTTTTCGTGCTTCAGGCGCTTGTTCGGAGGCTTTGCCTCATACATTGGTCGGAGACACGGGCTATTTTTTTCCCTTGGAATTGCTAAGCGGATTCAACCGTGCTATCTTTTGTGCTTAAGCAAAGACAAGTCTCGAGTGGAGGATAATTATGATGTGTTTGACTGTAAAATTTATGGTGTCGGGATTTTGGGGGTGCATAGAGCGAGTACTCTTCCCTATGTGCTGGATTTTCCTACACTGGGTTTGCCACGCATAGGGTTTAAGGAGGCCATGCTATGCACTCTATCACGTACTTGGGGCGGGCCGGGATGTGGCATTGACTTTGTAGCACTTTATTATTTTCCATTTTAATAAAAAAAACGAGTCATTTTCAAAACAAAAAAAAAAGTCTCAAATTTGATTTATTCAAAGGTCTAGAATGTGAAACACCAAGGTGGTGTGATGGAAAGTTGAGCTGCAGTCAGGGAGACTGTGTTTGTGGTGGAACTGGGGAAGAGGCAATCATACCCTTCAAGGACCAGTGGAGCAGACTTAGTGATATAGCAATTCTACCCGTTAGAGACTAAGGCTCGAAGATTGTGAAGCTAGGGAATAGTCAAGGACTATTGTTATTTTCTTTGTGTCTTGTAACGTTAACTCAAGAACTTAGTGAATTTCCTCCAACATCATAGGAGAGTAGTGGACTGACATGATTACACCACCTGGAACCACTATAAATGATCACACTGAAATTAGTACTATAAACTGTACCATTATTTACCTCGAATTATGCTCAATCGATGAATACAATTGGATTACTTGTATGAAATGCGTGTCAATTGCCTAATGTCGGTTCCTTGGTTGTCGATTCTGCATTTGGTACTTGTTCTATCTCGTTTTGTGTACTTTTTAGGTATATCATACTTTGGAGTTGAAGAATAGTGGATCCGGACAAAAAGAGAAGATTGGGCCAAAGTCAAGAGGAGTCTGGAAGAGTCTGCTTGGACAGAAAAAGAGACAATGAGGCCCGCAGCTGCGCAAACCCTAGCCACAGATGCGCCAACTTGTAGAGCAAGAAACGAGGGCGCTTGTGTTACACACTAAGTCGGTTAGGGTTATGAAAAACTAGGTCGGTTGTAAGGCTATATAAAGCATGCGCCAGATTCAATTGTGTGCGTGAATTTTCTACCAAACACTTATATTATCAAGTTGATGAAATAAAGGGTTCGTGAGTTTATTTTAGTTCGTTTGCTTGGTTATTTTTTTCATTCCGTCAACTAGCTTGAGTTAATCAAGCTAGATCTGCCATCGATAAATGTCAGAAGCTTTGAACGTTCCTTTATGTTTTTATCATGGTAGATTAAGTTAGATTAACGCGACGTAATCAATCTGCATATCTATACGAACCATAATTAACCAGAATTAATCAGGACATAACGATGATATTCCAGAAGTAGGAACCACCGTTCCCATAATTGCGGCGGTCTTTATCACAATTGTGAGGAAACATTAGTTCACCCTAAGTCTGGAGATTCAACGTAAGCTATGATGATCAACATGTTTAATTCACAGTAGGTTAGATTTGGCCAATCTGCTTATTGTAAATCGTAAATTAACAAGAAGGTTGATAAAGTGAAGTGTTAGTTAGGACATAGTCTGGATCAATTAGAAACGTGCTAGTCAATCCACGATAGCTGCTTAGGGAGGTTCTCGGTCTTGAGCCAGAACTTTCTAGATCTTATTATGTGTGGGTTAATACAACTAACGAATGAGGTTAACTGCATATAGACGTCTATTGTCCTTTCAATGGAAGTAGATAAGGTTAGGAGACTGCACCCGTAGCTAAAACTGAATTAAAACACACGTTCTGGTTGAATTGGGGAATTACGGGGAAACGTAGACATAAGGATTAATTACACCAAGTCAAGAGATCGGTGAGGAGGGATAAGACAATTACTTTTTATGTCCTTATGTTGGTCTAGAGACCGTTATTTGTACTTTGAGCTAGATTTAGGGATTCCTTATCTTTGTTGAATTGTCTCTGTGGGATTGATATTGACTCGCCCTTACTATACTGCGATTGACCTAGTACTTTCGCTAGTATTTCGTGAGTAGAGTGACTTACACCGAGGATTACCCGGATTCAGATGTGGTAGTGAAAGTAGGAGACTTAGGCACCTTTAGCCTCACTATCTCGATTAATGGAGTATCCTTAGGAATAGGGATGTGAGACTAAGTTTCTAGCTGTAATATCCTTCCCTTTTCACTCTGCATGGATGTAAACTTTCAGGTTGATATGGACCAAAAGCACAGCATGCGTTTTGTGGATTGTAAAGTCGACATGGTTGCTGGCGAGCTGAAAGACAGTAAGCTCAGGGTGGGAAGTTTCTACTTCCATGCTGAATTTCTAGTCTTGGACATCCCTGATGATCCGAGTGCGAATGTTTTGTTGGGACGTTCGTTCTTAGCGACCAACTGAGCCATTTTGGAGTACGATGGCGACAATACACTTAGGGTCAACAATGATGCTTAAGTTTTTAGGATCCAAGAGTTGCTACCCAATCGACCTGGAGAGTTCCGTGTTAGCTCAAGCTCTAGAGAGGTTAAAATCATTGAGATAGAAGATGTGCAGGATAGGCAGAAGAAAGTTGTGGTAGAGACTAGTGAGCAGGAATTCATGACGGTTTTACTTCAAGAAAGGGAAGATAATATTCGTGACAATGTACAAAAGGAAGCAGTCATGTCTGACATGCTTACGTTGTGTAGTGAAAGTTTGAATTCAAAGGTTGAAAACGCTAAATCTTTGAGCTATAAAGATAAATCTCGTAGTAGGCAAGGGAAGCCTAGTGCACTGGCAAGGCAACCAGACGTGCAAGGCAGAAGGCTCGAGGTCCTACCAAAGAGATTGGAGAAGGAGCACTTCTTGACGGAAAAGAAGAATGCCACTACCTTGGCTTAAAGAGCCCGGGAAGTGCAAGGGTCGAGAAAGAAGGAATATGCACTTCTATGAGCTATATTTAGGGATTCATTATCTGCATTGAATCATCTTTGTGGATGGACCTTGTCTCGCCCTTACTATACTGCAATTGACCTAGTACTCTTACTAGTATTTCGTGAGAAGAGTGACTTACACCGCGGATCAATAAACTTTGTGTTATTTACTTTACGCATTTACTTACAGCTTTTTATATTTGTGATTGTTTACTTTATTACAATATCTAGTTTAACACTCGGTGTGCACCAGCAAACAAAGGTTCACATAGAATCTTTCAAAGAAAACTAAACAACTAATTTTACGAACTTTAAGAGGCTTTAAAATTTATTCCGCTGCATTTAACTTAGTTGCAGAAAAAGTCAGTGATGACGGTTAAAATAGTCTATACTACGGCATCAATATTCTATCCATTATGAGCTAAAAATAGTTGTTTCGACCTATAAATATGAACCATTTACGTTGAATATCATATGTCGGGTTCGTGAGTCGAAAAATCTGCACTTAGCGTTTATTTTCCCTGTTTCGATATTATTGCGTGCGTTATTTGATGATTTTTAGGATACGAAATATTGGGATGAGCATGATGGACGAATCTGGAGTGGACTGAACGAAAGGAATGGGCCTAGGGTATTCTAGAAGCATCCAAGTTAAGTCGGTTGAAGAAAAAAGACAAAATTACCCTCGGTAACCCGAGGGGCGGTGCCGACTTACCGAGGTCCCAGAATCATCCGAAACGCGTTTTCTTGGATGAGGGGTCCAACTAGATGATTCTAAGTCGGTTTAGATAGCTATAAATAAGAGGCTTCGCCTGAGAACAAAATGTACTCAAATTACTCAAGGAAATTATGCAATAAAAGTTCTTAGTTCTTTATTTTATTTATTTTATGATTTCTAGTCGGAGAGACGACGGATTCGTCGCCTAGGGAGAGATCCGAAGGAGATCTACGCTCGTCTCCGAGGGTATGGTTTTCTATCTTTTCCAAGATATAGATCTATCGTTGTTCTATTCGACTAGTATGTTTTAATTGCTTATTTAGTTTAATTATGTAGTAGTTAGATTACCCCATGTGTTATAGATCTATTTCGTTGGTGAAGAAATCATGAAATAGTAGTTGCGTTCTTCAGATCTGCGACGGTCTATATCGCTAGTTCTGGATACCTAGTAAATTACTAATTCATGATAATCGGCGCCAGCTACATTGATCGATAGATTTAATTTACATGTTAGTAGCCTGATCAACTATTTTCATGTTATCGTAAATTAACATGAAGGACCGCAAGTGAAGTGTTAATTAGGACATTATCAAGAATGGACCCTAGGAACGTGCTGGTCAATGTCGACAGCTGTCTAGGCGGGTTTGCGGTATGAGGTAACACTCAATATCGGCAGCTCTAGTTCTTTACGCGTATGGGCTATTACGGACAAATTAAGGAGGGTAGCTTGCGTATAGATTGTCTACTGCCATTGTCGGAGTAGATAGGGTTAGGAGTTGTACCCGTAGTTGAACAATGAATAAATTCACCAATGGGTAGGAATGTTGAATGTGTGGGGGAAATAACTAATTACTCATAATTGAACTAATACCTTAGAAACTCTAGTTGCTTCGTTGAATTTGCATAATCTTGTTAGTTTGAGGCTCTAATACTACTGTCTATATATTATAGTTGGTCGTAGACTGTTATCGTGTCAACTCAATCTTGATAATTAAACGTTCTTCCGAGTCTCTGTGGGATCGACCTTGATTTTCCGGTACTTCTACTACGATAGACCTAGTCCTATTGGTAGTAAGTGCTTTGCACGCGATCAAGATTTTTGGCGCCGTTGCCGAGGACTCGTGTCAAGAATAATTTTTATTTAAGATTGAGTTTGTTGTATATATTTGAGTCTGTTTAATCGAGGCTGTTTTATAGTCTGTTTATACTAGAGTCGTACAGAGTCAGTTCTGTGAATTCTGGAAAAAAATTTCCACCGGTTTACCGAGGGTCCACCCCGATAAACCGAGGGTCTAAATTCTGCCAGAATCGTTTCTGTTTTTTCAGAGTCGAGTCAGTAGTCGGAGTCTATATTTTTGAGTCTGCCAGTTGAGTGTAACAGCCGCCGAGGCAAGTCACTAACCTTTTTATTTTATTTTTGTGTCTTGTAGCACGTTACACGAAGTTCAGCAGCCAAACTCGAGAGATTCATACCTGAGATTGAAAAGTTTGCTAGACAAAAGTGAAAGGAAACTCGAGAGAAATCTGTTAGGCTGGCAGACGACGTGGTTTCAAACGAAGGAGATCACAGCGAAAGGGAAGAAGAGATTCCACATTTGGAAGATACGGAAAACAACATGGCACAGAGCGGACAGAACGGACAGAATGGAGCAGGAGTTGTGGTTCAAGCAGATAGGAGAACTCTACAGAGTTATGCAATGCCTACGATTGAGCAATTCGTGCCAGCAATTGTTCAACCTGAGGATGCAGCTGAGGTATTTCACCCTAAACCGAATGTTATACAAATGGTGACCAATTACACTACCTTTCATGGAGTAATGAATGAAGATCCTAGTGTACACGTCACCAATTTTCTAGAAATAGTCAGCACGGTTAAGCCAACAGGAGTACCAAGAGACAATATCAAGTTGAAATTGTTTCCATTCACTATGAAAGACAATGCAAAGATATGGTTATTGTCTATAGCACCGGGATCGATCCAAACTTGGTCCGACCTATTGCAGAAATTTATGAATAAGTATTGCCCACCTAGGAAGTCACTACAGATGAGACAAGACATTATGAATTTCAAGCAGAGACCCACTGAAACCTTTGAAGAAGCTTGGGAAAGATTCAAGGAAGCACAGAGGAGATGCCCTCATCATGATATCACTTTGCCCGTATGAATGCATAGTTTTTATAACGGATTACGGCCAAGTGAACAAATGAGAGTTGATGCATCAAGCAACGGATGTTTTGCGTTGCTATCACCTGAAGAAGCTGAAGAGAAATTGGAGCAAATTGCGCTTACAAGTCAATGGGGAACACATCAAGTGGAAAGCACCAAAGTAGCTGAAGGCGTATTTGGAGAAGATACTTCGGAAAAGATCTTATACCAGCTAATGGAGATTAATGAAAAGATAGATGGCATGCAAGACCGCATAGCCAAGGTTGAGAAAGTTCAAGCTATTAAAGCAACAAACACTGAGGACGTGAACTATATAGGGAGGCAAGAAAATACTTATGGGGGCGGATATCGCCCAGGTTCTCATGACCACCCTGGTTTTAGACTGAGTGACCCTACTGGGGGTTTTTGACAAAGTGATTCAAACGGTGGAGAGAGACCGAGACAAACTGGTGGATTCATGCCTCAATTCAACAAGTCCGGTGGTTGGGAAGCAGCCATGGATAAAATGAGCTCAACTCGTGACCGACACGGTCAATCAACTTACGAAATCCATGACCGAACCGAATACAAACTTCACCATATATTGTCGAAGAATGATACAAGACCGACCAATCAAGAAGCCTTAGTGCGTAATCTGTCGCACCAAGTGGGGCGATTGCGAACAAGTGTCAGCCCGTCCTCCGGGAGGATTTCCAAGTAATACTGAGAAGAATCCGAAGGACGTGAATGCAATCATGACTAGAAGCGGAAAGGAACTGCCTGGACCTGTTATACCAACTATCCAGGTAGAATCGAAAGCGATCGCCAGCGAGCGAACGCAGCGAATCCGGAGAAAAGAGGGGCCGGTAACCCGGGACACTGCTCCGGTAAACCGGGAGTCTGAAAATGCAGCAGACAAGCAGGCAGAGCAGCAGCAGTCAACAGGTATGTCTTCACGAATTGTAACTATTAATCCTGCTACTTTACCCTATCCCCCTAGGAAATATAAGCCGAATAATGATGATGCGCGTTATAAAAAGTTTATAGAGATGTTTAAAAAGTTGCAAGTGAATATACCTTTGGTAGAAGCTCTGGCCGGAATGCCAGAGTATGCGAAATTCTTGAAAGAAGCCATCTCTACCAAGAGTAAATTGTTGGACTTTGAGACTATATGCCTTAACGAGGAATGCTCGGCAGTTTTGGAACGCAAATTGCCTCCTAAGTGTAAAGATACTGGGAGCTTCCTCATACCATGCACTATTGGAGGAGTATGCCTGAACAAAGCATTAAGTGATCTTGGAGCCAGTGTCAATCTGATGCCACTCTCCATCTTTCATAAATTAGGCATGAAGGAGCTGAATGAGACATCTATAACCCTTCAATTAGCAGATAGGTCTATGAAGCAACCTTGTGGAGTGGTGGAGGATGTTTTGGTGAAAGTTGATAAGTTTGTATTCCCTGTAGACTTTGTGGTGCTAGACATGGAAGCTTACCATGATGTTCAATTGATCTTAGGAAGACCTTCCTAGCTACGAGCAAAACATTGATAGATGTTCATAAGGGTGTGCTGATTCTGAGAGTGAATGAGGACAAGGTAGTGTTCAATGTGATGAATTCAATGAGATATGCTCAAGATGAAGGAGAAGCATGCTACATGCTAGATGCCATAGACGAGCTTGTTTTAGAATTATATCAGCAAGTGGCACTAGACCCTGAAGTAGCTGAGAGTTTACTCCTGAAGGAAGAAGAAAGCTATGAGGAAACCTGGCCTGGATGCAGTGAAGGTCAAGTGCGAGAAATTGAGCCTATATCTTCTGTGGATTTAGGAGGAACCATTCATAGACCTTCCTGGCATAAGTTCTTTGACCTACAGTTGACTGGTAAGCTGTTAAGATCATCATTAGAAGAGCCACCAAGGAACTTAACATTGAAACCTTTGCCATCTCACCTGAAGTACGTATACTTACAAGATGATACTCTCCCCCTTATAATTTCAGCGTCATTATCACCCTTAGAGGATGAGAAATTGTTAAGAGTACTGAGAGAGCATAAAGGAGCGTTTGGATGGGCAATTGCAAATATTAGAGGAATAAGCCCATCGGTGTGCATGCATAAGATCTCTGTAGACCCTGAAAAGAAAGTGGTAGCACAACCTCAAAGGAGGTTGACACCACAGCTGAAGGATGTTGTTAAGGAAGAGATCATAAAGATGTTGGAGATTGGAATCATTTTCCCAATTGCAGACAGTGAGTGGGTAAGCCCGATTCATGTGGTTCCCAAGAAAGGAGGATTCACTGTACAACCTAATGAGTTTGATGAGTTAATCCCTATGAGACTGATTACTGGACATCGAGTTTGCATTGACTTCAGAAAACTGAATGATGCAACTCGTAAAGATCATTTTCCCCTACCATTCATTGATCAGATGTTAGAAAGATTAAGTGGTCATGTGTTTTATTGTTTCTTAGATGGATATTCTGGTTATTATCAGATCCATATTGCCCCAGAGGACCGTGAGAAAACAACTTTCACATGTCCATATGGAACTTTTGCGTACAATCGCATGCCTTTTTGGGTTATGTAATGCACCAACAACTTTCCAAAGGTGCATGATGTCATTATTTACGGACATGGTGGAGGATTTTATAGAGATTTTCATGGATGATTTCTCTGTATTTGGAGATAGCTTCGATAAATTCCTCGACAATTTGAGTAAAGTATTGAAGAGATGTGAAGAGACCAACCTTGTACTTAACCGGGAAAAATGCCATTTCATGGTTACAGAAAGAATAGTGTTGGGTCATAGGATTTCAAAGAAAGGAATGGAAGTTGATAGAGCAAAGATAGAGGTGATAGAGAAGTTACCCCATCCAACGAACTTAAAAACGTTGCGAGCCTTTCTTGGCCACGCATGATTCTATAGGAGGTTTATCAAGGACTTCTCTAAAGTTTCTAGACCTTTGACTGAATTGCTTGTAAAGGATGTACCTTTCGTATTTGAAGAAGAGTGCAAGAAGCATTTAACACATTGAAGCGAATGCTTATAACCGCCCCAATTCTGGTAGCACCAGATTGGAACCAACCTTTTGAGCTTATGTGTGATGCAAGCGACACGGCAGTTGGAGCAGCCCTGGGACAAAGCGAGGATAAAATCTTTAAGCCTGTCTATTACGCCAGTCGTACCCTTAATAGTGCCCAGAGAAATTATGCGACTACAGAGAAGGAACTCTTAGCTGTCATTTTTGCATTTGACAAGTTTCGACCTTATATGATAGGATCGAAAGTCACTGTATTCACTAACCATGCAGCTTTGAAATAACTTTTAAACAAGCAAGACTCCAAGACAAGATTATTAAGGTGGATTCTACTCTTATAAGAGTTTGATGTGGAGATCAAAGATAAAAAGGGATCTGAGAACCAGGTGGCTGATCACCTGTCAAGATTAACTTTGCTGGAAGAAGAGCAACCAACTGAGATTAGGGAAGCTTTCCTGATGAAGAACTGTTTGCCGTCTCAATGGTAGCTCGGGTTGAATCTCAGATCCGATATCATACATCAAGAGTGGGCAAGGTATACCCTTGGTTTGCCAACATTGTCAATTACTTAGCAGGGAAGTGCCTACCACCAGAATTCAATAACGCAGATAAGAAGAAGTTCTTCACATATCTGAAGTATTATCATTAGGACGATCCCTACCTATACAAATTGTGCCCTGATGCCATTCTTAGGAGATGCGTCCATGATGCTGAGATTCCAAGTATTTTGCACATGTGTCATTCTAGAGAAGCTGGAGGTCACTATGGACCAGACAAGACAGCAGCAAAGGTACTGCAGTGTGGATTCTACTGGCCGACAATTCATAAATCTACTTACGAGTTTACAAGATCATGTCATTCCTATCAAATGACTGGCAAAATTTCTAAGCGGAACGAGATGCCACTGCAGAGTATCTTAGAAGTGGAGTTATTCGATGTTTGGGGAATTGATTTTGTTGGGCCATTCACATCGTCAGAATCAAATCATTACATCCTGGTAGCAGTCGATTATGTTTCCAAATGGGTGGAAGCTGTAGCTTCACCTACTAATGATGCCAGGGTTGTCCTGAGATTTCTTAAGAAAAACATTTTGACGAGGTTTGGTGTGCCCAGAGCCATAATTAGTGACGGAGGGAGTCATTTCTGTAAAAGGTTGTTTGAGAAGTTAATGATAAGATATGGGGTTAGACATAAGATTGCAGCAGCATATCACCCCCAGACGAGTGGACAAGTAGAAGTCATGAACAGAGAGATTAAGAGGATCTTAGAGAAGACTATGAATCCCACAAGGAAAGATTGGTCTTTAAAATTAGTTGACGCTTTTTGGGCGTACATAACAGCTTATAGGACCACGATAGGGATGTCACCGTACATGATAGTGTTTGGAAAGGCATGTCATTTACCGGTAGAACTCGAGCACCGAGCACTGTGGGCTACGATATTTCTAAACATGGATGAGGATTTAGCCGGTGAAAAAAAAAAAAGCTAGAGTTGAATAGATTGGAGGAGTTTAGACTTCAAGTGTATGAGAATGCAAGGATTTAAAAGGAAAGATTGATACGCCTGCATGATAAGAAGATTCTGAACCGCACATTTCAAGTTGGAGATAAAGTACTGGTGTACAAATCGCGTCTTCGTCTTTTTCCTGGGTAGTTGAAGTCTAGATGGTATGGACCACATGTAGTCACGAAAGTCTTCAATTCAGGTGCATGAGAAGTTAGACATGAACACTCTGGGCAAACTTTCACAATTAACGGCCACAGGCTGAAGCATTACCTAGAGCACAATTATAACCCTGAATTGGAAGTCTTTGCGTTAGAGGAGCCGGAATATGAATGAATGAGCCCTATTAGTACAGTCGAGCTGGCGACTATAAACTCAGAACTATTTCTAAACCCTTATTTATTTCTTTTGTTTATTTTATTTTGAGTCAATAACGTAGCATGATAATCGCAAGGTTTTTTTTCATCACATATATCTTCAGTCACTTGGCTAGAGATATATGTGGTTTTTCCTTCACGATTCTCATGTGATACCCTCGTAAAAGTTTTTTGTGTCTTGCTTAGGCCGATGAAAGAATAAAGTGGCTTAAACAGTTTTTGCACATTCCTCTGGTATGCACAATTACCGCCACCTTATTTTCTTGTTGCCCTTTGCATGTTACTCACAGTTTTTGGAAGAATTTGGAAAGCAGGTATTAACTTGGAAGAGGAATGACCTAGGAGCTAATGATTCTGCTCCAAGATTCGTTTTGACTCAGCCAACATTTCCAGAGCTAAGTACTTTTCCTTTTCTTTATTATTAGTCATTGGGGACAATGTCTATAATAAGTTGGGGGTAAGGGCGTCTTAGCTGGGTAGTCGAAAAAAGAATATTTTTGAAAATTTAACATTGTTTTTAGCTTGCTATTTGCACGTTTTCGAATAAGGAATCGGTAGAAAAGGAGCCAAAGTTCAATTTGAAGTGAGCAATAGCATATTCAATTTAGTATGGAAGAATGAGCATATGTTATGTTGCGTGAAGTAGTAACTTATTAATTATTATTCTATCATTGCAATCAATATTTGAGCACATAATCTGAGTGAGAAGCGTTTAAGATTAGATGATGAGTTGTTTTAACCGGGAATCATTATTTGTCTATCTATATACTTTAACAAATTGTTGTAAGACAAGGGAAGCAACTTGGATGACGAAAGGTGACCGGGACAAACGGACTTGTGAGTGAGAGAGAAAAAAGTGAGGAAATCTGCCAAGAAAAAAATAATGAAAAAATAAATATGCAATAAAGGCAGTGAGGGAAGAGAACTCGTGTAAAAAAAGGGCACGACCCTCGCATCAAAAGAAACAAATGAGGACTTAAGAGCGATGCTCAGTCCCCGAATCCGCCCGAACCAATTACGGTACTATGTTGTGTAACCAAGTCTGAAAGCAAGATGAGCGAGTGTATGCTCAAGCAAGTTAAGATTGTGTGGTTAATACAACTTGAGTCTTCTCACGAACGCCCTATCACAACTGATTCATCACATGACACATTGATGCGTGATAAGTAGTGATTAATAGAGAGCTGATGGATTGTGAACAATATATGTTTCTGCCGGAAATCTTTATTGAATATGTGGTAGTTGATGGGGATTGTGCTTGGAGGTACATTCCGCCTCGATACTCTGCTCGCGGACGAGCAGAAGGCTAGTGGGTTGTAGTTGATGACGGTTAAAATAGTCTATCCTACAGCATCAATATTCTATCCATTATGAGCTAAAAATAGTTGTTTCGATCTATAATATGAACCATTTACGTTGAATATCATATGTCGGGTTCGTGAGTCGAGAAATCTGCACTTAGCGTTTATTTTCCCTGTTTCGATATTATTCCGTGCGTTATTTGATGATTTTTAGAATACGAAATATTAGGATGAGCATGATGGACGAATCTGGAGTGGACTGAATGAAAGGAATGGGCCTAGGTTATTCTATAAGCATCCAAGTTAATTCGGTTGAAGAAAAAAGACAAAATTACCCTCGGTAACCTGAGGGGCGGTGCCGACTTACCAAGGTCCCAGAATCTTCCGAAACGCGTTTTCTTGGACGAGGGGTCGAACTAGATGATTCTAAGTCGGTTTAGATAGCTATAAATAAGAGGCTCGCCTCAAAACAAAATGTACTCAAATTATTCAAGGAAATTATGCAATAAAAGTTCTTAGTTCTTTATTTTATTTATTTTATGAGTTCTGGTCGGAGAGACGACGGAGTCGCCGCCTATGGAGAGATCCGAAGGAGATCTACGCTCGTCTCCAAGGGTATGGTTTTCTATCTTTTCCAAGATATAGATCTATCGTTGTTCTATTCGACTAGTATGTTTTAATTGCTTATTTAGTTTAATTATGTAGTAGTTAGTTTATTTTACCCCATGTGTTATACATCTGATTCGTTGGTGAAGAAATCATGAAAAAGTAGTTGCGTTCTTCAGATCTGCGATGGTGTATATCGGTAGATCTGGATACCTAGTAAATTACTAATTCATGATAATCTGCGCCAGCTACGTTGATCGATATATTTAATTTACATTTTATTAGCCTGATCAACTATTTGCATGTTATCATAAGTTAACATGAAGGACCACAAGTGAAGTGTTAATTAGGACATTATCTAGAATGGACCATAGGAATATGCTGGTCAATGTCGACAGCTGTCTAGGCGGGTTTGCGGTATGAGGTAACACTCAATAACGGCAGCTCTAGTTCTTTATGCGTATGGGCTATTATGGACCAATTAAGGAGGGTAGCTTGCGTATAGATTGTCTACTGCCATTGTCGGACTAGATAGGGTTAGGAGTTGTACCCGTAGCTGAACAATGAATAAATTCACCAATGGGGAGGAATGTTGCATGTGTGGGGGAAATAACTAATTACTCATAATTGATTTAATACCTTAGAAACTCTAGTTGCTTCGTTGAACTTGCATAATCTTGTTAGTTTGAGGCACCAATACTACTATCTATATATTATAGTTGGTCGTAGACCGTTATCATGACAACTCAATCTTGATAATTAAACGTTCTTACGAGTCTCTGTGGGATCGACCTTGATTTGCCAGTACTCTACTACGATAGACCTAGTCCTATTGCTAGTAAGTGCTTTGCACGCGATCAAGATTTTTGGCGCCGTTGCCGGGGACTCGTGTCAAGAATACTTTTTATTTAAGATTGAGTTTGTTGTATATATTTGAGTCTGTTTAATCGAGTCTGTTTATACTAGAGTCGTACAGAGTCAGTTCTGTGAATTCTGGAAGAAACTTTCCACCGGTTTACCGAGGGTCCACCCCGATAAACCGAGGGTCTAAATTCTGCTAGAATCATTTCTGTTTGTTCAGAGTCGAGTCAGTAGTCGGAGTCTGTATTTTTGAGTCGGCCAGGCAAGTGTAACAGCCTCCGAGGAAAGTCACTAACCTTTTTATTTTCTTTTTGTGTCTTGTAGTACGTTACACGAAGTTCGGCAGCCAAACTCGAGAGATTCATACCTGAGATTTAAAGTTTAGTAGACAAAAGAGAAAGGAAACTCGAGAGAAATCTGTTAGGCTGGCGGACGACGTGGTTTCGAACGAAGGAGATCATAGCGAAAGGGAAGAAGAGATTCCACCTTTGGAAGATACGGAAAACAACATGGCGCGGAACGATTTGGGAGGTCGTCCTTGACTTCGTGCATAATTTCATCGATTGGAGCAGTTTGCTGGGTGTACTAATCTTATTTGAATTTCTCAGGCCTTTTTATTTCTCTGTTGCGGCTTGGCCCCTTTTTTGCCAAGCTGGAATCAATTTTATCGTCGCTTTGGATCTCGTCGACCTGTTTCCTGAGCTCGGTGACCTCATCTAGAAAGAGGTAGGCGCAGAGTGCCTAGACATATTTCCTGAGCGAGATCTTCACGACTGGAGATGGGATTCAAACTGCATTTCTCTCAATCTCTCCCTGACATTAAGAGGATCCTACTGAACCTCACTGCTCATGTCTTGTTATGGGCGGGGTGCATGTCCAGGTCTAAGGCAGTCGAAGGCTGACATTCTTTCAGGATCCTGATATGACATTGAGTGGACACTTCATTCTTTGTCAAAGAGACGAGAAGAGGTGTCTTGCGATGGTGTTGGAGGAGGTGCCTATTCTCCGGTGGTTGGCGGTACTAGGGGAACGAAGTCGCTGATTGGGAGGGGCGGCTTCTCTAGCGTTACTAGCTCCTGATTCACTCGGATGACCCTCTAAACATATCTAGTGTACTCGAGCAGTGCCTCAGTGTAGATCTTGTTATATGATGTCTCGACATGATACGGGAGGTGTGGACGACTGGGTGAGATGCCCTAGCCGCGTATTTTCCTTTGTCTTGCCGAGTGGCGGCGGGTAAGGTGTCCCTTGACCTCGCCCTTTCATCGAGGATTACTCTGGCATTGGTTTGGGTGAGGCCTATTGTTGCAGAGGGCGAGACAAAGTTTTGCTCACTGTTGGTCCCTTTGAAATGGTGATTCTAAGTTTAGAGGGGGGTGAATAAACTTAGATAAGTTTTAAAACTTTCTAATCTTTTCACAAAAGTGGAGTTCACTTGGCTGAATTAACTCAGCTGAGTGTGCAACGGATACCACTTGATTTTAGCAGAGTGTAGTCTGCTGTTTTTGTGAAAATGCAAATGGATAAGGTTCTATGTAAATATGAATTGCAGAAATTAAAATGCTGAAAGTAAATGCTGAAGGTAAATAGAGACAGAGATGTTAATCTCCTACTGACTGCTTCCCTTTGTGATGTAAGGGGAATCCTCTATAGTTGTTCCTACAACTAAGATACAAAAGATAATATTTCACTGAAACTTCCTTTCAGCTTCTTTATCTGGATTGTCTGTCCTTCACTGCCTTCCCAGCAATTTCACAAACAAAATCCTCCTGCTGATCCTTCAAAAATCCACCAGATCTCCTTCTTCAACTATCACAACTTCTTATGTAACTCCTTCACAGTCCAACTGCTTCAATCGTTGTTCCTTCTTTGTTTGGAACAAAAGGTTGAATCCTAAGATTCAAGGATGATCTTATACGCTTGAATGTAACTTTGAATTCTGAGATTTCAGAAAAAGATCCTTGAAATTGATTTTAAGTTTAAAATAGATTGAATGCTTTTTGATTGCTTGATAATGCTTGCAATACTTGTAATACTCTTGGTATAATCTGCCTTCTGCATTGAGCTCTATTTATAGTTGAGTTCCAATGCTTTCTGCTCGTTGAGATTTGAATTCAAACCTTGATAATATCCTTTGATTGCTCCTTGATTCAAATCCTTGATTTTATGCCGTGTATTTGGAGTCTGCTGAAATCACATGTCTGCTGATTTCATGAGCTGACATAAATCTTTCCTTGTATATATAATCCCTTGAATCTCTCCATCATTAATACAGCTTTTAGTAAATTTCCCACATGCAAAACATGTCTAAATGATCTTCAATAAGTAACTGTAATGCTGAAGTGAGTCTGCTGATATTGCCTCTATTGAATCTGCTCTGCTGATTCAGTCCTGCTGTTTTACTTCTGATCACAATTGGTTAGATCAGTGGACACCCTTTAATTTAGATATATATAATCACAACTTAAGCATACTTTAGTCCATCACAAGACTTAACTAAAGTTGCTTGTCTATAGATCTTCAAACAATCAACTTTGGAACCTTGCCCTTTAGTCTGCTGGTATCTTGATTCAGCTGAAAACCATTGAGTTGCCTCTTTTGAAGTTGTGGGTGTCAGCTGAATCTTGAACAAACATAATCTATTACAAAACTTGTCTAAATAAACCTATTCAAGATTCAGACTCTATATAAAGCCTATACAAGCATCTATTTATCATTCTACTGATTTCTATAACAGTTGATTTATATAACATCATCAAACTTGAGTATGGGACTAAATATATCCAACAATTCCACCCTTTTGATGATTTCAAAACCCTCACTTAAATAATCAGCCGAAATGATAAAGAACAGAAATGTTCGGAGAAAAGTTTTATTTATGTTCAAAAGATTTTACAATGTATACCAAAACATCTAGGCACTAATAGACTTGGCAACGGGCCAGTCTATATCCTAATGCCTCCTAATCAACTGTTCAATTCTAGCATCAAATCTAGACAGGTTAAATTCATTATGAATTTCCTTCCATTCATTCTAGTTGACTTCTAGTTCAACTCCTCTCTAATTTGTTTCATGAGCCAAATCAAGGAATTCTTTAAAATTTTCTTCAAGTGATTGAGGTTTATATCTACCTCTGGTTGATTATTCTTTTTGTCAGCTTTCTTCCTTCTGATCAGTTCATTCATATATTTTCCTCTTACCATAATTCCAGACACTCAGAATTGGTTCTGTATTTAAACAGTTTGTTGTTCCTTTTGTTACTCCATGCCATTTCAAATTGTGTGAATAACTCATCAGTTAATTCCAATCTTTTAGGAGAAACTTGTCTACATCTTGCAATATCTTGCTCAGCAGTCTCAATTGCTGGACCAACAATTTTAGTAGTTCTCTGTTGACTTGATCCGCCAATATCCTTAGATTGCCTAGGTTGCCCTGCTGATAGTCACTGTTGAGTGCCACTTGGTTGAAATTCAGTTTTTGTATCTTGGGGTGTTATTTCTGCTGGTTTCCTTTCCCCATTTTTGACATCAGCAACTAAATTGTTGAGAATGACTGTGTTCACTTGGGACTGACTTTCTTGAAACTTTAGTAGATGATCTCAATAATGGTGGTGCTCAATCTTTCAAGATTGGTCTGGATTCTATCTAGCTTGTCACCTGTTTTCTGTTGAAGCTATCCCACATCTCCTTTGCAACCCTTAACCAATTGCTCTGTTAGATAGCAGCTTCTGGTCATATTCTCAATCTATTCTGCCATTCTTCTTTCAGCTTGCATTCTGTCATCCATGAATAATGCTAAATCTGTGGAAGTCTTTTCATGTCTAGACAACTGTGACATAATGACTTTCAGTGCATTCTGGATCCTTTCTTGTTCTAACTGATTTTCCATGGGAATGCCCAGAAATGGCCCAAGTGCTCTGTAAGTGTTCAGATTGCCAAATTATGTCTCCAAATTGTCAAAGAAATCTCTTGGCAAACTTGTTTCTCTTTGTTGTCCTCCTTCCTCTACATCCTCAAAAAGATTGCTGATTGATTGAGAGCAAGTAGTAGGTTGAATGATCCTATCAGGAAACAAAGAATTTTATTTCCCTTTAAATTTGAGGTGTGAGAGAACACTTGCCTTTGATGGTTCAGCTGTCTGAAATTCAGTCTTACCATGCTCTTGCTCAACCACTACAACATCCATACTTGATGGTACGGTGGTTTGATACCCAACCACAACATCAAACTCCACTGTTTTTGGTTGTTCCACTTCTACTGGCAACTCTGCTGAAGTATGAGTCTCTGCTAATTTTGGTATTTCAAAGGATGCAGGTGCCTCGACTGAAATTTCAGCAGGTTGTTGGTCTACTGAAATAGGTGCTGAAACATTTGTTCCTTGAACTATTGGCATCATTTCAGTTTGGTGATCTTGACCATTATCATCATTCTGATCATCGTCATCATTGTTAGCTTTTTTTTATCAGCTCCATCCTTTTGAGTTTTAGCATTCCTCCACCTGATTATCTCTGTAAGACAATCATCAATGATGTCTCTAAGATCAAAACAATCATCAATATTGTCTCTTCTTGCCAATTCCATCACCCAGACTTCTTTAGAGTGCATCTCATTACATATAGAAACATTGTCTCTGGATCTACTGACTTTCCATTTTGCCCAATTGATCACTCTGACTTCATCTGGGATGAACTTGACTGCTTCTAGAGCATCCAAAAGATATTTGTCCAAGTGAGGTTCCCCCTCACTTTGTACTTCCACCACTTCTTCAGCTTGTCTATCCCCTGCATCGGTAGTAAATGCTCTTGCTGGTTTTGCAGGGGATTCTGCCTTTTGCTTCTTTCTTTGCTCTATCAGCCTTTTCTGAGTTTTAACAAGAGGGGTGTGCTCAGAATCATCTTGTTCTTCAAATTTAGCCACTAAAGTATCCGCATGCCTCTTCTTTGATTTCTTGGGCCCCTGCTGATCCAGTGGTTGTGAAGTAACAACCACTTCTTGCAAATATACATCTTTCTTCTTAGGTCTGCTGATTTTGGATGGTTTTCTGTAGCTTTAGATGTAGTTCCACTTTCACTCTTGCTGATTTCATGTCTTTTCTTTGTCTCACGCAAAGGTTCAGGATTGACTGATTCTATGTCTAGCATATCAAAGATAGACTGCAATACAAGTCCATATGTTTTCTTGATTGCAAATTCACCAACTGCCTCAGGTTGTCCCTTCTTCAAGTTGATCTATCTCTGACTCTTCTCCTTTGTTAATTGCCCAAGCATTTGATCAATGACAAAATGAGCCCAGTTGATACCAGATATCTTCCATCAACCTTAATCTGACTGCTGTTATGGTATTGTAGTTCCCAGATTTGGCTTCAATGCTCTTTGCTACCAACGTTGAGAAATTTTTGAATTCCAGTTTCAGTAGAGTATTAGCACCTGTACAGACAGATTTGGATGATTCATCTTTAGCTATCACCTTTCAAAAAGCTTTGTCATCAACTTCAAGCTTCATCGGATCTGAGATTTCTCCAATTTTTAGGTTTAGGAGAGTGGACATCAAAGTTGCATCGATTTGCAGAGCTTGATCATTGACAATGGATGCTATCTGATCTGCATCTCCGGCAACAATAGCATTTTTCCAAAATTCCACCAAATTGTCATAACTGATATCTGTGGTATCAAAGTGAATGATAACCTCCAATTTTGTTCTCCTCAATCGTCTTCCAATATGTTTTGCTATCTCTGTGTCACCACAGTCTTTCACGAACCCATCGATGTTTATAGAAACACCAGTGATAACTTTATCCTTGGGAGCCATTTCGATAAAAAAAAGATAGGAAATTTGAGATAAAATGATTTGAAGTTTCCAGAATGCCCATTTGTAATGGAGAGGAATTAGGGTTTGTGATATATATACCCCTTTCTGAAATTTTAGAAATCTCTCCATCTTTTTCGAAAAACTTGGGATTTACTAATTAAATATTTTATTTGATTTACCCGTAACATCCCATTAAACACCATTTAACTCATTAAAACCTGTTAATCAAGCATAAAATTTGTATAAAAATACTTGATTAACATGAAAGGCTATTAACCTCCAAAGATCAACGGCTGAGATTCGTTGACTGGTTTGTCTTTTGATAAAAAAAAAAGGTAGAAAACCATGCCTTGGCTGAATTGTATCAGCTGAAATCCATTTTGCTGAAATGTCTCGACTGATTTCCATACTCGGCTGAAATATGTGTCCTGCTGAAATATATTCAGTAGAGATGTCTTTGCTGATTTCTTCAAAGTTCTTTAAGATAACTTTTAATCAAAGTTTGGACCAATCAAATCAGTTCCTGACCTGCCAAGTGAGCTCACCCATCATGGCAAAGGCCAAGACCTACTGATTATCATCAATCCAAGTGAAATAGTATGAGGCACCCAACATTCGGTCTTCAGATGGAAATAATGCCCAAATCTCTTCTTAGTTTTGCAAATCAGTCAGCTGGCAATGCTTTGGTAAAGATGTCTTCCATCTGATCTTCTGTGGGGATATATTCCACCTTGATGTCTCATTTTTCCACATGGTCTATGATAAAATGATGTCTCACTTCAGTATGTTTGGTTCTTGAGTGTAAGAGATGATTTTCAGGGACGGCTTTGGCACTTGTGTTATCACACATGATTGGTATGCCACTTTCTTAAATGCCATAGTCTCTGAGTTGTTGTCTAAGCCATAATACTTGTGCACAACAACTTCCTGCTGCTATATATTCAGCTTCACTAGTGCTTATTGAAATAGAGTTATGCTTCTTGCTAAACCAAGAAACAAGTCTATTTCCCAAAAGTTGACATGTGCCTGAGGTGCTTTTTCTTCCCACTTTGCATCTAGCAAATTCATAGTCTGTATAGGATACGAACTTGAAATCCCCACCGGATTCCAACTTCCAATGTGCCTCTAACATACTTTAGAATCTTCTTTGTAGCACCTAAGTGACTTTATTTTAGTTGTGACTGAAATCTTGCACATACACCAACTGTATAGGATATCAAGTCTACTTGCTGTTAGATATAGTAGAGAGCCAATAATACCCCTATACAGTGTCTGATCAACTTCCTTTCCTTTTTTTTATCAAGATCTAGCTTTCGATTAGGACTCATAGGAATTGTTGATTTGCCACTTGTTTCCATGCCAAACTTCTTTATCAGATCTCTTGTGTATTTAGCTTGATTTATGAAGATTCCATCTTTCATTTGTTTAACTTGTAATCCCAGAAAATAATTTAGTTCTCCCATCATGCTCATCTGAAATTTTGTTTGCATGAGTGCTGAGAATTTCTCAGAAAGTCTTGTATCTTCTGAGTCAAAAATAATGTCATCAACATATATTTGTACTAATTAACAGTTGACTTGATCCTTCTTGCAACTTGAATAGGGTCTTGTCAATAGTTCCCTTGCTGAAACCATTCTGCAATAGGAATTGAGAGAGTGTTTCATACCATGCTCTAGGTGCTTGCTTAAGTCCATATAGAGCTTTCTTTAATTTGTAGACTTTATCTTCTTTTCTTTTGACTTCAAAACTCGAAGGATGTGGAACAAAAACTTCTTCTTCAAGAATTCCATTTAGGAAGGCATTTTTCACATCCATCTGATATACTTTGAAATTATTGTAGGCAGCATAAGCTAGGAACAGTCTGATTGCCTCCAATCTTGCTACTGGTGCATAGGTCTCATCAAAGTCTATTCCTTTAGGTTGTGGGTAACCTTTTGCAACTAATCTTGCTTTGTTTTTGACAACTGATCCATGCTCAGCCAACTTGTTTCTAAATACCCATTTGGTGCCAATGATGTTGACATTCTTTGGTTTGTCCACCAATTCTCAGACTTGATTTCTTTCAAATTCATTGAGCTCATCTTGCATTACCACTATCCAGTCTGGATCTTCAATTGCTTCATCTTATTTTTTTTATTCTATTTGAGATAAGAAACAACTGTACATAGCTTCAAGTTGTCTTCTAGTTCTTACTCCAGCTTGTAGATCCCCAACTACATTTTCTTCTGGATGATCTATTAACCAAACAAAATTTTGTTGATTTACTGGAGTTTCTCTTGTTCAGGAGTTCTTCTGGTTCTTCTTGCATTTCAGCAGACTTCTCAGACTCGGCTGAATTTGCTTGTCCTGCTGAAATTGGTAAACTTGCAGAGGGATGTCCAACTTCCAAATATCCTGGATCTTCTGTGTCAAAAGGATTTAAGCCTTCATAAGTTTCTCCAATCCTTGTGTTGTTGAAATGTCCTTCATCAAATACAACATAAATAGATTCCTCAACCAATGAAGTCCTTTTGTTTAGTATTTTGAATGCTTTGCTATTTTCAGAATATCCAAGGAATGTTCCTTCATCAGCTTTTGCACCAAAATTCTTGAGCTGATCCTTTCCATTATTATGGACAAAACATTTGCTTCCAAAGGCATGAAAGTAAGATATATTAGGCTTCCTTCCATTCCATACTTCATAAAGAGTTTTGCCTTAATTTTTGTTGATTAATGTCATGTTTTGTGTAAAGCATGTAGTATTGATTGCTTCCGCCCAAAATCTCAAAGGTAAACCTGCTTCAATCAAAATAGTTCTTGCAGCTTCCTTGAGAGTTATATTCCTTCTTTCACCAACACGATTTCGCTGTGGAGTTCTAGCAGCTGAAATTTGATGTTGAATACCATTTTCCTCACAATAGGCTTGGATGACTTTGTTTAGGAATTGAGTGCATCTATCAGATCTTATTTTGATGACTGATAAGCTATTTTCATTTTGTAGCCTCTTTAAGTGATCTGGTAGTCTCTTCAAGGTATCTTTCTTTTTGTTCAAAAAGATTGTCCAAGTGTATCTTGAAAAATCATCAACAATAACCAGTGTGTACTTCTTCTTGCTTAAACTTACAGGTTCCATTGGTCCAAAGAGATCCATATGAAATAATTCTAGAATTCTGCTTGTTCCTTATTTAGAGATTGACTTGAAACTTGACTTGATCTGTTTGCCCTTTTGCATGAATCAAAAAGACTATCTTTGGTAAAGGTCATGTCTGGTAGACCATCCACTAGATTCCTCTTTGCTAATTTTTTGATTCCTTTGAAGTTGAGATGATTGAGTCTTTTGTGCCACATCCAGCTGATTTCTAATTTTGTCTGTGTAATTAGACAAGTTTCAGCAACAACTATGTTCCAATCTACAATGTACATATTCTCTTTTCTTTTTCCTTGGAGTACCACTTCACACTTCTTCTGTGTGAATGTGATGTTGTGGCCTTTATCAAAAAATTGACTTATTCTGAGAAGGTTAAATTTGAGTCCCTCCACATATGCTACGTTTTGGATCTTTAACCCATTCTTCCTGAAGGTTCCAGTCCCTTTGGTTTGTCTAGGTTTGTCATGACCTCCAAAGTTGACTTTTGGTCCTTCCTTTTCCTTGAAATCCTCCAAGTGCTTCTTTGACCCTGTCATATGCCTTGAACACCCACTGTCAAAGTATCAGGTGTCCTGCATCCACAAATTTATGTAGTTTTAGGTACCCAAATCTGTTCGGGTCCATGAGGGTCAGCTACTAGGTAAATTCCTAGACCATAAGTCTTAGATATTTTTCTAGTAAAATTGAACCTGTCACCTTCATATGTAAAGTTCACAGTATTGTATGAGGTCCTACTCTGCCGATTTCTCATTACATACGGTATCTGGCCTTTAGGTGCACATCTATGCATGTGTGCCTTACCATTGTTAGTTTTGGCTTAATAAGCAGCTTTATGTTTATACTTAGGTACAACCTGCTGAAATGGCTGTCTCATAGTATAAGCTTTTCTGTTTATATTAGCCTTATTAGCAACTGGTATAGACATGTTCCAATCATCATCAGTGGGGAATAGTCTTCCTTTCCCCTTGACTTTAGTAATCTTAGAATGCTGAATATTCTTGGATTTACTTTTGATTGGATGCTTCTTGTTCTTGATTAGATTTACCCTTATCTGAACTGACTCTGCTGAAATCTTAGTGTTGGATTTTGGTGCAGCAACAAATTTAGGACCTAAGCTGGTGCCTTCATTGGTTGCTTTACCCAATCCAGACATAGATTTTATATTGCCATCATATCCTAGATCAGTCCTGTCACCATATAGTCTTCTAGATTTGAAAACAATGGTGTTTTGTGATGATTCTGGAATTTCAGCTGACTGTTTAGGGTCTGCTGAAATTTCAGTAGGTTTTCCAACACCTTTTTGTTTTTCAGACTTGAGTAACTCCAACTCAGATAGTAATTTAGATACTTGTGATTTGAGATCAACTCTTTCATTTTTGACAGTTTCATAAATGTCCTGAATATTTTTTAGTTCAGTCATTAGATTGTCTAAATGATCGCCTAAATCCATAGAATTTAAGTTATCAAATTCAGAATCAGAACAAGAGTCATATGCAGATGAAGGTTCTAGTTGAGAATTTACCTCATTATCTTCAATTGCCATGAGACAAATAGGATCCTTGTTTTCAGTCAGACACATCAATGCATTATCATCAGATTCATCATCTGAGGTGTCAAAGCTTGATATGCTTGAAGAGTCATCTGCCATATCAGCCTTTAATGCCTTTCTAGATTTATGTTTCTGCTTGTGCTTTTCATCAACTGCATTAGGTTGCTTTTGGGGGAGTGGACAATCTCTTTTGAAGTGTCCAGGCTTCCTACAGTTGAAACACAGATACTCCATATCTTTCTTTTGATTGTGTTGTGATTTGTTTTCTCTTGAACTCCTTTTGTGAAAATCTCCTCTTTTCGCTTGTTTTGCAAACTTATGGAATTTATTGACTTTCCTTATCAATAATGCCATATCCTGCTGAATTTTATCTTCAAGTACATTGGTACTTGGTTGTGTACTTTGTTCTATAGGAGTGGCCACCAATGCTGAGGTTTTGGGTACTTTCACCTTCATGCTGACCTCATCTTCATTTAGCACATACTCATAAGCCTTTAAATCTGAAAAAAAAACTACTAAAAAGTATTCTCAGTATCTAATTTTCTAGATTCATTCATGGCTGTTACCAGCATTTTCCATTTAGATGGAAAAGCTTTTAGGACTTTCTTGTTGATCTCTCTATTGGTTTAGCTAATCCCAAGATTGCTGAGTTCATCAATAATTGCATTGAACGTGTTCTCCATTTGGTCAACTGATTGTTTAGGCTTCATTTTAAATGCCTCAAATTTATGAATAGCCATGGTTAGCTTTGTTGCCTTAATTGATTCAGATCCTTCACTTATGAGACTGAGTTTGTCCCATATCTCTTTAGCTGTTTTGCATTCCTTCACCTTTCAGTACATGCTATTGTCCAGAGTTCTCAGGATGCAGTCAATTGCTAAGTAGTTAAGATTGTTCCTCTTTTTGTATTCTGATGTCCAATCTTTCTTAGGTTTTGGCACTTGTTGTCCTGCAGTTGCATCTATTGTGCTGGTATACATGATCTGGATATTTCATTCAGTAAGAATATCATGTAACTCTTCATGAATAGCATCTAAATGATTCTTCATTTGAAATTTATACTCATCAAATCTATCCATTGAAAATGTCAACAGTTTGCTAACATACTGTTGAGACTCCATGATGCAAGTGTGTGTACCAATTTACTTAAGAGAGAAAAAGTTTTTAGAGGACAAGTTTATTCACCCCCTCTAAACTTGTCACAAGCCTTTCGAAAGGACCAACAATGTGATTACTCTCGAGGGAGTGAACGCCAAAAACCATGATATCCAAAAATGTTCCGTCAATTTCTCTTCTCGGTGGTGGGCTGGTGAGTTTCCTTGTAGGGCATTTTTCGCTCCTACCTTATATTTGTCAGAAATCCCTGGAAATTAGTTTTTCTCTTTCTTGTTTTATGAATTGATAGGAATTGGCATCATGCCCGTGATCTTTGTTGTATTCACAATATTTGGTCATATCGTGGTCTTTTTTATGATCTTGTCTTATCGGGCGAGGATTTGGGAGGTCGTCCTTGACTTCGTGCATAATTTCGTTGATTGGAGCAGTTAGCGGGGTGTACTTCTTTTCTTTGAATTTCTCAGGCCTTTTTATTTCTCTGTTACGGCTCAGCCCCTATTTTGCCAAGCTAGATTCAGTTTTGTCCATTTTCCCAGATGGCGGACACAGAACAGCTTCAGAGGCAGAGAATTTTCTAGCGGAGGAGAGCATTTGCTGTAAGTTTTCCGGTGGCAGGAGGGTGAACTCGGCCTTTAGTGGACATTTACTCTTGAAACTAGTCACGACTACGTTGTCGGTGAGACCCATTGTCTGGTCGTAAACTCTGACGAATCTATCATCATAGCTTCAAGTAGACAACCGGCCCCCTACTGAATTTCATAGAGGTTGTTTAGGGTCTTCTTAAGCTGAGCCGCTGATCTGAACTCGGAAACAAACTTGGTTTGGAGGTTGGCCCAGGAACATATTGACTTCGGAGGTAGATTTCTGATCAATATGGCCGCTTTATCCTGCATGGCGCCGACCAAAGTGATGCACCATGCGGCTTGGCTTCTAGTGCCCAAAGACATTTTGCCTTGAAAAGCTGTTAGTCCATCAAGGGGCACGTCGCCCTTGTGTAGCTCTGAAATGTGGGATAATGGACTCCCTCAGGTGCTTCTACCATAAGTCTGTCGTTAAGCACGTTTGTCCCCTAGGTGGGGCTATTCTCTTTGCCAGCTTTGTCCCTGTGGATCTCGTCGACCTGTTTCTCGAGCTTGGTGACCTCGTTTAGAAGGGAGGTAGGCGCAGAGTGCCTAGACATATTTATTGAGCGAGATCTTCCCGACTAGAGATGGGATTCATCCCGCCTTTCTCTCAATCTCGCCCTGACATTAAGAGGAGCCGACTGAACCTCACTACTATTGTCTCATTTTGGGCAGGGAGCATGTCTAGTCTAAGGCAGTCTAAGACTGACATTCTTTCAGGATCCCGATATGACGTTGAGTGGACATTTCATTCTTTGCCAAAGATACGAGAAGAGGTGTCTTGTGATGGTGTTGGAGGAGGTGCCTATTCGCCGGGGGTTGGAGGTACTGGAGGAACGAAGTCGCTAATTGGGAGGGGCGGCTTCCCTAGCGTTACTAGCTCCTGATTCACTTGGCTGACCCTTTAAACATATCTAGTGTACTCGAGCAGTGACTCAGTGTAGATCTTGTTATATGATGTCTCGATAGGATGCGGGGGGGTATGGACGAGCTGGGTGAGATGCCCCAGCTGCACATTTTCCTTTGTCTTGCCGAGTGTCGGCAGCTCAGGTGTCCTTTGACCTCGGCCTTTCATCGAGGAATAGTATGGCGTCGGTTTGGGTGAGGCCTATTGTTGCTGAGGATGAGACGGAGTTTTGCTCACAGTTGGTACCTTTGAAATGGTGATTCTAAGTTTAGAGGGGGTGAATAAACTTAGATAAGTTTTAAAAACTTTTTAAATATTTTCACAAAAGTTGAGTTCACTTGGCTGAATTTACTCAGCTGAGTGTGCAGCGGATAGTACTTGATTTTAGCAGAGTATAGTCTGCTGTTTTTGTGAAAATACAAATGGATAAGGTTCTATGAAAATATGAATCACAGAAATTAAAATACTGAAAGTAAATGCTGAAGGTAAATAGAGACAAAGATGTTATCAATCTTCGGAGTGGTGTAATCTCCTACTGACCGCTTCCCTTTGTGATGTAAACGGAATCCACTATAGTTGTTCCTACAACTAAGATACAAAAGATAAACTTTCACTAAAATTCCCTTTCAGCTTCTTTATCTGGACTGTCAGCCCTTCACTGCCTTCCCAGCAATTTCACAAACCAAATCCTCATGTTGATCCTTCAAAGATCCACCATATGTCCTTCTTCAACTATCACAACTTCTGCTGCAACTCCTTTACAGTCCAACTGCTTCAATTGATGTTCCTTCTTTTTTTGGAACAAAAGGTTGAATCCTAAGATTCAAGGATGATCTTGATCTGTGTGAATGTAACTTTGAATTCTAAAATTGCAGAAAAAGATTCTTGAAATTTCTTTTAAGTTTAGAACAGAGTGAAGGCTTTTTGATTACTTGATAATGCTTGCAATACTTGTAATATACTTGGTATAATAATATGCCTTCTGCATTGAGCTCTATTTATAGTTGAGTTCCAATGCTTTCTGCCCAATGAGATTTGAATTCAAACCTTGATAATCTCCTTTGATTGCTCCTTGATTCAAATCCATGATTTTATGCCGTCCAAATATAGAATTAGACCGTTGAGTGTGTTTAGAGTCTACAAAAATCACCTGTCTGCTGATTTCTTGGGCTGGCATAAACCTTTCCTTATATGATATAATCTCTTGAATCTCTCCATCATTAATAAAACTTTAAGTGAATTTCCCACGTGCAAAATATGTCTAAATGATCTTCAATAAGTAACTATAATTCTAAAGTGAGTCCAAATCGATATCGTTTACCGAATCTCGCTTCTGCCGATTCGGTCCTCGTTTTTGATCTTGCTATTTTACTTCTGATCACAATTGGTTAGATCAGTGAACACCCTTTAATTTAGATATATATAATCGTAACTTAAGCATACTTTAGTCCATCACAAGACTTAACTAAAGTTGCTTGTCCATAGATCTTCAAACAATCAACTTTGGAAGCTTGCCCTTTAGTCTGCTGATATCTTGAGTATGCTGAAAACCATTGAGGTGGATCTTCTGAAGTTGTGGGTGTCAGCTGAATCTTGAACAAACATAATCTATTACAAAACTTGTCTGAACAAACCTATACAAGATTCAGACTCTATATAAAGCCTATACAAGCATCTATTTATCATTCTACTGATTTCTATAATAGCTGATTTATATAACATCATCAAAACTTGAGTATGGGACTAAATGTATCCAACACTCACCCTGGGGGTGTTTTGCTCGAGCGTAAACAACATATTCCCCGTTGTTTGTCTACACAAAGCTCTGGCCAGTCTTCTGGCCGGGGGCGGTAAACCACCAAGTAAAGCAGGTCTTGAAGATCTTTTTAGGTTCTATAGTGTTGTCGAAGTGAAGATCTTCGAGGATTTTAGACCTTCGAAATCTGAATTTGGTGGATCTGATGACGTTTCCAATGAGTCTGAGGCTGATCTGAAGATCTGGATGATCTTGATGAAGATATGAGGGTTTAAATGAAGATTCCAGCAAAGATCTTGATCAATAACGGTCGAGAAATGAAAATTGGGCGGTTTTAGGCCACCGGAAATCCGTGAACAACCGAGTAACTGACCGAGAAAGTGCTAGAAATGTCGATTTCCAAGTAACGAAGCAAACTATTAATGTCTTAATTATCACGAACGGATTAAACAGTGGATATCTAGCAATTTATGATCTAATTCGTCCTAAAATTACACCGTGGTGCTCAAGAACAATGTAACTAAAATGGGGAATGTTTTTTAGGGAATTATGGATGTGCCGATGTGGCAGCCTATGTACCCTTGGATGCAAGGGATCAAGCCAATATGATGTAGTTTTGGTGTGTGAGGGGACACCGCTATTTATTGAAGTTATAGTCGGCGGTTACAAGGGTGGGGAGTGAATATGCATGTCATCGGGCGAGCTCCACTGGGACATGTTTGGTTGGGGCGAGCTAGTATCACGGCCGTTGCGGGCTCTGCGCTGGTAGCCTCTTGTGTAGATTGGTGCCTTCAGTCTTGGCCGATGGCGAAGACAGTACGTAGAGGCATGAGGTGGGATATATTGCCCCTCGGCTAGGTTCGGCTCATGACGGGCGAGCTGGATGGGCCGTGGGCTTTATACTTTACTAGGCTTATGCATGGGCTGGGTTTTGGATCCGCGAGCTTTTGTCGGGCTTGGTATCTCATATTTTGTATCACAATATTATTCCAACATTTTATTGAAAGAAACAAAGTGGTTCTTGAGAGTGTTTTGTGGGAAGAAAAAAAGGCAACCTAGCAGTCGACTTTTTCCGGTAGCAGCCCTTTGAGGATTCCGGCTGTTGTTCGTGTGGATTACCGTTAGAGGCCGGACACTTGGATGGTTGGTGCTTGGACAATAAACCGTAGATAAAGCATCGATCCATTTGGATCAGTCCGGTATTGTTTAAACAAATTCGACCTTGGTTAAATGGAAATCAAAATTTTAAATTCCTATGCGTTCCCGCGTTGATTTCCTAACAGATCAATCTTCAACCTAGAAAAAGTGTTGAAGCTTCCAGAATTATGAATCACATTCTTAGCTAACCATTGGCACAGCAGACCAAATTCATGTTTGATCAGGGATAACTTTGTATTGTTAATGCATGGTGTTTTACTGTCAAGCACCATGACCTCTCACATCTCATGCCTTTCTAAGTTCTAAGATTTGGGGTTGAAAACCGCTTCAGAAGCCTCAAAACCAAACAACTGCACTAGAATCATGTCAGAAACTATGACTTCATTCCCATTAAAAACTATTATGTACTCCTTTGCATCATCTGCTATGGCAGATTTTCATAAAACTGGTAAATATTCTCATAACTGATATCTTCCAATGTTGAGAGCAACTTCCTGCCCTTCTATCTAAATAATTCTTTCAGCAATCTGCTTAACTAGGACTGAGTTCTCACAACTTTCGTTGTAGCTTTTGATAGTCATTAGGATTCTAGTGAAAACTTATGAGGAACTCATGTTTGAAGATTTTGAAGAATAAGAATGAAACGCTCTTGCAGAAAGTACAATGTTTGCCATGGAGAAATTTTGGAGAAGTGTGAGTAAATATCCTTATTTTTAAGGGAAGATAACTTTATTAACTTAGCCATTAAGGGCAACAAAATAGCTTTACATAGTTCTCAACCAAAAAACTGAAATCAAAAGGAAAAACGTAGTACTCCTACTACTTAGCTCAAGTCTAGGCACCACCTAGGGATGGCAATGGGTACGGGTTTGGCCATATCCATACTCTACCCATCAAAAAATTTCCTTACCCATACCCTACCCATTACCCATGCGAGTAGAAAATTTTGAATCCATACCCTCCCCATACGGATATCCACGGGTCTGTATAACCATACCATACCCATTACCCATGCAGGTAGAAAATTTCGAATCCATACCCTCCCCATATGGATATCCATTCATAGATATCTAATTTTATTCGCAACTAAGTATAACAACTCTATATGTACTATCAGTTTCGCCGGAGCAACGACAAACGAGTGGCAAAATGCAATATCGACAATGACTAGGTAAAGCTTAATAAAAAAAATTATTAATATACTAAATAAGCAAACCGGCAAATGCAACATTTTTGTAGAATAAATATAAGCAAAGATAAAAAAAAGTAAAAAAATTTATATAATAAATTCTCGTATTTCTGCAGTACGGTAGGGTTGGCCGACAATAGAAATTAGAAAGAGAAGAGTAGACCACATTAACTTTGACAATTAATATGTTTGTAAAATACTAAAATAGGAGCACGAGTCTTAAATCATAATTATTTAGTTATTTTTCTAAGTGACATGTTTTTTTCTTATAAAAAAAGTGACATTTCAATTTTACGTCAGATTATTAATTTTTATAAATTATACAATATAAAAAAATACATTATATTGTAGGCCGGGTGGGTATTATGACGGGTACAAAATACATATCCTTACATTACCCTACCCACGACGGGTTTTGAAAACTCAAACACATACCCTACCCTACTCTTAAAAATACCCTACCCTAATGGGTAGAGTTGGGTGGATATCCACCGGGTTGGATCGAAATTGACATCCCTAGCACCATGCTAATCGAATATTCTTCGCACGTTCTACAACTTTGGATAAGAAGACATAAGCCGGTGGACGCTCTTCTTTGCTCCCATGCATAATCTTATTTCTCCACAACCAAATTCCGTAAATTGCCTCCGACCACATGTACTTCCACTTATTACCATGCGTCGAATTGCTGCCGTCCTTTCCAACATTTAGTTTCAGCCATTCTATATCACTATTTGTCTGAAAAAATTGTGTCCTTCTCTCCTCTGGTACACAATTATTCCAAACATCATTAGCCCATGGGCAGTCTCTTAACGCATGGAGGATAGATTCCTCTTCTTCTCCGCAGAGATTATAGATTGGGTCATCAGCCACGTGTCTATTGTAAGGAAATTCCTTGACAGGTAAAGCTTTATGCGCAATGGTCCATAGGAGGAAACTACTTCTTGTTGGGCCTTTCAAGTCCGAAATCTATTTCCAGATATCGTCCTCCCCACTAGTGTTCTGAGCTTGCAACTGCGACGAGTATCCCAAGGATACTGTGTATTTCCCTTTGGCATCCCCTTTCCACACAACCCCCATATTTCTGATTTCAAAACCACTCCTCAAGCAAGCATACGCCTTGCAGATTCCTCTCCAAGAGGGAGAACAACCTATCTTGGCCGCAGTGGTCAATTCTTTATATTTATGTGCAAAAACCGACACCCACAATGCCTCTTTCCGATTTATTAGGTCCCAGACAAGTTTTCCCAAGAATGCAATATTCATACACATCATCCTAATAAAGCCAAGACCTCCCTCCTGTTTATTCACACACAAAGTGTACCAAGCCAAAGTATGTATTTTTCTACCACTTTCATTGTCTCCCCAAAAGAAGCTTCTACACACTTTTTCCAAGTTATTTAGAATGGTAACCGGAAGCATGGTACATAGTTTGCATAATATAATAGGGTTGCGTAGCCAACAAGCTTTTTATAAGAACACACTTACCCGCCATGGATAGAGCTTTTGATTTCCTGGTTGCCAGCTTGCTTCATATCTTGGCCTCTAAAATTTGAAATGACACACCCTCATTCGGCCATGAATTAACAGGACCCCAAGATACTTGCCAAGATCCTTGGTATAGGACATACTCAAATTTTGAGCTATGGCCGATATCAGTTGACTGCCAACATTACTACTGGTGAAGAATCTTGATTTGGCTCTGCTTATTTTTTGCTCAGGGCATCTACAAAAATCTTCAAGAACCACTTCAATAACCTGGGCTTGTTGTTCGCTTGCTTCCCCAAACAAAATAAGATCATCTGCGAAAAAAATATGAGATATAAGCGGCCCATCTCAAGAGATCTTCACTGGTTTCCATTTACCATCATTTACCTCCCTTGTAATTTTAGCACTCATAATTTCCATACATAGGACAAACAGATTGGGAGCAATCGGGTCTCCCAATCGTAGTCCCCTATTCGGGCTAAAGGCCTCCAGTTTCTCCCCATTCCATAGAACTGAGAGTGTAGTGGATGAGATGCAATGCATAAGAAGCTTCTGGAGATGCTCTGACAGGCCTATAGTATTAATGACAATTTTAAGGAAGGTCCAGCTCACCCGGTCATACGCCTTCTCAAGTTCCACTTTAATAGTCATGTACCTTTTTTTCCCTTTCTTTCTATTGGTGAATGAGTGGATCACCTCTTGTGCTAAAATAATATTCGCTGAACATCCCCTTCCAGGTATGAAGGCACTTTGGGTATCATTGACCAACTTACTTATCACACTCTGAATACGATTTTCCCAGTACTTTGGTGATAATTTTGACAATGACATTCACTAGCGCAATTGGCCTGAATTGACTAGGGTACTCCAGTTGGTCAACCTTTGGAATTAAGGTTATCGGAACTTCATTCATGTGGGGGAACCATGCTTTATCAAAAACTCGCTTTATAAATTCAATTACTGACCGTCCAAATGTACCCTAGCATCTCTTGAAGAATATTGGAGGTACACCGCCTGGACCTGCAACTTTATATGTACCCATATCGAAGACTGCTTCTTCAATTTCTTGTTCACATATTTGTCTATTCAAATGCTGCTGGTCGGCCTGTGTTAATTCGGGTATGGGTAGTTGATAGTCGCAGCAATGGTGCTCGTCTTCCCTAGAGTATAAGTTCATAAAATAATTCCTCATCATATTATGCATCTCACTCTCCTCAGTGCTCCATTCTCCGTCAGATTTCTTTAGTGTTGCGACTCTATTTCTTTGCTTTCTTTTGATTGAAGTGATGTGATAAAAGTGGGTGTTTCGTTCTCCCTCAGCAATCCGTTCGAAATGAGATTTTTGGTGCCAGTATTTCTCTTCATGAATCAATATCTTTGTAAATTATGCCTTCAATTGTCCCTCCAGATTCAGTAGATATGATGACATGTAATTTGCCAAAGCTTCTTGCACACCTGCCAGCCTTTTAGTACATGTATTCTTTCTACGAAATATATTACCAAATACATGTATGTTCCAGATGTTCAAACCAGGCATTTTGAAATATTAGCGGGGGTGGGGGGTTTCCATTTCTTCACGTTTTGCTATAACTGAAGAAGGAGGGGATGATGGTCTGAATGGGTGCTTGTAAGATGTGTCAATGTGGTATCTGGAAACATGGAGATCCACTCCACATTACCCCATGCTTGGTCCAACCGTTCTTGAATCGGCTTCCCCTTATACTGCGGTCCCTTCCAGGTAAAACGTGGCCCTTGAAATTGGATGCCTATTAGCTCACATGTTTCAATCATTTTTCTCATACTATCCACATTAGCTCCCTCAATGGGTCTTCCCCCTTTCTTATCGACTTGATCTATCACCTGGTTAAAGTCCCCTATGAGGACCCAAGGATGGTGCATAAACTGTGATATTCATTCAAAATAGGCCCATCCGTCAATTCTTACCGCATGTATAAAGGAAGCATACACTATGCACATGACCCAATTAACTCGCATGTCCTTCATTATTGTCAAGTTCAAGAAATAGTTCGTGCTAGGCAATAATTTAATGGACAATTAGCATCGTTCCAAAAACACCATATACCTCTTGCAAAACCACGTGCTTCTATACAAATACTTTTATTGAAATGGAAAGGATTAAGAATACGCCAGGCTTGCGTACTACTTAAACGCGTTTTGAGTAATCACAAAACATCCGGTTTATGCTCTGCATTCATTGCTTTGACATTAAGGCGGAAAGCTTCTGATGTTGCCCCTGTAAAGTTCCAAGTTACAACTTTCATAGAGAAAAGGAAAATTATTGAAGTAGGATAGGGGGTCCCTCCTCCACGTCCTTCATCTTTATTGGGTATCTCATCTCTTAATCTCCATGCTCCTGTATTGCTACCATCCTCATTCCGTTGCTGTTCATTCTGGCCATCTGGCAGTTTTTCTTTGTAGTTGCCATTATTTCCCCCAGTTTTGTCATTGGGGACTCCAGATTTCTGAGCTGTCATTCCTGTTTTTCCTTCCCTCGTGTTGGTTGGCCTTTCTTTCACATTAATGATATCGTATAGTGGGCTATGGAGTATCCCCGAGGGCTTATGGTTGCCTGATACAGTGGAGGGACCTTTGGTGGGCATGCTATATGTGGGTTCAATGGGAGAAACTCATTTCCGCTTTGTTGATTCCTGTTGACCATTCCTGCTCAATTATGAGTCTATATTCGTATCCATCATCGCTTTCCCATTGGATTCCTTTGGGTTTTATCCATGGACATTAGAGATACTGAAGGTTCCTTGAAGGCTGCTGCTGCATTTTGCATCACTTCCTGTAACTCCCTATCCAAGGAAATCAGATTTTCATTTGCCTCTTTCTTCGGTTCTTTTCATATAGCACATTAAATCTCGACCCAGAACTCATCTTTGTGTTACCCGCACTCGACTGGCCTCCTTCACATTGCCTATCATTATAGATATGATGGGAGGTCCATCTTGTTGTTCATTAGGCTGCCTATTTTGCCTTTCTCATTTTTCTTTTTGTCCTGTATTTGGTCTCCTCCGTCTATTTGTTACAATCATCCATGGTCCAAACGGTTTTTCAGGTGTGGGATGACGATACAGGGTTTCACTCCCTCCACGTGTCGTCTATTGGTTGGTCCTTACACTGAGATAACGCCAGCATATTCATGTCGATGCCCGTGCTCAAGGCCAAAGCCTTCACCTCAAAGCCGAGGCTACGACCATCGATTATCGAGTATCGAGCAAAGTGTAGGACGTTCGATCCGCACCGGCCTAGCAATGTAGGACAGTGGTCCCCAGAGTCGATAACCGCAGGTCGGTATATCGACATCAAGGATAGAGTCCGCATCAGCCTACTAAGCCCATTAATAGCAATAGCTTGGGCGAGGGGTCAAGGCCCATTTAAGGGTAAAGGTGACAATAACATAAGCCGACTTAACCTTAGGGTTTAGGCAAGGGTTGTCATTATAAATACCCCATTCCAGGAACTACGTAAGGCTTGATTCCTGGAACTTAACAGGATACGTAGGCAATTCAAGAGAGCATCTTGAACTCAGCCGCATACATAAAATCCATCCTCTCATTCCCTTTTCGGCATTAGGGTTCTTGTGTGTTCATCACTAGATTAAATTAGGGCTCACATTATTAAGGTGACATAATTTGTCATCGTCATGGGACGAGAAGTTCTTGTTGGTGTGTTTACAGCTGCATTTGCTAGCCCAGATTGAGGTTCGGTAGGGGGTTGTGTATTAAGGCATTGCTGCGTTTTATGGCCTAGTTTGCCTCATTCAAAACAGATCTGCTGCAGCCCCTCATATTCAACTCCAAATGTGTTGCCATTCAACACCACTTTCGTCCTGAGCACGTGATGTAAGTTCATCTCACACATACCTTGGCAAATTTTGCTCTCGTTGACCGAAATGTCACAACATCCACTTTCCATGGCTTTCCAATCCTTCTTGCTAAACTTAATAAGAAGTCCTCATTCTCAAACAGTTCCATAGGCATCACTAGGAATCTAACCCATACCAATGTTGAGGGAATAATTGGCTTTGATGGTTGAAAAAATGGTCTCCATTTCATCACAGTCATATAATGTCCATGGACTAGCCATTGTCCCGGTCCGAAATAACTGAGACATTTGTCAAAAACACACATATTAAGGATGTGAGTTAATTCTTTAATTTGAATGTCAAAATGACTAAAAAAACACTTAGTCTATAATTAATACAATATTGTATTTATTCTCTCACTCCTTAATAAATAAAGGTAGATGTAGGAAAAATACAATAAATGCTGCATTGAAAATTTTTATTTTCTCTCTTTAATAAATAAAGGTAAGTGTAGCAAAAACACAATAAATGCTGCATTGAAAATGTGACTGCATCAATTATTTGAAACAAATCTTTTTGGCAACTATATAAATTATTTTGGAACAGATGAGTACTTGCTATGATAATTACAAATTAGGATAAACTGTTAATTCAAAATTATCAGATATTTATATTTCACAAACATAATATTGAGGACAGTAGTTGCTGGAAATGTATAAGTACAATGGTATGCAATCAAAGGATAATTATACGGATTTATTGTTCAAATGAAAGAAATATGCAATAAGGACAGTGAAATTTTTTTTCGGGTAAAATGACATGTCCTTATTCCACTGTGACAGTGAAACATTAGATTAGAGGCCAATTCCACTGCAGAAAACAGTGGATTTTGGGTTATAAATAGTGGATTTGTCATTAACACCCATTTTATATTTTCACTGTCATGATTTCTATTTTTTTCCTCTTTTTTATGCTTTTGAACCACTGCCCCTAATTATACTCAAATTGGAATCTTCTAAAATCATTTGAGAATTAGTAATCATTTAGTAAAATCATTGAAAGGTCTTTTTTATGTCAAATTAAGAACCGTGTATAACTTTTAGCAAGATATACGACCAGAAAAACAACAGTACGTCAAGAAATTCAAACATCGAAACTGAAATGTTAATGTCAAATACATAATGATAAGATAAAATGATTACTTCAATAGTAATATCACTAATATCAGTCATCAACAAACTTGTGCTCAGTTTCATCTTCATCACATTCTCGTGGTGGGAAAATACAAAATAAATAGGTACAAAATTACTTAGTAAAGGGCAAAAGCATTGAAACAACCACACAAAAACCATAACAAATAACAAGATTATTATCAACCGATGATAAATAGATAAGCTCTAGTTTACTATGATTGTCCGGACTTCTGTTCCTCTTACCTTCACTACGAACACGGGGTTTGTTAAATAATATGATTTAAGGACACAGCGCATGGTGAAATTGAAACATGACGCCTAATCAACTCCCCATATGGCCCGGGCATGCATGCCCCGAGTGCAATACTACCACAACTTACAAAAATGAGCGGTGCCTAACCAAAAACTATGATGTTTTATCCTTTAGACTCATCACGTATGTATTTATTAATTAACTAACCACATATGTTCATTCAGAAAAAGGATTTCCTATTGACCACTACTACTTTTAAACCTCACTATTCAAGAACTATCTAGCACATTGCAAAAATAATGTTGAATACCGTTTTTAAACATTTCACAAAGTCAGGATGTACATCTTCCGGTGCTCTTGTGCCTCTTTCAGTACACGATCTCAGCACAGTGCAGAGCCTAAGAAACCAAATACCGAACATCTGATTTTTCAACACAAGATACTACTCTACCATGTAAGAATACAACAAATCACTAGCTCAAAACTAGCAAGAACCAAGGAGTTTTTGGAAGAGTGTACTCATGCGCGTATCTGAACCCTTCAGGCGTTCGCCTAAATCATAAGAGCAATCTAAAAACATTTACAATCTTAGGCGCACACCTATAATCCCAAGGCACACGCCTTGATTTTTACTGTCATTTTTGTTTTATTTCATGACTCTGGAGCACACATCTGGTGCATACCTGAACATGAATAACACGAATCTGTGTTATGCACCAATGCAAATTCTGCACATACTCCAACACAATTTCAAAAACAAATCACCTACTCAAATTCATCGAACCTAGAAATTAAAATAGCAACAACAAAATATGCTAACAACTTAACCAAACACAATATCAACGAGAACACCCCTTTATGTATATTGATGAACAACAAAAGCGAAAAACCAAATTCTGAAAAATTCTCTAACAACTACTACAATCCCTACGACAAGAAACACACTTACGATCACTACTATGATTGATAAACACCGAAACCCCTAACAAATCCCAAATTACAAAAGGGAATCCAGAGAGGGAGAAAACTCCTACCTTTTAAATTGACGAGGAATCGCTATAAATTGATATCCTCGACTTGTTGATTGCTATGACCTGCATCATCTGCAATTCCAACGGTCGGATTAGATACAAACTGGGATATTCTCCTCTTCTTCTCTTCACCAAGTTCAAACTAGAGAGAGGGATTTTCTGAAACTGTTAAATGATTGATGTTATGGGTATTTTATTATGATGTTTGACTTAATTATCCTTTAACCCTTCTATTTAATATTTTTCCATTTCCTTTAATTGTATTAAAGGCAAAATTAAAAATAATAAATCCAATATTTTCAAATGACAATCTTACTCCTTTATGAGAAAACATGATATTACCACCATCATTTATGATAATTGGTCACGATGATCAATGTATCAATCAAGTGGTCTAAATGTAAGTTGGTTTTGAGGTTGTAGCACAAGGCTTGTACCATTAGTACACAAAACAATTGAATAAACTAACTGACGAAAAAAAAAAACCCGTCATATGGCCACATAAAACAATGTAGTGACAAAAGATGTTAATTTAAGCAAAATTCTCTCATGTTTGTATTGGAAATATGTAAATCTACTTTAGAATCACAAATAAAAAGGAAATACAATGCTATATGGTGAAATATAATGGCTATAATATATAGCTTTCTAGACAATTCATATAAATATCTTCCTAGATAGGTTCAAATCCTCCTCTGTCGCTTGTTCGGGGTGCTAGCGCTATGATTTCCATAACCACCCTTGAACGGATTCAAAACGTCGTTACCATTGCATTTAGGGCAAATAGGCTCCCTTTCTGACGCCATGATATAAATGTAGCAGTGTTGGCAAATCATCAAAACCAGTATTGGCACATCTTGTTGGTTAAACTCATTAGAGTTGAACAAACTTGGGGTCGATATAGGCAACACAGTTAAAGGTTTTTTAGGGGACTCAATTGATGGAGTAACACCTGGTGGTGACAATCTCAGCTCCAAGTTAAGGTCCAGACCATTTCCGTCTTGATGGATCATGGTGCAGTACTATAGTGAAGAAATGGCACGACCGACAGACGTGGATTGTTGTTTTGATGCAAAGGATTTAAGTGAGTTGCATTTTATACATGAAGAAACGATGATAGAAAAGTGCAATAAATATACATGGGGTTTGTTGAATAACGGGTCAAATTTACATTCTCATGATCCATAATGTATAAATGTAAGTAACAAAATGTAGTTATGGATCGTTTTTCACAATAAAAAGGCGACGGTGTGTGCAAGAGAGTAGTAATATCTTAAAGGGAAAAAATTGAATACAACGGGTGGTAGTAAACGAAATTTGACTGGGAAGTTATGCATTAATTAATTGTTGTTAACCGATCATAAAGGTTGTTAATCATAACAGCAAACTGGACTTACGATTGCAATTAAACAGTGCAGGAAAGTGGAAACACTCACCGTTCTTCTTTATCTTCTAATATGAGTTATACTTTTCGGTCGGGCCGGGTCGGGTCCTACCTTCAAACAAGGCTATAGTGGAAGTTTGTATGTTGATGTTTCAGGCCTAAGATAATCCTATCAGAAGTTTAATTTAGTTTTAACCAATTAGCTTGGCTCAAGTGCTAAGTGACTTGAGAATGTCTAGGGATGTCAGCGGTTCGATTCTTCTCTGAGACACCATGTTGAAAAAGTTCTTGGCCAGGCCTTTCCCCCGAGTAAAAGTCAGACTCTGCAAGCACGACCCATACCGAACTACAGATTAGTCGGACCAGTGGGTTCCGGATACCAGGGGCTTTAAGCAAAAAATTAAAATTAAAAAATATGGAGTAAATATTCCTCATTAAATTCAAATTATTTAAGGGTCCGGCCGAATAAAACAAAAGGACGTTAGAATAAATGTAAAAAATGGGCGCCAAAAAATAGAAAATACTAACACTAGGAAAAAAAATTGGGCAAAAAATCCCCGTTGGCTTGGCAAATGGATAAGATGTTGCTGATAATATGTTGCTTTTTGCCTTCTAGTTGCGCATTTGTAAGGAAGTATACTATGATTTTTTTTTCTGTGGTGGCTTGAAGTAATAAAATGTTCATTGACGATGCTGGAAATCGTCGATGATAAATCCGGGGTTGTTCTCCTAATGACAACTTGCAAAAGTTTTAAGAACAATAAAAACGATAAAAAGGGGGATGTTTTTGTGGCGGTTTGGACTGCACTTGAGATGTTGTTTCTTAAGCTGCCTACATATCCAATACGTGTATTAGAATCAAGTCTTCGTAGTTCTTTAGGGATTGTTTACATAGAGGGTTGTTATGCCCTAAGCCGTCATGGGCCTTGTCCTTGTTGGGCTTGGATTTCGTGTTCCCTAAGGAATAGATAATTATGGATTGATCCCCTTGATTTTAGGAGATAATTATGGACATATTTGAATGTGAGAATCAGAGTCTTTATGATCTGGGATTCTTTCCCTGTTTATCTGTTTATCATGCACGTGGGGGAATTGGATCCGAGATAGACTTGGGCTGAGCCGCAAGGGCTCGTTTACGCCTAGGCCGACCTGCCGAGGTCGGGTAGTAGCCGAGCTAGGGTCAGTTCGGATTCTTGTCTGGGGCTCTTGGCCCTTAAGATGTTGGCTTTCTCTTATCTATATTTATTATTGTGCTGATATGGAGGTGACACATGGCGGGGCTCAATCCGAACCTCGTCATAAGCCCCCCAGATCTGGCTGAACTACTCGTTGTGAGGTTGGATCTGTCTGGAGGTGTTGCTCGGCCACGGTTCTCTAAACGTGTAGAGTTGATATGTAGCCTATTCTGCCAACTGGCAGAGTTCCGTTTGAACTATACTATGACTTTGCGGAATTCTAGGCTTTTTAGCCCATGATGGTGGTTGCGCGATGGCACTCAGAATAAGGATGAAGAAAATGTCGTGTTTATGATTATGAGCTAGGTCATAGAAGGCTGCCTACTTACCCTTAGCTTGTAAGGGATCAAGCCCGATTTACGTAGTTCTTCGAAAATGAGAGCCCTCTTTTCACAAGGGTGTGATGCTAATATTTATAGGGCCATGAGTTGGCTGTTACCAGGCTGCTGGAAGAGCAGGCAAACTGGGAAGCTGCCGAAACTAGATCGGTTCTAGAGTGCCGAGCTGAGAGCCTTGAGGCCTGAGAGCATCGTTTATGAACTTTGTTGCCTAGTTTGTTAGTAATATCATCCGCAACGGAAGCGATTTTTAAGGATCTAGATCTATATAATACACATAATAAAACAACTAGATCTATTCTACAAGGGGGATGTAGATCATACCTCTTGAATCTCAAAATTCAAGTTGAAGAACCGCAAAAGGATGAATGTGAGAAGATGTGAAGAGCACCACGATCTTCCGTATGTGTGATCCAAACAACTCCCGGTGGAAGGAATTCTCGACTCGAACCCTTCCGATATGCTACCCGGAAAAATCTCCAAGATTTCTCCCACTCCCTCCTTGGCCGAAATATTTCCTTCTCTCTACTATAGGGAGAAGTCGAAAATATATGTTGTATATTGTGTTGGGAAAAGACTCTTTATATAGAAGAGCTAATCTTGTCCTCCAAGGATTTTATTTATCAAACAAAATAAATCCTCTTAATAAAAGATAATCCATGAATATTCTAGAATAAACTTTATCTTTTATTATATGCTTTCAAAATATTTATCCAATAAACATTTAAGCACATGTCTTAATTAATCACAAGAAAACAATTTCTTAGTCAATAATTAAGTAGGAGGCGCCACTTTTAATTTATTATGACCTAGTCATAATTAATTTTCGGCTATAACACATTTGGGCCAAGTTTATGAAAAATACCTTTTTCACATATTTAATTATTTAGCCCAACTAATTTAATAGTTCACTAAACAATTAATTCACATATCGTTTTAATAAAGTCCAACAAGAACTAAATTAATATTATTAGGATTCGACGTCCGAGAATAGCTATGCTATATTAGGAGGCACGTCGGGGACCATGGACTAATAATCGGCGGCTCCGATAAATCAAATAAATAATTATAGAATAATTACATTCGATAAATCAATCACGGGAATATGCCACCATAATCCGTGATCGCACTCCTCCGATTATAAGATTATATTTATCTCCTCACGAGAATAATAATAAGCGTCCATTGATATAATCATTACATATGGATTAATCCTCCATGATCGTTCATTCTAAATCGGGAAGTTACCGTTAACCCTTTTTAGAACCTCTTATCCTTATTTACCATTAACCCCCTAGTGATCAATTAATTCATACAACTCACCGGTAGCTAATCGGTGTAATATGAACTCGTACGATCGATCGGTTTCTAGGATTAACAAATAAGGGAACTGTCTATCTACTTCCATAAATGGAAGGAATGGATTCCGTATCCGTGATAACACGACTACTCACTCAATCCAAGTACAATGCCAAGATGAGGTAATTCGGACCACGGACTCGGTGTAATCCTTAACCGTCAAGTCAAACTTCATACCGATTCAAGCGGTTGGATCGTGATCACCTCGGGATTAAGATATATCCATAAATATGATCATCCATTGATTCGATAAGACTTCTCGATTACGGAATTATATCGTGAACTCTAATCAAATCGGTCCAGCCCTATATGATATATCTATCATATATAAATGCCCCATTAGGCTCTCTTAACCGAAAGTCCGGATAAGACAATCACACCTATTGTGTTCTGGGCGCATTAATAGCACGTTAAAGGAGAGACCAGATACTCTCGATTAACTTCACTACGGGCTAATTGTATTTTAAGTACATCTTCACTAACTCAATCCTCCCGTGTATATCCCATACACTGTGTTAAGTGATTACATAAACGATATACTTTAGGGTTTTCTGTAGTGTAAATACTATTGTCACATCGGTGAATATGAGAATAATAAATATGAATAATAACATCATTTCATTTATTAAATAAAACAATTACAAAATTGTCTTTCGGGCATCACACCTAACAATCTCCCACTTGCACGAAAGCATGTGATTAATTGTTTTAGAACACACCCTATTATTTAAAATACATAAAACTATCACTCCCACTTGCTCTAAAGCAAATGAGACATGTCTCTAATACCTATAGTCTCCAAGTGTCGACTAAAAGCTTCAATCGACAGCGTCTTGGTGAATGGATCAGCAGGATTATCGGCGGAGGCGATTTTCTTGACGGAAATGTCCCCTCTATCGACAAAATCGTTGATCACCCGGTATTTTCTCTCTATATGCTTCGACTTAATGTGCTTTCGAGGTTCTCTAGAGTTGGCAATGGCCCCATTGTTATCACAATAGAGAGTAATAGGATCCTCAGCATTCGGGACAATGCCTAATCCGCTGAGGAACTTTCTTAACCAAACTGCTTCTTTAGCTGCCTCCGAGGCCGCTATGAACTCGCCTTCCATTGTTGAATCGGTTGTCGGATTGCTTTTGGCTTCTCCATTCTACCGCACCGCCACCAAGCGTAAACACCGAACCGAGAGGTAGATTTAGAATCATCTCTCGTCCGACCGAAAGTCGAATCGGTGTACCCCGCTAGCTCCAAACTCCTACTCGAATAGACGAGCATATAATTTCGGTTCTCTTCAAATATTTGATGAGATTCTTTCTTCTTTGTCCGGGCGGTTGCCTTGGATTTGACCGAAAACGGCCGACTAATCCAACGCCGTAACAAATGTCGTCTCGTACACCTCATAGCATACATAAGACTACCAACGGCCGAGGCATATGGCACTCTTCCCATAGCTTCACCTCTTCGGGGGTTTGAGGCCCCGAGTCTTAGAGAGGTAAACGCCGTGACGGGTTGGTAGAAAACCCTTCTTTGCGTTCTCCATATCGAAGCGTGCCAAGACCTTATCTATATAAGTTGCTTGGGACGTAGCTAACATCATGTTCTTACGATCCCTTATAATTTGGATCCCTAGAACATAACTCGCTTCTCCCAAATCTTTCATTTGGAATTGCGTGGTCAACCAACTTTTCACGTCGGACATCATCCCTTTATCGTTGCCAATTAGGAGTATGTCATCAACGTACAACACTAAAATACAACACTATCTTTGATAACCTTCTTGTACACACAAGATTCGGCAAAGTGTTGTTCGAAATCATAAGACTTGATCGTGTGATCGAATCTATGATACCATGAACGAGATGCTTGCTTCAACCCATAAATGGATCCGAGCAACTTGCACACCATGTGCTCTCGACCTTCTTCAATGAATCCCTCGGTTCTTTGCATATACATTTCCTCATCAAGAAAGCCGTTTAGAAACGCTGTCTTAACATCCATTTGCCAGATTTCATAATCCAGACATGCAGCAATCGAAAGGAGGATGCGGATGGTTTTCATCATGGCCACAGGGGAGAAGGTTTCCTCGTAGTCTATACCCTCTCGCTGTGTGTAACCTTTGGCTACCAGCCGTGCTTTGAAAGTTTCAACCTTCCCATCTACTCCTCTCTTTCGCTTGTAGAGCCATTTACATCCAATGGGCCTTTCACCCTGAGGAAGTTCTACAAGTTTCCAGACCGAGTTAGAGTACATAGACTCCATCTCTTGATTCATTGCGTCAATCCATTTATCCTTATCGTGATCCAGTAAGGCCTTCTTATAGGTCGGCGGTGTTGGAAAGGTGTCCTAAACCCAATCGGGTTGGACCGGATCCGACCGGGTTGGGTCATTTACAGTCTATTTAGTTCATGTAATAACTTTATTATGATTAATAAAAGCACTTATGTTATTATATATTGTTTGTCTTCATATTATTTGTTGTATACATATATAGTAACGTCCCTAGTATCAATCTGTGATAGAGAAACCATGATAGTGATTATGGTTGATGAGATCTCTAATCACTATAACAAGGTTGGTACTTAAACGTCTCTAGTCTTATATATTATCAAATGGGACATTGATAGTATAATCAGACTAGCACGTATTGGATGTCTTCTATCTTTTAGAAGGTAGGGATAGATCTCGTCTATCGAAGTGTAGATACACTTGGACCGTACGTGGACGTGTATTAGAGAATGCGTACGTTAGGCGACCCACTTACATTAAGTGTCACACTATGTGGCGGTTGTGTAATTATCCTTTTGACCGGAGTCTTCATGGCATCACGGTGTGGATTGTCATGCTTTGACACTATTGAGATTTCTCCTAACCACGGGGCGATCATGCGGTAGTGATTAGGTATGATATTGAAGCATGCGGAGTATACATGATTGGTCGTCCGGGAATCGCGTATCCTATGATTGGGATTGAATATCCGAAATGGCCTTCTTATAAGGAATGTCTAGCTCTCGAGAATCTTTGCAAAGTGGGAGTAAATGTGTTATTCCGAGGGAGCATGATATCCGGATTATAAGATACGATCGTCAATGTATTGACACTCGAGATACGATCGTATGGATATTATTATAGCGATAGGATTGTAAGTTACACGGTAAGCTCGCTTCACATGAAAGGTAGTAGTCATTGCTTTTGACTCTTCCGATAATTGGGGGTCACGGTGTGTTGCTAGACGCTATCCCGTGATCGTTAGGTATGAAGGGCATTTTAGTAAATTGCACTTTGTGTCTACGGCCAACATATTCGGAAGCCTATCGGGTCACACACATATGAACATCGAGTCGGATTAAAATGCGGTTATAGTTGATAACCAAATAAGGAAAGTTTATCTCTAGACTATAAAGATTATAGTGGTAAATTAATATGGTGGTATTTATTTATTATGAATAAATAAAATACAAGATATTAATTATATACAAATTAGATTAATTAAAGAATATTCCGGAAGTCAATTTGTTGACTAATGGGGCGCCACTTTTGTGTGTATAAGATACACTTGGATTGTGCACTTTAATTAATAAAGATTGCCATGATATTAATATAAGATATTAATTGATTTTGAAAAATAGATTTATGGTAATAAGATAATTATAATCAATATATGATATTGACAAAATAAATTATAATTAAAGAGATAAATCAATCTAGTTGATTTTCCTTATTTTATTAGAAAAAGGTTTTCTTCTCCTCCACACTACTATTGGGGCGCCACCTCCTCTATAAAAGGGAAGTGGGTGTCAAGCTCTTTTGTACAACACAATTGCAAGAATTCATAATTCTTGTGTAAAATAGAGAGCTCTCAATAGTGAGTTTGTGAGGGAAGAAAAGGTCCGATCTAGCGACCGGAGTTTTTCTGGTAGCAATCCAAGGAGGATTCCGGCGAGGGGTTCGTGTGGATTAGCGATAGAGACCGGACGAGTGGACGGCTTGCGCATTGAACTACTCTCCGTTGACGGTCAAAGCGACGATCTAGTAGATCATCAAGGTATAACCGTCAAACTACTTAACGTGTTTATTGCATTAAACGAAGAACGATCTAGAAAAGGAAATCAAATTTTAAATTCCTCTGCGTTGAACTAGTGATTTCCTAATAGTGGTATCAGAGACAGACTTCGTGCTTAAGCAATAAGCTTATTTTAATTGCGTAGTATTTAATCAATAGATGCTAGATTTAAATCACGAAACGTTAAAACAAAAACAAAATTAGGGTTCATTGGGGGGTCGGCCGACTGGCGGCGCCCCCCTCCCTCTGCGGCGGCGGCGGCGGCGGCGGTAACCCTAGAGTTGCCGTCCGTTGGCTCTCCTCTTCCAATGGGGGAGATCAACCCTTTTCGTTTTGTGATATTTTATTGTGCATAGATATCTCGTTTGTTTAGTTGTGTCATATGGCCAACCAATGGTTCAAATAGTTTGGACCATTAGGAAACCATATGGCATGTTGGCCTTTCCAAATTTTGATTTGGAATAGGACTAGGCCCTTTTCAAATATTTGATTTGTAAAGGCCTAGGCCTAGGCCACTTCCAAAATTTTGATTTTGGAAAGTGGCCGAGCCTAAACCAAAATTATTTGGCCTTTCCAAATTTTGATTTGGAATAGGCCTAGGCCCTTTTTCAAATATTTGATTTGTTAAAGGCCTAGGCTAGGCCACTTCCAAAATTTTGATTTTGGAAAGTGGCCAGGCCTAGACTAAAATAATTTGGCCTTTCCAAATATTTGATTTGGAATAGGCTAGGCCCTTTTCAAATATTTGATTTGTAAAAGGCCTAGGCCTAGGCCACTTCCAAAATTTTGATTTTGGAAAGTGGCCAGGCCTAAGCTAAATATAGTTTTGGAAAGGGAACAAATAGGAGACTTTATAATTATAATTTTATGTTTTGAATAGTTCAAATTTAATTAAAATTGAAATCGATTTAAAATTAAATGTTAATTTTAATTTTCGATTAAGTCATATAATTAATTAAAAGTTATTTAATTATTTGACGTGATAAAATAAAGACGCATGAGTAGTAGTAGTTAAAATTAGAATTTAATCTTTTTCATAAGATAAAATTGTATGGATTAGATGTGTAGATATAATGTGATTATATGGACCCCGATTGATCATGGACTCGACCAATAGGATAAATGGGAATGTTTTCTTTATGTTGGTTTTTGAAAAATTGTCCTAGGCCGTTATGAAGAACGTGACCTAGTTTACTTTTTGCATTTATCCCATTCCACGAGCTCCCCCGTGTGCGGCGGGTGTAATTATTTATTATGTAACAAGAATGGAGCAAGAAGTTCAAGACCAAGGAGAGATAAAGAACCCATTGGCATACGGCAATAAAGATCCTATTGGCGGTTGCGAGATACCCTTAGTTTGTGACCCGCGGTTTCGTCGGTTGTATTCGAAACCGCACCTAGGAAAAAGTCCATGATCATACCGGTTATTTTATGCGCGGAATGTTGTGTATGTTTTACTTTATATGATATCGTAGTAATATGCACATAGTAGATGAGACCATAATTAAACAAAATTAATTAAGTGAATTAATTTAAAATTATTCCCACGCCAAAAATCGAGCCAAAATTGTCTCCCAATATTATAATGACGGTGAAGAGCCTTTGTTCGGATCCAACCGATCGGCCCACGTCGGGAGTTGACCTACCACGGGTATATCGTCATTATCGAGATATGATCGTTATGAGATCTCATGAATATTTGGGTTACGACTCGACTAAGAATCTTGCGGTGATTGGCCCACGTCGGGACCGTCTGATTTTAGAGACAAGGGGTGGCTATCACATAGAGATGTGAATTGTCAAAGAGTTGACTAGTCAACCTATGGAAATCGAATAAGATTCGATCGGTAAATAGTACCCACCTTCGAAATTGACCCGGTCGATCGGCCCACGTCGGGGATCGAGTCAACTAGATAGGATTCCATCCACTAAAGAATTAATTAAATTCTTGAAAGCCGATAGAGAATAGTTGGCAAGTGGGAGTAAAACCTTATAAATTTCTTAGTGAAAATTTAGGTTTTTTTATACATGAGCTTTTACTTATTCTATCTTTATTTATTGTTGTAGAAAATGTCAAACAAATTGAACCTTCGTTTTATCATCGAAAACAAGCTTGACGAAACTAATTTTCTCGATTGGGAAAGAAACCTCAAAATCGTTTTGAGGCACGAGAAGATTGGCTATGTCTTGGACGAGGCCCTACCGGAAAAGCCCGCTGAGGGTTCGGCTGCAGATGTTGTCGAGAAGTACAACAAGCACTGTTCTGACAGTACTGATGCTACATGTATCATGCTTGCTTCTATGACACCGAGCTGCGAAACGACATGAGTCTATGGACGCCTACTCTATCATGGTCCACCCGAAGGAACTTTACGCTTCTCGGTCTCGCACCGAGAGGTACGAGGTCTCGAAGGCCCCGTTTAGGCGTAAGATGGCATCCGGAACTGCTGTGGGGTCACACGTGCTTAAAATGATCGGGTACATAGAGAGGCTTGGGAAGTTGGGCCACAAGTTGGAACGAGAGTTGAGTATTGACTTGATTCTGCAATCTCTACCTGACTCATTCTCGCAGTTTGTGATGAACTATCACATGAACAAAATAGATTGCTCCCTTGCGGAGTTATTGAACATGTTGAAGACTGGCGAGGGCAACGTGGGGAAGGGAAAGCAAGTGTTGCTTGGTCACTTCAAGCAAGGGCAAGCCAAAAGCCCGAGAAAAAGTCCAAGAAGGCAAAGGTGAACCTAAGCCAACGCCTAAAATAGCGAAAGACAAATCCAAGGATGCTTGCTTCCATTGCGGTGAGACCGGACATTGGAGGAGAAGCGCAAGGGCTTCTTGAGTACCAAGAAGAAGCATTCGATGCTTCGACTTCGGTATATTTATGATTGAGATCAACATTACTTCTTCTAAGTCTAACCACTTTGGGTATTAGATCGGTTGTGGTTCTCATATTTGTACGAATATGCGAGGCACTAAGAAGAACTAGAGATGCGAGGAAAGGAGAGGTGGACCTACGCGTTGGAAATGGAGCAAGTGTTCTTTGCGGCGGCCGTAGGAGTTTATTTTCTTTCATTGCCCGGTGGGCTAGTACTAGAACTCAATAACTGTTATTTTGTTCCCGCTCTTACGAAGAGTATTATTTCTATTTACGCATTAGATGTTGATGGATTTTCTTTTACGTTTGAGAATAAATGTTGTTCTTTTTCACGTGATGGAATCTTTTATGGTACTTGGCATACTTAGCAATGGTCTCTACATATTAGATATGAATGTTGACGTACTTAATATAAATAACAAGAAAGCCAAAACAAATGACTTGAATGAATCCTACTTATGGCATTGTAGACTTGGCCATATAAATAAGAATCGCATTTCCAAACTCCATAAAGATGGAATGTTGGATCAATTCGATTACGAATCGTTTGACACATGCGAATCTTGTTTACTTGGCAAGATGGCAAAGTCACCTTTTAGTGGCAAAGGGATAAGATCCAATGAGTTGCTTGAGCTCATACATGCGATGTATGTGGCCCAATGTCAATTCAAGCCAAAGGAGGATACTCTTATTTTATCACTTTCACGATGACCATTCACGCTATGGTTATATATACTTAATGAAGTTTAAATCTGAAGCCTTCGAAAAGTTCAAGGAATTCAGAAGTGAAGTGGAGAAACAACTGGGTAAAGAAATCAAAACACTTCGATCCGATCGAGGTGGAGAATACCTAGACGGAGAGTTTCAAGATTATTTGAAGGAGAATGGGATTACTGCTGAATGGACCCCTCCCGGGACGCCACGGATGAATGGTGTATCGAGAGGAGGAACCGCACCCCCGTTAGACATGGTGCGATCCATGATGAGCTATGCGGTTCTCCCAAAATCATTTTGGGGGTATGCTCTAGAAACCGCATCCTACACACCGAACCGAGTTCCATCAAAGACGGTTGATTCTACACCATACGAGGTATGGGCAAAGAAGAAACCAAATCGGCATATCTTAAACCTTGGGGTTGTCCAACTTATGTGAAGCGGATGATGCACGACAAATTAGAGGCCGAGATCCGACAAATGTCTGTTTGTGGGATATCCTAGAGAAACTAGAGGATACCAATTTTACCATCCTGAGGAACAAAATGTGTTTGTTGCCAGGACTGGCCACTCTCTGGAGAAAGAGTTTATTCTGGATAGGGTCAGTGGGAGTAAGATTGATCTTGAAGAAATTCGAGAACCACTTACGGATAACAGTCCGTTGATAAAAGTAGAGGAGACACCACATACAAATGTGGCGCCACCCTTTACCGTAGACACAATAGCACCTCGAAGATCCACCGGGGAACGCCGTGAACCCGAGAGGTACAACGGCGTGTATCTCATGGAAGATGAGGACCACAGAACTTATGAGGAAGTGCTATTAAGGCATGACAAAGAGAAATGGCTAGAAGCCGTGAATTACGAAATGGAATCCATGAAGGACAACCAAGTTTGGAACTTAGTTGATCACTTTGAGGGAATAGTTCCCATAGGGTGTAAATGGGTCTTTAAGAGAAAGACCGACATGGACGGTAACGTGACTACCTACAAGGCTAGGTTAGTGGCAAAAGGTTATAAGCAAAGACAAGGAGTTGACTATGATGAAACCTTCTCGCTTTGTTGCCATGTTAAAATCCATTAGAATTTTGCTCGCTATTGCGGCATACCATGATTACGAAATCGCGGATGGATGTGAAAACAACTTTCCTTAACGGGAACTGTCGAGGAAGTGTATATGACACGGCTGAGGGTTTCACAACCAATGACGCCGGGATGGTGTGTAAAGCGCAAAGATCCATTTATGGATTAAAGCAAGCTTCTCGGAGTTGGAATCTTCGCTTTGATGAGATTATCAAACAGTTTGATTTCATCAAGAACGAAGATGAGCCATGTGTTTACAAGAAGGTTAGTGGGAGTGCCATTGTGTTCCTAGTGCTTTATGCGGATGACATATTGCTCATAGGGAATGATGTGCCTATGTTACAATCAGTCAAAGCTTGGTTATCCAAGAACTTCTCAATGAAGGACTTGGGTGAGGCGACCTATATTCTAGGAATAAAGATCTATAGAGATAGATCTAAGAGGTTGCTTGGTCTCTCGCAATCCACCTACATAGACAAGATGCTGAAGAGATTCAGCATGGAGCAGTCCAAGAAAGGATTGCTGCCCATGTCACATGGGGTCTACCTATCGAAGGGAATGAGTCCTAAGACAGAGGAGGAAAGGGCACAAATGAGTAAAGTCCCTTATGCTTCGGCAATTGGGTCTATCATGTATGCCATGTTATGCACAAGACCAGATGTCTCGTACCCTCTTAGTATGACTAGTAGGTACCGGTCAATCCGGTGATGGTCAACGGATTCTTTGTCAAGAATATCCTTAAGTACTTGAGACGTACTTAGGGGATATGTTCCTGGTTTTCGGGAATGATGATTTAGTATTACGAGGTTACACGGATGCCGGTTCCAAGGCGACAAGGATGACTTTAAGTCACAATGCGGATTTGTTTTCACGCTTAACGGCGGAGCGGTGGTGGAAGAGTTCCAAGCGGGAGACTACGCGGACTCTACAACGCAAGCCGAATACATAGCGACCTCGGAGGCGGCAAAGGAAGCGATTTGGATGAAGAAGTTCATTGCGAACTTGGTATGGTTCCCTCCATTGAAGGTCCGGTGCCTGCATCTTGTGATAATAATGGAGCGATATCTCGATCAAAGGAGCCAAGGTCTCATCGAAGTCCAAACATGTGCTACGGCGCTATCACTTGATTAGAGAGATAGTAGATAGAGGAGATGTAAAGATAGAGAAAGTCCACACGGATGATAACATAGGCGATCCGTTAACCAAGGCATTGTCTCAAGCTAAGCATGAGAAACATGTTCACTTGCACGGGCTTAGGCATATGGGTGATTGGCTTTAGGCCAAGTGGGAGATTGTTGGAAAGGTGTCTAAACCCAATCGGGTTGGACCGGATCCGACCGGGTCGGGTCATTTGCGATCTATTTAGTTCATGTAATAACTTTATTATGATTAATAAAAGCACTTATGTTATTATATATTGTTTGTCTTCATATTATTTGTTGTATACATATATAGTAACGTCCACTAGTATCAATCGTGATAGAGAAACCATGATAGTGATTATGGTTGATGAGATCTCTAATCACTATAACAAGGTTGGTACTTAAATGTCTCTAGTCTTATATATTATCAAATGGGACATTGATAGTATAATCGGACTAGCACGTATTGGATGTCTTCTATCTTTTAGAAGGTAGGGATAGATCTCGTCTATCGAAGTGTAGAGACACTTGGACATGCGTGGACGTGTATTAGAGAATGCGTACGTTAGGCGACCCACTTACATTAAGTGTCACACTATGTGGCGGTTGTGTAATTATCCTTTTGACCGGAGTCTTCATGGCATCACGGTGTGGATTGTCATGCTTTGACACTATTGAGATTTCTCCAACCACGGGGCGATCATGCGGTAGTGATTGGGTATGATATTGAAGCATGCGGAGTATACATGATTGGTCGTCCGGGAATCGCGTATCCTATGATTGGGATTGAATATCCGAAATGGCCTTCTTATAAGGAATGTCTAGCTCTCGAGAATCTTTGCAAAGTGGGAGTAAATGTGTTATTCCGAGGGAGCATGATATCCGGATTATAAGATACGATCGTCAATGTATTGACACCCGAGATACGATCGTATGGATATTATTATAGCGATAGGATTGTAAGTTACACGGTAACTGCTTCACATGAAAGGTAGTAGTCATTGCTTTTGACTCTTCCGATAATTGGGGGTCACGGTGTGTTGCTAGACGCTATCCCGTGATCGTTAGGTATGAAGGGCATTTTAGTAAATTGCACTTTGTGTCTACGGCCAACATATTCGGAAGCCTATCGGGTCACACACATATGAACATCGAGTCGGATTAAAATGCGGTTATAGTTGATTACCAAATAAGGAAAGTTTATCTCTAGACTATAAAGGTTATAGTGGTAAATTAATATGGTGGTATTTATTTATTATGAATAAATAAAATACAAGATATTAATTATATACAAATTAGATTAATTAAAGAATATTCCGGAAGTCAATTTGTTGACTAATGGGGCGCCACTTTTGTGTGTATAAGATACACTTGGATTGTGCACTTTAATTAATAAAGATTGCCATGATATTAATATAAGATATTAATTGATTTTGAAAAATAGATTTATGGTAATAAGATAATTATAATCAATATATGATATTGACAAAATAAATTATAATTAAAGAGATAAATCAATCTAGTTGATTTTCCTTATTTTATTAGAAAAAGGTTTTCTTCTCCTCCACACTACTATTGGGGCGCCACCTCCTACATAAAAGGGAAGTGGGTGTCAAGCTCTTTTGTACAACACAATTGCAAGAATTCATAATTCTTGTGTAAAATAGAGAGCTCTCCATAGTGAGTTTGTGAGGGAAGAAAATGTCGATCTAGCGACCGGAGTTTTTCGGTAGCAATCCAAGGAGGATTCCGGCGAGGGGTTCGTGTGGATTAGCGATAGAGGCCGGACGCGTGGACGGCTTGCGCATTGAACTACTCTCCGTTGACGGTCAAAGCGACGATCTAGTAGATCATCAAGGTATAACCGTCAAACTACTTAACGTGTTTATTGCATTAAACGAAGAACGATCTAGAAAAGGAAATCAAATTTTACATTCCGCTGCGTTAAACTAGTGATTTCCTAACAGGAGGATCATCTTCCACCCCATCAGAGGCGACTACGTTTGCCTCTAAATCCATGCCGTACCGAGCCGGTGACCGAACCACTCTCGCAGTACGTCTGGGTGGAACAGGAATGTCGGAAGTGACTATTGTATTATTAGTGTTGTTTACAGGAACATCAGCAGCCACAATAGGCCTGATGTCATCGGAGAGTAATTCCTCTAGTACTATTGTACTTCGAGGTCTGTGGTCTTTCATATAACTTTCCTCCAAAAACGTAGCGTTAGTCGAGACTAGCACTTTGTTATCTTCCGGATCGTAAAATAGGCCACCACGTGTACCTTTTGCATAGCCTACAAACAAACATACTTTCGTACGCGATTGTAGCTTGGTAGTCTTGTCCATCAACACATGTGTAGGACAACCCCATATGCGGAAGTGACGAAAGCTTTCGCGACGTCCGGACCACATCTCAATGGGTGTCTTTTCGACAGACTTTGATGGTACTGCATTCAAAATGTAGACCGCTGCTTCTAAAGCATAACCCCGAAAGGATATAGGTAGTGAGGCGTAGCTCATCATTGATCTAACCATGTTAATCAATGTCCTGTTTCTCCTCTCGGCAACTCCGTTTTGCTTTGAGGTGTCCTAGGCACCGAACGTTGGAAACAAATTCCTTTTTCGACCAAGTAGTCAATGAACTCGGTATCTAAATACTCACCTCCACGATCCGAGCGAAGGCATTTCAATGACTTGCCTAGTTGCCTTTCGGCTTCGCTTGGAACTCCTTGAACTTTCCAAAAGCGTCGGACTTTCTATGCGACGGATAAACATAACCGAATCTCGAGTAATCATCAATGAAAGTCACAAAGTACTCGTATCCGCCTCTAGCTTGTACGTTCATCGGACCACAAAGATCCGAATGCACTAAGTCTAGAGTTCCCGTGGCTCTATTACCCTTTGATGAGAAGGGACGCTTAGTCATTTTTCCCTCCAGGCAACACTCACGGACGGGCGGTGTGTCAACGGATGACTCACCTAAGGCATTAACCTTTTCATGTCTTTTGAGTCTTTCCAAGGAAATATGGCCAAGCCTTAGATGCCACAAGTATGTTTTATCTTCTTTTACTTGAGAAACTTTACGCCTTTTAGCGAGATCTTTGATGAGCGAGTTTTAAACATTTCGGTATTAAGTAGGGGAGCTTTATGTGGTCTTACAAAATATAAACCGTTTTCATTTATAGTTGAACACAATTCAAAGCCATTCTTTGAAATAACAAATTCACCATTCAAACTTGAAACAGAAAATGATTGTTCAACTAAGGCAGAATAAGAAATCAAATTTCTCCTGAAATTCGGAATAAAATAAACATTTTATAAATGTAAAATTCTATTATTAAAATGCAAGTCCACAGCTCCCACTGCTTTAGCCGAAATGAGCGCCCCAGTGCCTACTCGCATCACTTGAGAACCCTCTTCCAGCTCCTAGTACGAACTAAGAATCTGCAATGAAGAACATACATGGTTAGTAGCTCCAGTATCAAGTATGCAAGTGGACACATCTTTAGCTACGTTAAAAGATTCCAAGAATAGTAATTCCAAATTACCTTTCTTATCTTTCCCAGCGACAACCTTGACTTTTCCATCTTTCACATCACGAAGATATTCCGGACAATGGCGTCGCCAATGTCCTACCTCCTTACAGTAAAAGCATTTGCCCTTTGGCTTGGCCTCGTCAACTTTCTTGGCAGTCTTTTTCTTCATTGGCTTGGGCACGAGTGCAACATTACCCTTCTTCTTTGGTTTGGCCTTAGGCTTGTTTGATGACCTGGCTTCGGCCATATTGGCTTCAGCTTTCTTATCCCCAACTTGGACCTTATCTTTCGATAGCAGGCCCTCGTAGATAGTCAGTTCATTCAGCATCTGTGTCATGGTCAACTCATATTTGCCATCAGAGACTGAGTTTTGAACGGGATAAACTTAGGAGTCAACGATTCTAAAATCATCGATACTTGAGTTGCTTCATCGAACTTTGACCCATGAATACCGGCGTCATTGAAGTAACTGATCATATTCAGAACATGACCATTCAACTTTGCTTGACCTTTCTTCAATTTCGTGTTAACGGCCAACTTTGATGGCATCGTGTCTTGCTTGGTTGCTAGGTGATCCAAACATCGTAGTAAGTTTCCGCATGATTTCTCCTGCCAGACTCAAACTCTTCAATCTGGGTCCTAATAACCTCCGACACGCCGCCGGGATGATCCCACGAGCCCGGTTATCGCCGATCCGGCGATTACGGCCGTTCGATCTCGGCTTTACCGGGTTTTTGGATCGCCAGCGTAAGGCATTCAGAAGTAAGTACATGTTGCACATTATCATACGTGAGTACCACGTTTAAGTTACTCTTCCATTTCTTAAAGTTGTTTCCCGTTAATTTTTCAGCTAGTAAAGTAGAAATTTGAGCAGACATTTTGCTGAAAATAAAATGACATGTATTAATTCAAGTTTAACACTACTATATTAAATTTTAGGAATTGTAAACTAAAAAATAAGTCTACTCTACCATTCCAAGGTTTTAACCTCGCATCTCAGTGCCGCCTTAGGGTAGGTCAAAGAGATGACGGTTAAATCGAGACAATCTCATCAATGAATAACTTGTGAGAATCGGACATCCCACGAGAATCGAACATCCCTTTATTCATTGACTACCTTCCTTTTTTAGCCTAGATATTATCAAAAATATCCTTTATGAGTGTGACCTACTATATCGGATCTCTTAGGTACGCCCCGAGTGTGCCGTCTTAGGATAGGTCAGTGACCCGACGAGTACCCGTAAATCCTATCCTTTCGGAGACCAAGCCATGAATGTTGATAGGGGTGAACACCATCCTTAGGGGGACGAAATCAAAGCGCCTCGAGGCGTCACCCTTCTCTCACTTACTTGTATCATAGTAGAGGCCGTGGGGTTGGGCCGCCCCCCGCTCCCACTCAATAATTTGGAAGTGGTTGTGGGTTAACTAACCACGTCTTTTTGATGTTATCATAAAAGCTCATCAAATCAAGGATTCCGAATGGTGTCGGTAACGTAGGCAAGCCTACCCGTCCTATTCGTTGGAACATATGTGACGATCGGACGAAATCGGGTCAAGACAGCCCTATTGAGATAAGAAGGAATCACCCCTCCGTTCTCCGGTGTAGCTTAGTCTTGCCGGACCCCCGTGCATACATCACACTAGGAGGGTTAAGTCGGTCGAGCCTAGCTCAGTTGACCACCCAACCTATAAGCGAACCGTTTTTATCCAAGATTTATTGTTCTTTTACCATCATTCAATCTCGTAGACACTACGAATTGAAAAAACGTGATCTCGTTTGGGCTTTAAGGCGGTTCACCGAGAACACACACCGAAAGGCCTAACGATTTCATAACCCGTCCTCGGATCATTAATTAGTTACTAAATTTATTAATAACCACGTATTAATTAAATTTCAACTAATTACACGAGTTTGTATACATGCCTATTTTAATTACCAAAATTAAAATTCTACATGTATGCATGGAGTGGATTTATGATATGATTCATGTCATGGCAATTCCGATTTTATATCTATTTTATGATCGAACACATAAAAAATAAATTGCGGAAAATTTAAACACCGAGATGGATTGTTGGTACCCCCGTATCTAATCTATCCTAGGAAAAATAAATTACAATCTTATTGTCTTCGAGTCTTGATCTTCGAATCTTGAACTCGAACCGCCGGATCACGAACCACGAACACCCGAGAGGAGAAAAGGTCTTTTTAATTAAATAAATCCAATTTATTATAATTAATCATATATTTAATTTATTATATGCGGCTGCTTTTAATTATTTTCCAAAAAATAAAATTTTTTTTTTTTCATGCGGCAGTTGAATGGGAAAAAAAAAAATTAGGTCACATAAAAAAATTTCATGCAGCCGCAACAAAAATAAACCCTAGCCGCATATTTTTATTAAACAGGACTTATAGCGACGCTTTTCAGCGTCGCAGAAAGTCCTGTAGCAGTTTTTAATAAAATTCATCCGTTTCTCCTCGTTCATACCTTGGGTTTCGTCTTGATCTTCAATTTTTCAGCAAGATCTTCATCTTTTCCAGCCCGGATAATCAAAATTACAATAAAAGATGCTACTTTTACATATAAATTTCGAAAATTGACATAAATAAAATACAATTCCTATGCTCAATTGTTACTAAACAAAGGAGCTACAATAGATCTAACGAGTAAACAGGACCAACCCCAATCCATCTCTTCAACCAAGACATTCATAACATAAAAAAAAAAAAAAACAAAATTTCGGCCCCTTTTTTACAAAAAAATTTGGGACAAAAAATCTACATGTTTTACCACTCCTAGATCTAATATTTTATACGTATAAATATAGATCACCTTGGCTCGTGATACCACTGTTAGTAATATCATCCGCAACGGAAGCAATTTTTAAGGATCTAGATCTATATAATACACGTAATAAAACAACTAGATCTATTCTCAAGGGGGATGTAGATCATACCTCTTGAATCTCAAAATTCAAGTTGAAGAACCGCAAAAGGATGAATGTGAGAAGATGTGAAGAGCACCACGATCTTCCGTACGTGTGATCCAAGCAACTCCCGGTGGAAGGAATTCTCGACTCGAACCCTTCCGATATGCTACCCGGAAAAATCTCCAAGATTTCTCCCACTCCCTCCTTGGCCGAAATATTTCCTTCTCTCTACTATAGGGAGAAGTCAAAAATATATGTTGTATATTGTGTTGGGAAAAGACTCTTTATATAGAAGAGCTAATCTTGTCCTCCAAGGATTTTATTTATCAAACAAAATAAATCCTCTTAATAAAAGATAATCCTTGAATATTCTAGAATAAACTTTATCTTTTATTATATGCTTTCAAAATATTTATCCAATAAACATTTAAGCACATGTCTTAATTAATCACAAGAAAACAATTTCTTAGTCTATAATTAAGTAGGAGGCGCCACTTTTAATTTATTATGACCTAGTCATAATTAATTCTCGGCTATAACACATTTGGGCCAAGTTTATGAAAAATACATTTTTCACATATTTAATTATTTAGCCCAACTAATTTAATAGTCCACTAAACAATTAATTCACATATCGTTTTAATAAAGTCCAACAAGAACTAAATTAATATTATTAGGATTCGACGTCCGAGAATAGCTATGCTATATTAGGAGGCACGTCGGGGACCATGGACTAATAATCAGCGGCTCCGATAAATCAAATAAATAATTATAGAATAATTACATTCGATAAATCAATCACAGGAATATGCCACCATAATCCGTGACTGCACTCCTCCGATTATAAGATTATATTTATCTCCTCACGAGAATAATAATAAGCGTCCATTGATATAATCATTACATATGGATTAATCCTCCATAGGCATTGTTCATTCTAAATCGGGAAGTTACCGTTAACCCTTTTTAGAACCTCTTATCCTTATTTACCATTAACCCCTAGTGATCAATTAATTCATACAACTCACTTTGGTAGCTAATCGGTGTAATATGAACTCGTACGATCGATCGGTTTCTAGGATTAACAAATAAGGGAACTGTCTATCTACTTCCATAAATGGAAGGAATGGATTCCGTATCGTGATAACACGGACTACTCACTCAATCCAAGTACAATGCCAAGATGGGGTAATTCGGACCACGGACTCGGTGTAATCCTTAACCGTCAAGTCAAACTTCATGCGATTCAAGCGGTTGGCGTGATCACCTCGGGATTAAGATATATCCATAAATATGATCATCCATTGATTCGATAAGACTTCTCGATTACGGAATTATATCGTGAACTCTAATCAAATCGGTCCGGCCCCTATATGATATATCTATCATATATAAATGCCCCATTAGGTTCTCTTAACCGAAAGTCCGGATAAGACAATCACACCTATTGTGTTCTGGGCGCATTAATAGCACGTTAAAGGAGAGACCCGATACTCTCGATTAACTTCACTACGGGCTAATTGTACTTTAAGTACATCTTCACTAACTCAATCCTCCTGTGTATATCCCATACACTGAGTTAAGTGATTACATAAACGATATACTTTAGGGTTTTCTGTAGTGTAAATACTATTGTCACATCGGTGAATATAAGAATAATAAATATGAATAATAACATCATTTCATTTATTAAATAAAACAATTACAAAATTGTCTTTCGGGCATCACACCTAACATAGTTGTGTTGGCTGTGTTCGCGTTGTCTTGGCTCACGACGGGAATCATGATGGTGCGAGGTGGGCTTGGTCGTGCTCGGCTTGGTCTGGCCTATTGAGGGGCGGACTGTCTGGGCTGATGGGCCTATCCGTTTCTGGGCTTAGGTATGAGCCAGGTTCGGATACATGGGCTCTTTCCAGAACTGGGGGACTCAGACTGATTCGACACATCAATGGCCCTCTGCTCTTTCAGCTTTCAAATGTGTGAATTAAAGTGATGGTGTAAAAAGTTGTAATGACTTGATACGTTGTTTGCTGAGATGACTGTTTCACAGTGATCTGCTGAGATAACGGAAAGCTCCTTTAGCGTAGTCTGCCGGTGCCGTGCTTAGGTGGTGACCGGTTATAAGTGCGTCATGCTTGAGAGAGTAAGGCCACAATTTTGAGAAGATTCGCTGGAGGGCGAGCTTTAAATACGGTGACCGAGCTGGAGTCAGGCGTATAAAAGACTCACTCGAGGGCTTATCAAACTGACTTCTAGCATTAAGCTTCTCGGCGAGCAGGGCCAGATTAGACTGACTTCTCGCGTTGAGTTTCTCGGCGAGCAGGGCCAGATTAGACTGACTTCCCGCGTTGTCAGGAGGACGGGTTTATGATGCCACACTATTAAGCGGACTCAATGTACTTTTTAGTTGACATATTCTTGCTAAGTCGGACATGCAGAGCTCAAATTGTATGCCCTGCAGACTTTATTGAGTCTGACCTGTGGAACAAGAGCCGATTGTTGAAATAGTGTCCTAAACCCAATCGGGTTGGACCGGATCCGACATGGTCGGATCATTTCTACTATTTCTTTATGTTTATACATATATTAAATGGCTTTTCTGTTGTCATATATCTGTTCTTTTAACGAACCAATTATGAATTGTTATATGATAACGTCTTTAGTATTAAACTGTGATAGAGAAACCATGATAAGCGATTATGGTTGATGAGATCTCTAATCACTTTAATAAGTTTGATATTTAAATGTCTCTAGGCTTATGTACTATTAAACAGGGCATTGATAGTACAAACAGGCTAACACGTATTAGATGTCTTCTGTCTTTAAGGGCAGGGATAGATCTCGTCTATCAAAGTGTAGAGACACTTGGACTGTACGTGGACATGTATTAGAGAATGCATACGTTAGACTGACCCACTTACACTATTAAGTGTCACACTATATGGCGGTTGTGTAATTATCCTTAGTTGCGGAGTCTTCATGGCATCACGGTGTGGATTGTCATGATTTGACACTATTGAGGTTTCCTTTAGCCATGGGGCGATCATGCGGTAGTGATTGGGTGTGATACTGAAGCATGCGGAGTATACATGTTCGGTCTTATAGAAGGCTCGCTTGAAGGCGAGTTCCAAATATGCCGAACTGAATTCGGTCTTATTGAAGGCTCGCTCGAAGGTGAGTTCCAAATATGATGCCGAATGTCACGGATTTATCTAGCACAGCAAACAAGTAATAAATATTTATAAATCCGGTTTCCCTCAAGTATAAGGATCATAGTAAAGAGGTTGATACCGGGTCGATCTTACGGGGAACTAAACGATTGTGATTCTAGCTTTTGTCTAACCTAACTATGTCACGAAATTAATCTAAACAGGGAATAAATATCGAACAAAGCGAGAAAATAAAACTAGACGAGAGGATATAATCCAAAGCTAGGAAGGATACGGGCTGCGAACCAATTCAATACTAAACTAAACTAAGATGCAAATAAAAGTAAACTAACTAAACGAATTCAAGTTTTAGGGATTTAAATCAAGTGTGTAATGAACAAACGAGGATTGATCCACCTATATATCCAACAAGCATTGACTTCCTATCCCGATTATATTGTGGTTTTTATCTAGGTTGTGATTCACCTTATCTAAACATGAACCCTAATTCCTTAGAAAGTTCATCTATTAATCTCTTATCTTCCAATGCAAGATTAACGCGTTTCCTAACCAAAGGTGCAAACTTTATGTTTATAATCTAGCAATTAAACCTATTAACTTCCGTTATGATAGATTCAAATCACTACTCTTATTCATGATGATCTAGGGTTTATTAAGATTTCCATCAACAATAAACAATCACACATGCGAGATCTTCCGATATAAAAGCAATTAAACGTAATAAACATGAATAAGAAACAACCTTTAAATAAAAACTCACAGTATAACCGAAGAAAACGAAATCAACAATCGTTGGATGGCTTCACAATACTCGTTTGATGAAGCTTTTAGCCTCTGGACATCCTCAGCAACTCAAATTTGTATAAACAGTGCATAAAAAGTAACTAGTTTAATCTAGATCTAAAGTGCATAAAAACTGGAATAAAAAGGAGAAAAACGCAGCCTAAAGCCGCCCCTAGGTTTAGGGTTTTGAATAATGAGTGTGTTGTATCCTTGCGTGGAGAAAACAGCCGACTATATATAGATTTTAAAGTCGGTTTCAGCAAGTCGGCTACCGGACGCCCGTCTGGATCCTTGAACGCCCGTCCAATCTTCATATGAACTTCAAATCGGGCCGAGTTATGATCAAACGCTCGTCCAAACAGCGTCCACCTCAGCGTCCAAACTTCCTGAATCAACTTTCCATCCCTGGACGCTCGTTCAGTTTCAGCAAACGCCCGTCCACTGGACGGGACCTAGACGCCAGTCCAATATGACTGAATTTCGATTTCTTGATCTCTATCTCTTTTTCATCTTGTCAATTCCTTCATTATCTCTTTTAATCATCATTTGAGCCTTGAAAGATGCATCTACAATACATAAAAATACCACTAAATGTAATATCGCTCAAATAATCGTAAAAACATAATTAAAGCACATAAATCAACCTATTTTGCAATTAACTCTTTTGAAATATCATTTACCCAATATATTCATTAAACACATACTTCTTATGCAATTTATTACGAATACGGGGAAAAATATCATAGAATATAGCGTTGTAAATCATATAGAATCACCCTTAACAACTCCCCCACACTTAAGCTTTTGCTCGTCCCGAGCAAAACAAAACAAAAATTAGGCCCGAGAAAAGAACAGACATCTAAACATACATAACACATATCCAATAAATCAGAAGTTCACCATTGTGTGTGTGCATAGCCATAGAAAACTTCCACTATATCCAAACTCGAGAAACTCAAAGCAAAACTAGCTAATACCCCCTTGTAGACTAGTAATAAATGACACTCATAAGATGCACCCTACAAACGTGATATATCCCGAAAAAGGTGATAGAATACATCTAGGGCCTTTTTGAAATACTCAGAGGATAACCCCTACAACATATCTGTCAGTTTCTACTGGGGATAAGGTAGACGATAACCTAGTCTTATATACATTTCATAACACTTCATTAATCGATTTAACCTTTTCACTTTTAAACACACGTCAGAATGAGCTATTGCCCTGTCATAGCAGAATAGGACATTTCAAGATAATCCCCTACCTTACTCAAATCATAAGGCGGCTTCTTCGACTCGTGTGAGCTTTTAGTCATCATAGTGGTATAGGACATACGTGGTATACCCTATCGCACTCAAATCATCGACTAGCTTCCGACACACCCAATTAATTCATATTTTTTTCAACTTTTTCATTTGACAATAAGTTACGTGTTACCTATCACATTCAAACCTTAGATATTCACAGTATGTCATACTCCAGATCTAAATACAAACTATCATAATTCGCGAGATATATACGTAGCACTAAGCACATGACTTATAAGGAAACAAAAATCACTAATCCAAAAGGGGTATAACTTTATAAATAGCTCATCATTTACTATGGCTCGTGAAAAATCGATCTCAGGTGAAACAACTAACTCATCAAACATATGATATACAGCTTAAATGACTATAAAAATAGTGAACATTGAATCGAATTGCCTACTCGGGACAAAACAGAAACAAAAGTGTCGAAAAATCTCGAAATTTTTTTAGCTCATTTTAGCTCATTTGCATAGAAACATTACGAATTAAGCAAATGTGTAGATACATATCGAAACATTCCCCTCCCCCACACTTAAAAACTCAACATGTCCTCATGTTGTGCAGATCGAAAGAAAAAGGAAAAAACTTAGCTGATTTAAATCGAAATGCGAATCGTCGGTCAGGCCGGAGCCTACATAATGACACTTTAGAATGCGTAACCAGACAATGTAGCTCGACGAAACCGCTAAAAATATACATGCACGTCTTGACAAACATGGAACCATCTCGGGGAAAACGGGGAGTTATTTAGTAAGGATGGTTTTAGTATGGTTATTTGAAAAATTGGTTATTTTAAGTATTGAATTGATTGATTTATTATGATTTGGACTTTATTACATTTTTGCAATGTTTATTTATCCTTTAGGAGGCTTAATTTCGAGTGCTAAAGAGGATAAATGAAGCTCAAGTCGAATTATTCAAGATAGAGTTGGAATTGGCTCAAAGAAATTGGATAAAGATGATGAAATCCGACCTCAAAGCAGTCCAGCCGAGCGTCTGCATCCCGTCCACTGGACGGGCGTCTGATTGCATGGACTGGCGTCCGGAGGTGCGATTTTGATACAGAGAGTTTGGACGCTGAAGCAAACGGGCGTCCACCTCCGTCCAGAAGAATGGACTGGCGTCCAGAGGCATCAGACGGGCGTCCACGGCCGACTTAAGCAGCAGCCGACCTATTTTTCCTATAAATAGCAGCGCGATTTCAACCCTAAAACACACATTATTGAGACCTATTGATACACAATCATTAGAGAAAAACCCTAGGTGGTCCCAGCCCCCTTTGGGGAGGCTGGGGTTGCGGATTAGTTACGTTTTTGTTTTCGTTTTCTATTCTTGTTCGATTCATGGTGCTGTCTTGAAGCTGTGAACTTGGAGCAGCCATGGGAAACTTTTCCAGCAGCGTTTTATTTCTTCCTTTGGATATTTTGTGAGTTTAATTTCAAGTTTGTTTCTTTCCTTTGTTTATTTGTTTATGCAATCGATATTGGAAGATGTATTGCTATTTGATGTTTACCGTATGATGGAAATCGGTGTAAACCTTAGATCACCAAAGGAAAGATTAGACTTTTAACCTTGACATAACGGAAGTTGAAAGGTTAGATTTCTAGGTTGTTAGATCTAATAAATCTTGCACCTTGTTTTGAGAGCGTTAATCTCTATAGATCGGAAGATGATGAGATTGATAGACGGATTACTTACGGAAGTAGGAATTCATACCTTTGATTAGGTGAACCACAACTTTGATTGAATCATCATAAGATAATCTAGGGAAGAATTAAGGGTTGCGGGATGGTGGATCATGTTTGTTCTATGTTGATTTGCTTCAGTCATTATCATGTTTGTTAGTTTTATTGTTTTCCTAGTTGTAGTTTTATTTATTTATTATCGCTTTTATCCTCCCTGGCTTTGGGCTGACAATCCTCTGTCCAGTTTATTTTATAGTTTTTAGTTTCGTTTTAGTAGTAACAACCTTAGGAAAATTAATGAACTAGATACCCCGATTCCCTGTGATCGACTCCGGTATTAATCGCTGTACTACGATCCCTACACTTGGGGAATACCGGATTTATAAATTTTATTACTTGGCCAAAAAGAGGGAGAGAAAACGGTTTTTCGATTTGAAAAAGTGAAAAGTGAGGGTTCATCGAAGTAAGGGGTATATATAGGCAGATGTTGGACGCTCGTCCAACTCAGTGGACGGGCGTTCACTGGGAAATCAGATGAACTGGACGGGCGTCCAGTTCAGTAGACGCTCGTCCAAGAATTTAAATCACATACAGGATTGGAGGGAAAATATCGGATGGGCGTCCAGGCTTTGTGGACGTCCGTCTAAGGATTTGTCATAGCGGACGGGCGTCCAGTTTTCTGGACGGGCGTCCCAGAAGGCAAAAAGTGCAAAAATACAACTTTAAATCAAACAAAGTACATAAAGTGACTAGAAAATAAATAAAAACAAATAGAAAACAGTGGGTTGCCTCCCACAAAGCGCTTTTGTTTTACGTCGTTTGCTCGACGAAACAAACCTAACTAACGCTAGTCTGCATAAATCTCGTCCCAATCCACCAAACGGATGAGACGACGAAGCATATCAATAGCGGGAGGGAAATCATAGTCGTCTTGTATGCCCCGGTCATCTCCGGCTACCTCTAAACCTCTAAAATGTGAATCCCGTAGTACCGGCGCTAGATCCGTCGGCATCGGGTCATTTAGGATCGTATATGGACGTCCTATAGCTTCCCGTAGCTCCTCGGTGGTGAAGTCACTACCTCCCGAACGAGCGGGGTACAATGAGAACATAGGTGATGGTCTTCGTACGGGTACTAAGCTCAAAATCTACGTGCAAGACTATAGTGCCTCCTGGTCCATCGGCCTACGTAATCGGTGGGATCCGACTAATGATGGGGAACTCCTCGGGAAGAACTCCGTAATCCATATCTAAAAAGCACACTAGCGACGGATATAAATTGAAAAAATTAGTCGGCTAAAACTTAATTAAACTAAAACTTAAATAAATAAAACACTAACGGCGTGAACGAACCTAACTAATATAATAAGGGATATCTAGGATGCCTCCTAGTAGCGCTTTTGGTTAATGTCGTTAGCTCGACAACGTTGAAAACTCACTGGGTCGGGCCATTTGACTTTTACGCCGGCCACCCACTACCTCGTGTAAGCTCGATCGGTAGTGTGGCTGCGAAACGACATCTCACACATGGGGTGAAATCTTTAATAGCTTTCCAAATACGCTTGAACTTCCCCATGGGTGACCTTTTCATTCTCTGAGTCCTCTGATGACGCTTCAACTGACGCTCCCTCTCCAATTCTTCCATATCCCAACTACCAGCTAGAACTTCTTCAGAAGGACCACTACAGCCATCCTCTGAAAACAGGTTGAGTGAAGACTCGTTGAATTCTTCGACTTCCGTAGCACCACACCCTAGGATGTCGAGGCAACGAACATTCGAAGATCTCTCTTTAGGCTCACCAATATAGTGCTTGCACCTTTGGCCATTCACTCGAAACGGGTCACCACTATAACCACGAAGTTCTAGAACGCCTCCGGGAATGATTTGGAGAATCTCGAAAGGGCCGGACCAACGTGTCCTTAACTTTCCGGAAACGAGATGTAACCTAGAATTGTATAGAAGAACTTGTTCGCCAACTAGAAATTCTCTCTTCTTAATCTTAGCATCGTGGAGTAGCTTCATCTTATCTTTACTAATCCTGGCACTCTCATAGGCACAGGTCCGAATTCGTCTAGCTCATGTAAGCTGCTTTGTAGTCGATGTTGTCCACAAGATTGGGAATCAAAGTTCGAAACTTTGTAGCCCAATAAGCTCTATGCTCTAACTCGACGGGCGAGATGACATGGTTTCCCGTAGACCATTTGATATGGAGATGTACCGATAGGGGTTTTATAGGCAGTTCTGTAAGCCCAGAGTACATCATCCAATTTCAAACTCCAGTCCTTTCTATGACTGTTTACCGTTTTCTCCAGGATTTTCTTGATGCTCTGGTTGCTCCTTTCAACCTGACCACTAGTCATCGGATGATATGGTGTGCCAGTTTTATGACGAACACCATACTTTTCAAGTACTTTCTCTAGGGGTCGGTTGCAGAAATGCGTCCCTTCATCACTGATCAAGGCACGTGGACATCCAAACCTCATGAAGATATTCTTCTTTAGAAATTTCATCACCGTCTTATGATCGTTGTGAGGAGTGGCTTGGGCCTCCACCCATTTAGACACGTAGTCTACGCAGACTAAGATGTATTTATTACCGCAAGATGATGGGAATGGTCCCATAAAATCGATACCCCATACATCAAAGACTTCGCATTCGAGGATGGGTTTTAAAGGCATGTCAAAACACCTCGTCAGAGTACCGGTTCTTTGGCACCTATCACAAGCTTTACAGAAGGCTTTTGTATCTTTAAAGATCGTAGGCCAATAGAAACCGGATTGAAAGATCTTAGCAACGGTTTTCCACGGACCAAAGTGACCTATTGTGGGTCCACTGTGGCACTGCTCAATAATATCGCGTTGCTCGGATTCTGGAACACATCTCCTAAGCAACCCATCTTTACAGATCTTGAAAAGATAAGGTTCATCCCAAACGAAATATTTCAAATCAGAGAAGAACTTTTTCTTCTCCTGATAAGACATTTCGGGATCGAGATAACGGGCATGAAGGTAGTTCACAATGGAAGAATACCATGGAACATCAGGAGGACAACCGTCTATCAACATAATGTTTTCTAGAGGAAAGTAAAGATCTATATCATCTGGTTCATCCTTTTCCTCATTTAACATTCTAGAAACGTGATCCGCCACTACATTTTCACTGCCCTTTTTGTCCTTAATTTGAACGTCAAACTCTTGTAGGGTCAGTATCCAACGCAGTAGGCGCGGTTTAGCCTCTTTCTTAGTCATCAGATAACGCAAAGCAGCGTGATCAGTCCACACGATCACTTGAGCTCCTAACAAGTAACTACGAAACTTGTCCATAGCAAAGACTACGGCCAGTAGTTCCTTTTCAGTAGTAGTATAGTTAACTTGAGAGGGGTTCAATGTGTGACCGCGTAATAGATAGGCCGGAACTTTCCATTGACCTTTTGCCCTAGAACGCAGCACCAACAACATAGTTTGATGCGTCGCACATAAGCTCAAATGGTAGGTTCCGGTCGGGCGATATAAGAATTGGAGCGAGATATTAAACGATCCTTGAGCTCCTCAAACGCTTGCTTGCGCTTCTCATCAAAATTAAACTCAACGTCTTCCTTTAGTAATGTGGACGGGGGCTTGGCTATCTTGGAGAAGTTTTGAATGAACCTTCGTAAAAACCGACATGTCCAAGAAAGCCTCTAACTTCCCGCACATTCTTAGGGTAGCTCATCTTCTCGATAGCTTCTACTTTTGCCCCGTCAACTTCTATACCTTTGGCGGAGATCTTGTGGCCAAAACCTATTCCCTCATCTACCATGAAATGGCATTTTTCCCGAGCCGGTACTAAGTTCTTTTCCACACATCCGGATAACACTTGATCAAGATTGTCGAGGCAATCATCGAAGGATCGACCAAAAACTGAAAAATCGTCCATAAAGATCTTCATACACTTCTCTACAAGCCCGTCAAAGATAGCCGGCATACATCGTTGAAATGTAGGCAGGGCATTGCGAGACCGAATGGCATTCGTACGTAAGCGAATGTACCATAAGGGCGGTGAAAGTGGTCTTTTCTTGGTCGAATTTGGATCAATGGGTATCTCGGAAGTATCCGAATATCCATCTAGGAAGCGATAGAATGCGTGTCCCGCCGGACGCTCGAGCATCCGATCAATGAACGGAAGGGGAAAGTGATCTTTCATGGTTACCTCATTGAGCTTTCGATAATCGATGCGGACTCGTAACCGATGACAAGTCTCAATGCTATCTCCTCTCCCTTCTCATTCTTCTCAATCGTAATTCCACCTTTCTTGGGAACTACTTGAGTTGGGGAAACCCATTCACTATCCGCGATGGCATAAATGATTCCCATGTCCGAAGTTTAATGATTTCTTTCTTAATCACCTCTTGCATATGAGGGTTGAGCCTTCTCGAGGTTGTCTAACACATTTTGCACCCTCATTCGTCTTGATCTTGTGCATACAGATGTCCGGAGATATCCCTCGATATCTCCTACTTGCCAACCAAAGGCTTTTTCATTCTTTTTCAAGACGTTGATAAGTTTCATTTCCTCTAAACGAGAAAGCTTGGCGAGATATAATTAGTGGAAGCTTGTCACCTTCTCTTAAAAACACATACTTGAGATGTTTAGGCAACGGCTTTAGCACTAAATCGCGGGGGGGGTCTTCTAAACTAGACTTGAGATCTCCACTTTTCAACTCAACATCGCCGAGTTTACTCGTGTCCCACCGCCAAAGCTTCTCCTTCCAACAATTCTTCCTCAAAATCGAGTGCTAATTGGTCTAGATTAACCACACCATGAGTATTCAGGTTGTCAACCAATCGCTCATATTCTGGCTTCTACACCATGACTTGCTTATCCATATAATCGGTAAAATCATCCGTCATATAATCAATGGAAAAGCCGGTTGGGGGTCCAGAGGGTACTTGAATGGACTTTAAGACATTGTAACACACCTCTTGATCACCAACTCGGATAGTCACTTGCCCACCATCGCAATCGATGAGGGCCCTAGCTGTAGATAAGAAAGGTCTTCCAAGAATCAGGGGGACGTTTTCATCTTTCTCCATATCTAAAACATACCAATCGACTGGAAAGGTAAATCTATCAATCTGAACCAAAACGTCTTTTAGGATCCCTGAAGCTTTCTTAGAAGATCTATCAGCGAATTGTAAACTCATAGTAGTGGGTTCTAGAAGGCTTTGTAAACCGAGCTGTTTGCATACAGACATTGGCATAAGGCTTATAGAGGCACCTAGATCACACAAAGAATTAGGGAAGACTAGACCTCCCATTACTACTGTAAGTACGAACTTCCCAGGGTCACCTCTTTTAATTGGCAAGTCTTCATAATTAATCATGGAACAATCCTCGCCAATTTGCCTTTCCATGCCTGCTAGTTTCTTTTTCGAAGACACAACATCCTTGATAAATTTTGTATACTTAGGCATCTCGACCAAGACGTCTGATAATGGAAGATTCACCTGAGTATTTTTTAAAAGGTTTAGCACCTTTTCATAATTTTTGTCCTCAATCAAGGGAATGTTGCTCTTTCTCGGTGGAAATGGAAGTTTCTTAAGGTCACTCTCAGAAAAAACTTTCTTTGAGGATGCACTTACAGCCCTGTCTTCCAGATCCTTCCATCGAACAGCTTTCTCAGATTTCTTAGTAGTCAGGGGATCAGCCTCCTGACTTTCGATTGCTTTTTCAGTCCTCAAGGGATCAGCCACTTGAGGATCACCAACTTCTTCACCTCTCGGGGGATCGGCCACACGAGTTATTTCTTGCGGTTGAGGGGAGTGTAGGTGCTCGGCTTCCCTCCCTGCCTTATCAATGACGAGGGAGGGGCTAGTGGTTTCCCGGATGGGAAGGACCACTAACTTGAGTACCGCTCCTCGGATTCATTGCACCGGCCTCCTCTTTACCGTATTGAATTGATGGCACGAGGTCGGTACATGGGCCTTTGTTCAAGTCGGCCGAGCAACTTGACCACCCTTTGGATTCTTCTCGGTGGCGGGCGGCCGCCCGGGGGTCTAGAAGCCAACCGCTCGGCCAGGTTGCCCAATTTGTCTCTCGAGATTTTTCATTGACCTGCTTTGCTCCTCTAACTTGGCTACAAGATTGTTAGATTGGGAGGAGCTTTGAGAGTTTTGGAGATTTGGGGTATAGGGCTGGCTGTGCCGACTTTGAAATTGAGAGTTTGAATTGGAAGGCCAACTTTGATTGAATTTTTGCGTAGGATTGGAAAAATTCGAGTTTTGATTCTGATTAAACCCAGGGTTTCTGTTGAAATTCTGATTCGAATTAAAATTCGAATTAGGATCGAAATTTGAAGATGGATTAAACCCTTGGTTTTGAAAATTGCCCCGGCCGAAACGATTGAACCTTTGATTGTTCTGGCCATAGAATGCATTCACTTCCGCATTCTGTCCGTTCATAGGGCAGAATTTAGAAGTGTGCCCCACCTCGTCACAATTCTGACATGTGACTTGATTGTACTGTCCATAGTCATGAACATCATTTACTTGATAAGGTGCAGGGGGATTAAATTGGCACTGGCCATTCATATGGCCCGTCGACGGCAATTTTCACGGTACGGATGCGAGGGTTCGTGGAAAAGAAGAAGTTTGATTTATTGGATTTGAAACTTGAGGTGGTACCATCTGCTTCTGTAGCATGGCGATCAAACTTTGTAAATTGACTTCCTCAACCTTGGGAGGAGGAGGTGCTTGAATTGCTTGATAAGAGGGGGCATAGTTATACTTTGCAATGTCCTCAAACAATGCCCATCCCTCATCAGGCGTTTTCTTCAGAAATGCCCCACCAGAAGAGCTATTAACCATGCCTTTTGTAAGCTCGGTCAATCCACTAAAGAATGTATTGACTTGCCTTTCCAGTGGCAAGCCATGATGGGGACACTTTCTGAGAAGAGACTTGAATCTCTTCCAACATTCAAAGAACGACTCATTTTCTTTCTGATAGAATGTAAAGATGTCGTTCAAACACTGGGCTGTCTTTGAAGGCGGAAAGTATTGACTTAGAAATTCTCTTTCAAGTTCAGCCCAGGTGGTGATAGATTCAGAGGGGAGAGAGGTGTACCACTCTTTAGCCTCTCCCTTCAAAGAAAATGGGAAAAGTTTCATCTTGATAGCGTCCTCACTTACTCCTTGGATGCATGTAGTCCCGCACATCTCTAGGAATGTATGTAAGTGGGTATGCGGATTCTCTGATTGATAACCATGAAAAATAGATGCATGCTGCATCATCTGAATAAGTCCTGGTTTTAACTCAAAGGTTTGTGCAGTAATGGCTGGAATAACAATAGCCGGGTTGACTTTGACTTCGCCTGGCATGGCGTAGTCTGCCAACGTACGTCTATTATTAGCGGCCATTATCACAAAATCAGTGATTTCTCTTGCTAGTTGTTCTTCAAGATCTCGCTCGGCTCTGTCTGCCAGAACCGCAGAACGAAAATTCCGCCTGTTTGGCCGGACTACGGTTCGCTCGGGTTCAGGGGTGTATAATAACGGTCCCTTTTGACTCCGAGTTTGCATAAACTGGACCAAAAACAAGTGGAACGAAAACTAAAAGCTAAGAAAGTAAAAGCCTAAACTAAAATTAAAAGCCTAAAGAAAAGAATGGGAAAGAATGAAAAGGAAACAAAAGTGTTGAAGAAAACAGGACCAGACGGACGTCCAAAAGTTTGGACGGGCGTCCAGATGAAATTGAGATCGGACGGGCGTTTAGTGATCCAAACGCTCGTCTGACAGACGGAATACCTGAACGGGCGTCCAAATATTATGGACGCTCGTCTAAGTGAATAAAAACACAACACAATTGATAATTTTCCAGCGGACGGGCGTCCAATATCCCAGACGCTCGTTTGGTAGCGGGAAAACTAGAACAGAAGCAGAAATTTGCAGAGAATAAAAGAAGGTAAGAAAGAACGACAGAAAAACGGAAAGACAGAAGATCTAAACTCCAAGAAAACTACTAAGGGAAAGTCTTAAACCCTAATTATCTACTTAACAACGACCTAAAACAATTATCAACTAAAAACAGGAATTAAAAACGAAATAAAACAGGAAAAACAAACAGAAAAACAGAAAACAAAAACTAGACAACCGTCCGGTTCCCCGGCAACGGCGCCAAAAACTTGTCACGGATTTATCTAGCACAGCAAACAAGTAATAAATATTTATAAATCCGGTTTCCCTCAAGTATAAGGATCGTAGTAAAGAGGTTGATACCGGGTCGATCTTACGGGGAACTAAACGATTGTGATTCTAGCTTTTGTCTAACCTAACTATGTCACGAAATTAATCTAAACAGGGAATAAATATCGAACAAAGCAGAAAATAAAACTAGACAGAGGATATAATCCAAAGCTAGGAAGGATACGGGCTGCGAACCAATTCAATACTAAACTAAACTAAGATGCAAATAAAAGTAAACTAACTAAACGAATTCAAGTTTTAGGGATTTAAATCAAGTGTGTAATGAACAAACGAGGATTGATCCACCTATATATCCAACAAGCATTGACTTCCTATCCCGATTATATTGTGGTTTTTATCTAGGTTGTGATTCACCTTATCTAAACATGAACCCTAATTCCTTAGAAAGTTCATCTATTAATCTCTTATCTTCCAATGCAAGATTAACGCGTTTCCTAACCAAAGGTGCAAACTTTATGTTTATAATCTAGCAATTAAACCTATTAACTTCCGTTATGATAGATTCAAATCACTACTCTTATTCATGATGATCTAGGGTTTATTAAGATTTCCATCAACAATAAACAATCACACATGCGAGATCTTCCGATATAAAAGCAATTAAACGTAATAAACATGAATAAGAAACAACCTTTAAATAAAAACTCACAGTATAACCGAAGAAAACGAAATCAACAATCGTTGGATGGCTTCACAATACTCGTTTGATGAAGCTTTTAGCCTCTGGACATCCTCAGCAACTCAAATTTGTATAAACAGTGCATAAAAAGTAACTAGTTTAATCTAGATCTAAAGTGCATAAAAACTGGAATAAAAAGGAGAAAAACGCAGCCTAAAGCCGCCCCTAGGTTTAGGGTTTTGAATAATGAGTGTGTTGTATCCTTGCGTGGAGAAAACGACCGACTATATATAGATTTTAAAGTCGGTTTCGGCAAGTCGGCTACCGGACGCCCGTCCGGATCCTTGAACGCCCGTCCAATCTTCATATGAACTTCAAATCGGGCCGAGTTATGATCAAACGCTCGTCCAAACAGCGTCCACCTCAGCGTCCAAACTTCCTGAATCAACTTTCCATCCCTGGACGCTCGTTCAGTTTCAGCAAACGCCCGTCCACTGGACGGGACCTGGACGCCAGTCCAATATGACTGAATTTCGATTTCTTGATCTCTATCTCTTTTTCATCTTGTCAATTCCTTCATTATCTCTTTTAAACATCATTTGAGCCTTGAAAGATGCATCTACAATACATAAAAATACCACTAAATGTAATATCGCTCAACTAATCGTAAAAACATAATTAAAGCACATAAATCAACCTATTTTTCAATTAACTCTTTTGAAATATCATTTACCCAATATATTCATTAAACACATACTTCTTATGCAATTTAGTACGAATACGGGGAAAAATATCATAGAATATAGCGTTGTAAATCATATAGAATCACCCTTAACACCGAACCGACGTCGGCCTCATAGAAGGCTCGCTCGAAGGAGAGTTCCAAATATGATGCTGAACTGAATTGGGTCTCATAGAAGGCTCGCTAGAAGGCGAGTTCCAAATATGATGCCGAACTGAAGTCGGTCTTATAGAAGGCTCGCTCGAAGGTGAGTTCCAAATATGATGCCGAACTAAAGTCGGTCTTATAGAAGGCTCGCTCGAAGGCGAGTTCCAAAATAAGAAAGCTCGTCCCAAATCTTTAGGTCGGGGGAGTTCCAAAAAATGAGATATCTCGTCCCGCTATTTTAGGAAGGGATAGTTACAAAAATAAATAAGAAGTGTGATCATTTAAGTTGTAAAAATAAAACCCAATGAGGGCTTTTACCTTGAGAGCTCGGATTTGGGTAGCTAGGGAGCTCGACTCGAATCTTGGAGAGCCGGGGAGCTCAGCTCGGATCATGGAGAGCTGTGTTTTTTGTGATACATCAACAACTTTCTAGCGACGATCGTGCTTTGAAACTGACTTCGATCGGCACGAAATTTGGAGGGATTGTTCATCCCTCTTTCTTCTTCAATCTGAACGGTGGAAATCATTTTTCAATGGCTCAATCTCTGGAAATTAGCCGCCGATGTGACTGCTGCGTTTTTTGTGATACAACAGTAAATTTATGGCAACGATCGGCCATCTAAACGGACTCCGATCGATATGAAATTTTGAGGGCTTATCCTTCCCTACATTTTCTTCAATCTAAATGGTGGAAATTGTGTTTCAATGGCTCAATCTCTGGAAATTTTCTACCGATGTGACTGCTGCATTTTTGGTGATACAGCAGCAAATTTCCTGCAACGATCGGGCAAACGGACTCCGATCGATATGAAATTTGGAGTGTTTGTTCATCCATCCTTCTTCTTCAAACTGAACGGTGGAAATTTTGTTCCAACGTCTCAAGCTTTGGCAATTAGCCGCCGATGTGACAGATGCGTTTTTGGTGATACAGCAGCAAATTTCCGGCAACGATCGGGCATCTAAAGGGACTCCGATTGATATGAAATTTGGAGGGATTGTTCGTCCCTCCTTCTTCTTCAATCTGAACGGTGGAAATTTTGTTCCAACGGCTCAATCTCTGGAAATTAGCCGCCAATCTGACTGCGTTTTTGCTATTGGGTTTTTTTTAACAAAGTTGCCAGTAGGAGGCCCTCATTCTAGCGCCAATTGACGATGATGGAAATCGTCGATGATAAATCCGCGTTGCTCTCCTACCTACCAAATCTTTGAGAACAATAAAAACGATAAAAAGATGGGGGTGTTTTTTTGTGGCGGTTTAGACTGCACTTGAGATGTTGTTTCTCAAGCTGCTTACGTATCCAATGCGTGTTTTGGAATCAAGTCTTCATAGTTCCTTAGTGATTGTTTATATAGAGGGGTGTTATGCCCTAAGTCGTCATGAGCCTTGTCCTTGTTGGGCTTGGATTTCGTGTTCCCTGAGAAATAGATAATTATGGATTGATCCCCTTGATTTTAGGAGATAATTATGGACATATTTGAATGTCACTATCTTTATGATCTAGGGTTCTTTCCATGTTTATCTATTTATCATGCACGTGGGGGAATCGGATCCGAGATAGACTTAGGCTGAGCCGCAAGGGCTCGTTTACGCTTAGGCCGACCTTCCGAGGTCGGGTAGTAGCCGATCTGAGATCACTTCGGATTCTTGTGTGGGGCTTTTGGCCCTTAAGATGTTGGCTTTCTCTTATCTATATTTATTACTGTGCTGATGTGGAGGTGACACGTGACGGGGCTCAATCCGACCCTCATCTTATCTATATTTATTACTGTGCTGATGTGGAGGTGACACGTGACGGGGCAATCCGACCCTTATCATTCATCTTGACAAAAAAAAGGCAAAAGGACAAATTAGATATTGGCTCGTGAAAATTCCCAATATTTCGTTGCCAAATTAAGTTGTTTCCGAAAAAACTGTAGAACCCACCGAAAAACAGTGGATTCGACACAAATCCACTATTTCGCTTCAGCACTCCTTCAACTACGTAGCGGATCCAGAAATGTTTTTCAGCGGGGTCCGAAATATTATCTATAGGTAAAATGTAGAGTTTTATTATTTTTAACGGGGTCTGAAATATTTTTCTATAGTTAATTGTAGATTTTTATTATTTTTAAAGGGGTCCAAAATATTTTTCTGTAAGTAAAATATAGAGTTTTATTATTTTTAACGGCGTCCGCGAATCCCATTTACATACATGTGTGTCTATGCCGCTATACAAATCCACTAATTCGATATTTTCACGGGCAGGCTAAAGTCTGCCCTAAATATTGTACACTCTGTATTCCATTATTCACTGCTATTTTTTCCCATTTTTGAAAAATATATGGTAAAGGTACCATTCTACTACCTCCGTCCCACAAAAAGTGTCCACTTTTTGTGGGACACGGAGATTAAGGAAATAATTAATGTGTTGTATTTTAAGAATGAATAGACAAATATACCCTTAACTAATCATAAATGCTTGTTTTGGAATATGAAAGGATTATGGAAAATTAAATGTTAAAATAGGGGTATGATTGGAAAAAATGTATTTAATGATGTATTGAAAATTTAAATGGACACTTTTTATGGGACAATTCATTTTTCCGTTATGGACACTTTTTGTGGGACGGAGGTAGTACCTTTCCTTGAGTTCCTCAACAGGATTTTTACAGGGTATTGTTTGATGGAAGAAAGTGTGGGGTAATTCTTGCCTAATACCTCCTTTTCGTGGGGAGTAGTTGTTCACATTGCGCGTTTTACACTGTAAATATATTTACACTTGAAAACGCTAGCATTTACTTTGTAAATAACTGCTCCGCACGGAATGGTGTGAGCAGCCAAGAATTTCCCGACAATGTGTCAGTTATGATTAAATATTGTTTCTCTAATTCTCTTCTATTTTTTGGTTTGTTGATTCGGTCAGTCTCACACCGCCGACAATTATAGATGTTGCTTTTTGGTTAAGAAATATTTCCTTTTAAGTATACATATTTGCTTTCTTCGACAGTTTTATTAAGCAGCGGAGGCCCTAACCTCCTTTATTTTTAACATGTTCTATCATTTTGCGGGGAGTGGATCCTCTCAAGGTTTCATGTACGTTCATTAAGGCTAATGGTTCTCGTTACCCATATGCATAAATTACCCTTAAGCATTTAGGCGAGATGATAATTATCCGATCATTTTGTCTCTGAGATGAAGTGTAAAACCTTTCCTGCGCTCCAGACGGGCAGGGCTCGTGAGTGGTTTAGGAAGATCCCACCGAGGCTGATCTCGACTTCAAAATCTTGGTCAGAATGTTTGTTAGTGCCTTCATTATGGCCAGACCGTGCTAGAGGAACGCTACACATCTTCTCATAATCAAGCAGAAGAAAGACGAGACAATACTCCAATACCTCAAGATATTTAATGAAGAGTCCACACAGGTGCTGGATGCCAGTGAACACCTTCTGGTAACTTCCTTCGTGGGCGGACTCCGGGAAGGAAGGTTATATGCGAAGCTGAACAACAAGCTACCCCGAACGATGGAAGAGTGCGTAGAAGCGGCCTACAAGCACTGTCAAGGGGAAGAGGAAAACCGACTAAAAAGAGAGTCGAAAAAAGGAGATTCCAAGAAGGAGTCGTCCGAGGATATATATGGACAAAAACAGAAGCCGGTCTGAGACCGCATGACGGCACCTGTCACGGATCGGCTTGGAAAGAAAGGCGCTCTACAAGAGAGGGACTTCATCCCCTTAAACCGATCAAGCGAGCATATTTTGATATTGATGGAAAGAAAGGGTTTAGCAAGGATCCCCCCACCAATGCAGGGACCTCGGGAGAAAAGAGACCCAAATAAACATTGTGCATATCATAAGGACATCGGGAATGATTCGGAGAACTACCGAGAGCTGCAGATGGATACTGATGCGGCAGTCATGGAAGGAAAACTAGATGAGGTCATAGACCTATTTCAGAATGCAGAGCCATGAGGCAGGAGAGACTTTAAGCAGCGGAACTACAATCAAGATCGGGGTAGACAGGACGAGCCCCGAAGAAGAAGAGATCGATCACCCGATCCGGATAGTCATCTGGACAATCGTCCAATAAATATGATCAACACTGTTTCGGGTGGTCCGAGCAGCTCGACCCGCAACGAAGATAAGGACAGTGGCAGGTCTACTGCCTCTTTTGACTCAAACAAAAGTCAAAGGCTTTCAGGGGAAGTGACCTATGGTCCAAAAGACTCTCTTCCCCTAGTGATCAATAATGAAGACTTAGTGATTGAGGTCGTGGTGCATAAAAATTTGGTGAAGCGTATCTGCGTTGATACTGGAAGTGCGGTAAATGTACTCAATTATTTTGTCTTTCAATCTATGAAGTTAAAAGACTCCGAGTTGACACCTGTCTCAGTTCCGTTGTTCGGCTTTGCCGGACCTCCAGTTCATCCTGTAAGGATGATTAGATTGCTTACTACATTTGGCAGAGAGTCAAAGGGCAGGACCCTTATGGTGACCTACGTGGTAGTAAAAGCCCCATCAGCTTACAACATCATTATGGGAAGACCAGCTTTGATCGATCTTCGAGTTGTTATCTCCCCAACACATATCAGTTTAAAATTCCCTACCATTGAAGGCTCAATGGAAATAAAGAGGGACGTGGAAGCGGCCAGGAGTTGCTACACAGCCACAGTTAATGGGAAGAATATTGTTCAATAGGTTCTTGTTGAGTATTTTATGGTTCTAGTTATGTGTTGATTAATTTTCAAGTTTAACGCTCCCCTCATTTAAAGCTTTTATGTAGTTATCTATAAGATCTCTTATATAAAACTATGATATGGTTAACTATGTCATTATTTATTTAATTATATATAATTCTATATCTCACTAACAAGTCATGAAACATTATTGCTTACATAATATGGCAATATTTTATGTTTGAATTATTTTACAAGAATTAATAAACAAACAAAACTAATTGAGTATTTAATTAAATTAATTTTTCCAATTTATTGGACTAATTAATTGATTAATATTTGATTAATTAGAGTATTTTTGGTGATGGACCCGGTTTATACAAAGTCTGATCAATTAATTGTCCAGCCCGAGCTCCTTGTCATCCTAGCCTGGCTCAATCTCCCTTTTATCCAATTACCCAAGTCTGAAACCTCTAAACCCTCAAACCCGATCCCCATTTCATTTCCTCAGCCAAAATTCAAAACCCTAATTATTCTCCAATCTCTCAGCCGTCTCCTCTGCAAATCCCCTCATTCAATGAACAATCCTTTCAAATCGGCAACCTTTGAATGCAATCCCCGTAAATCTGCTAGCTATTTTCTCTTCTCCACCCTCGTACCTTCCATATCCGTTTACTCCTCGTGACAAAAATCTTTTGGAGAAACGCAGTAGATGATTCTGTGAGGGCTTCATCTTAAATCGGGCAACCATGTGCTTAAAATCCATTCTTGGAAGAGATCGATTTCCTTTATCATTTTCAAAGCAACGGCTTTACTACGAAGGCTCTGATTCACGCATTTACTTCATGATTTCTATGTTTATTTGAAGAAACGGAGAAACTGCACTGTGAAGGCTTCAAAATCATCATAAAGGTTGTATCTTTCTATTATCTAGTTAATATCGTATCTTAGTTATTATTTCTGATTCGATTTTGAATCTGCCTGATTTTATGCTATTGTGATCGTGAAGGTTGAATATGAAAGGTTTTATATTTCATCCGATTTGGTGACTAATACGCGCCATTAATGTCTGATTTTGTGGACTTGAAGTCAACTCGAAATCAAGGTGATATCATTCTAGTTAATGTCGTACATTTTCAGTATTAATTCATATTCGTATTTTGATTCTGCCTGATTTCTTGCCATATCTATGTCTGGTTTAGGGTATGACCATTCGGAAAGAAAAGATTGAATGTATACACCAATTCAGTCCCGATTCACTGAGAATTGAAGTGATGCCGGTTGCCTGGTGGTACTCTTTTTAGTGAGCTAGACTCAACAAACCGGTGAATCTCTACCCGGTTTACTGAGGTATAATGGCTTGACCCTCATGGTGTGTACGGTTAGGTTGAATTGAATGAGGGTTCTACCCTAGGAAGTCAAGGGTCGAGTCCATGCTAAGGGTAGTGACCCGATGATGCCCTAAAATTAAATTCAGACCATTTCACATCATATTTTGGTTCTGATTTGGTTTTGGGATTAGGTCATATTCAAGTTGCTAACTGTGTCAAATTGAACCAGACCAAACTCGGTGCCTTACACTATGCTATTAAGACACTATCTTAGAGAAATCAAACTAGTTTAAGGTGACTGTGTGGTTAACCAAATAATCTCATGGCTCATTAACCTAACATATCTGGCTCACTGACCATAAAACCTAAACTAAGGTTACCATGACTGGATAGTCACCTCCGGTTAGGGTGATTGCTTGGTTCAATCAATATAATGTGAGGCTCATTGGCTAGTACTACTCCCTAAAGGAGTTTACATAGTCCATTGACCTAAAATACAATTCAAGATTGACCAAGCCGGATAATCACCTAATAAATGTGCCTCGGATTCCCTGATTTCTCTTGATACTGTTCACACCAAAGTCTTAAGGTCTAGTCATACCTCTAAGGCTATAAATAGCCAGTCGTATCACATTGGATTGCAACAACTTAGAATTCTCATTCTTGAGCAATCCTACATTCTATACACTACAAAATTTTCTCTTTCTGGTTGTTAGTGTCCTAGAGCAGAAAGTTGGGTCTTGGCATTCGTTTGTATTGGCCAACTTAGAATTCTGGTGACTGCTATTGAAAATAGTGGTTCTGCTCAATAGCTCTTACAGAATTTCTGGATTAAGGTCTCCTGGTGTCCTTTGGTTGAGGTAAACACAGTTGACTTAATCCTGTGGTAAATTTCTGTGTATGACTTTTTTTGATTGCTCTGTTGTGTGCTTAGCAGTAGTCTTTGTCTAATACTGGCTTTGCTATGTTTTGGGTCTGAGTGTGTTCTGATTTAGAACTCTGATTTTGGTGGTTAATCCTTTCCTGATCATTGTTATAAGACAATAGTTTGACTGGTCTGCAGTACCAAGTCAAGACAGCCCAGTAGGGTTGAATTGTTTATGCTTTGAGTCTAATTAAGATTAACACCTTAAGTCTCGGTTCTTGGATCTGACAGAAGTCTGTACTTGATTCTGTTCTGAGTGTCCCTGTTGTGTGAATCACAAAGCGTATAAGAAGTATGATTCAACTGTATCCCTGTCAAATACTTGTCAAAAAGTATTTTGGTCTAAAGTGCCAGAAGTACTTGCCTATGGTTTGGCTGTGGACTTGTATTATACTATAAGTGATTCGTTCAAGGTGATTCTTAGTACACCTGTTGATTCTGGTCTTGTTTGATCCCCCTCATTATCTGTTGCTTCTGAAATTTGATCATCAATGTACTAACTGTGTTATTGATAATCAAAGTTGGAACACCCCATGTGTGTTACATTTGATTTTGCAGCCTGTCCTCTTTTTTCTGAATCTTGAACCTGCTTCATTTGACTGGAATTGCCTTTGCAATAGCCTGCTGTTGTACCTTACCTAAATATTCTGTGAATCTGAGAACAGCTTGTATCAGTCTTTAGGCTGTAGGTTTTAGGTGTTGAACCTTGTATTCAGTCTTTGACAAGTCCAGGCTTGATAATCTTGGTGTTTCACTTTGATTATCATTCATGATCTTGGACTGATAGTTCAGCCTTGGAAGTGATCTTTTTTTGTAGCCTGTTGTACTCTTTGTATCAGAATCTGAATTTGGTTAAATTGCTGAATCTGTAATTCTGTTAAGCTTTGTAACAATATTATTTGTTTTCTGCTGCATTTGGTTTACCTATCCTTTTGTGAAATTTGTTTATCGTCACTATAAGTGTCAACTTGCTGTTTGCATTGCTATAATAGTTTTTGATCTTAGACAAGTTTTGCTTTTGTAATTAGTTTTCCAACATGTACTTAAGAGTTGCAGTCTTGTATTGACTTTTCTTTTTAGCTATACACATTTCAACCGATCTGCATGCTTTAATTCAGAGATTAATCTGTGGTATAATTGTATCATTCAAACTGTGATACAAACTTGACATAGGTTTATAATAGTTGATCACCTTAACTTAGATTTAGTCTTGCTTCCAACTTTTTCTAAGTGTGTTTAATTCTTGATATACTCTGATTTATATATATCATTGCCTGCAAAATTGTGCTAGTTGTATAACTTGATAAAAAGGCATTTAAAAGGCAAAAATACCCCACACTCTATTCACCCCCCCCCCCCCCCTTAGAGTGTGTCTGCACATTACGCATTATCGATCCAACAATTGGTATCAGAGCAAGGTCACCAAGTGATCAAGTTTTGATATCACTTAGTTTGATTGATATTATTTTTTTTTCTTCTTTGATTTACACTTGGTCTTAAGTTGTTTTTGTAGAATATATTCGATCAATTGGTTACTATCAACAGCTATTTCATCTCACCATATAAGGGTTTGTTTCTGATTCAGATTCACCGTTTCATGCCCCTTACACTATCACTTTATTAAGGTGGTAATATTTTTTTAAATAAATTGATTTAGGAAATCTCACAAAACATATCGTTTACTTTCTGTCCATTTATATTTGTTTTCTGAGATTCCATAAAAAAAATCGTCATACATATCATAGACTTTGCATTGTACACTACATTGACTATTTTGTTCACACTTGGATTGTAATCGCATCCCATATAGACTAGCTCATTGTTTTCAAAGCCTTTTATTGCATTACTTCCTTGGCATCTACTGTGACTCCTCGGGAGGGCTTGTCCTTGGCAAAGCCCCAATACTTTAATAGGTCGGGGTATATGGAATACGAAGAACTCAATGCGGCTTCATATTGAGTCAATGGATTACCAGTTGTAGAGAATTATAGAAAGTGGTCCATTTATTCCTATGAAGTCCGTCACTGAGGGTGGGACTACCATCCAAGTTGCCAAGCTTGACCATGAACTCGTTGATGATGACTTCAAAAATTTGTCATGAATTCGAAGGCCATGGCATCCTTATCAACTCCCTTAGTCCCGGAGAGGCTTGAGCGGTTAACTCATGTAAGTCTGCCAAAGAAATTTAGAAGACTCTCACTCAAAGGCATGAGTGCTGATAGCAAAATAACTAACCGCTAACTTTGACCGACAAAGTATCGGGTCAATGGTAGTATAGTGGTCTCAAGGTCGAATCCACATGGAGTAATGTTCAAGTACCAAAGTCGACTTAGAACTTAGTTCAGGTCAAAATAATGGTGGAGAGTATTATACTAATGCAAAAGTAAAGATTATACTAACGAGTTTACTTCTAGGTATTAAGGGGTATAGTCGAACTATGATCCCGCGAGCTACTTTTACCCCTAAGGAAGGACTTAACAGGGAGCGCGTCTTAACCGACGTACCTATCCAATGGAGTTTAACGACATCCACGGGTGCCAACTCCTAATTCTAGCGAATAGACTGAACAACTCGATCTAACCACCCTATGTGAAGTTAATTAATTCTCCCTTTAGAAAACTGATTAACCTAACATGATTACGTGCTAGAGTCGCTCGAACAACGATGACAAACCTCTATATTGGAAACGGACCTAACAACTAGGCCGAATCTACGCAACGATCCTAAAACCCCTTATCCCACATCTCACCGCAAAATGCATCTATAAGTTCAATGTGTATGACAGTGAACTAGGTGATCAATCTATTTCAAAGACGTTAAAATAAGTTTTAGAACGTGGATTTATCGTACAAACAATAATTTACGCACTACACAACTCCCAATCTCATCCCCCTTAGGGTTTTCGCTCGCTTTCACATAATTCGACTACACATGAATTTAGCTACTCATAATTATGCTAAAAATGGAATAAAGAACGGAAATTGAAACCAAACTAATAGCAACAAATAAGAAAGATATCATTACCATATAACTTGCAGAAAATCTGATCCAGAAAATACCGACAAGAAAAGCAATCCCAAAGTCGAATCTTTTGTTCTTGGAAAGTAAATCTAAGCTATAAAAGTTGTATAGAATCAAAGGATGTTATCTAGGGGATCAAAGGATCAAAGGGGTGTTTAAAATACTCAAAACCGCACACAAATCGCCTAAGAAAAGTCTAAAGTCGGCCAAAGATGATATGGGGCTGAATGAGCTGCGTATTTATAGAGTAGGTCAAAATCTGATGCTGTCGGCCCCATACGCCCATCTGGATCATCTCAAACGCCCGTATGGCTGGAGAATATGATGATATTAGGGCTTCATCTTCAGTGGACGGGCATTTACAGTCCTCTGAACGCCCGTCTGGTGAATCATGACTTGAGGGCCAAACGCCCGTCTGGAATCCCTGGACGCTCGTCTGTGTTAAATGAGCTTCTTGAATCGGGCTGAACCTACCCAAACACCCGTCTGGTGGTCATTTGGACGCCCGTCTAGCTGAAAACCCAACTTTCTGAATGAAGTGTTAATTATGTGGACGCCCGTCTGACTTTGCCAAACGCCCGTTTAAGGTGGCCTTCCTGCAGACGCCCGTTTGGGGTGTGGCAAACGCCCGTTTGCCTTGTCTTCACTCCAAACTTGACTTTTCTTCCACTTTCATCCAACTCTCATGCCATGAACATGTCCCTTAGTCCAAAACATCACCCTCTGGGTCCTCGAGTCACCTAAGTCCTGCAAAAAACACACTAACAAAACACCACTCATAATTCCGCAAGACAAAGTGCTCGGAAAAGAGTCAAATATCGCATAAAAGGTGGAGTTTACTATCGATGTGACAGTTTAACTCCCCGTGCATATAACTCTCGATATAATACTCAAACAGGTCTATATCTACCCAGAACATGCCAATAAAGTGATAAACGGGGGTTAAACTGCACACTAAAGTACAGTAAAGTTGACTCCCATCAACCCCCCCACACTTAGCCTTTGCTCGTCCTCGAGTAAATTAGGCGCTCTAAAACAGACCATGGGATCAACTTTACGACACATGCATAGCGCTCACGACATCAAGGCAAAAGAAAAACAGACACTGAACGTACACCGTTTGACTCTATCCTACCATGAAAACGAAGTGTGTGTGTCGTATAGACCGAGGGCTACACTCAAACTGATCACCGGCTTCGAATACCGGCCAAATGACTACACACAACTCATACCGGACTAGAATCTCCACTAATCAAGGCAACCGAGGCTAAATACGGTCAAGTAGGACTTGAAGGGTTATAATGTCAAGCTCGGGACGGGGTTAATCGAAAGGAAATTTTGGGACTGGAGAAAGAGAAAAACACGAGTGAACCTAATCATTTCATGTATTCTTGCTTTGAAAACATACCAAACCACACCAAAACTCTTTTGATTCTTTCTGTACTCATTGATAAGCAACCACAACTTTAACATCATACTGTCATCTACTCACTACATCCTCCCTTGACCTTGTTTCCAACTTTATTCAAACTTTCTTTCTCTTTTTCCTTTTTTTTTCATTGTTTTTCATTTTTTTCTTTTGTTTTTTTCACTTTTTCAACTTTATATTTTCTCTTTTTTTCGAACCACAAGCCTCACGAGACATTCCTCGAGCTCCTCCCCTTAATCATATTAGCTCGTACTAACTAACTCCTCTCGAAGCACGCACCATCTCCCACCCCACACTTGCTTCAACAAGTGTGTCTAAAGCAACGACTAAGTCCACTCGTATGGTGATCAAAAGAAACGTGACCAATAATAAAGCTCAGGGTTAGGATAATACAGGCTAAGTAACCAAAACGGCTCATTTCGGACGGTGGTCAGACCGTCCTATCAAGTCTTAGAGGGGCTACGAGAGGAAAATGTTAGGATTTTGGCTTATTTGGCTCTGACTAGGTCAAAGAAGCGCCATGACTCTCATCCCGTTTCTGGCCGGGGTCAACCTTTCTATTTCGCCTTGAAACTAGTGGTATAAGTGTGTATAGCAACCAGAATAAGTGCAACCAAGGTCTACGTGCATTAAAAAGGGTTCGTATCGTGACAAAATAAAATTGCCCGGTATACATTACTTGACTACTAAGACATCTACCAAATCCATCGTGAGAAACATGCATATGACGCGGTGTCAAATCATGAAAAGTTCCAAAATTTTAAGCCACGAACTGACTCGAAAACGGACATTAACTAAGCATATCACAATTAATGGCACATTTATCAATCGAAAGAATAAAGCTAAGTCGTATTCACCCCCCACTTCGAATGAAGCACTGTCCTTAGTGTGTGAATGAGATAGAAAAGAAGACTTAGCTTTAGACCCGACAGAAAGGCGCTATCGAATCCCGTAATAGGCGTGAGAAAGCACGACCCGAATCCCTATACCAAAACAAAAACAACCAAAGCAAAGCATGCACGGGACATGGTCCTCGTGCCAAAATATCGGGTAGGGAGGGGGATAATTAGAAAACGGCCCTGTCACGTCAGAAAACACGATATGCAAGTGTAAAGCACATAGTGGATCGCTATAGATGGATAAATGACCCAAACGGGAAAAGCACAGAATTTTCGATCCCTTTTGATTCTAACCTTTGTTTCAACACAATTTATTATCAAAACCTCAGAAAAACTCAGATAGTGGTGGGTTGCCTCCCACCGAGTGCCTTTGTTTTACGTCGTTGGCTCGACCGGATGACGCTCAACTGACTCAACTCAAAACAACCTCAAATAACATACCAAAGAAGCACATAGCATGTCAACCAAATTCAACATTCATAAGTTTGAGCATGCCCAATGATATACCTAGTGCTAACATCAAAAGATTCAAACTAGTGAACGGCTAACCTCTTGCAACTTGCGCCGCTTTCTCCTGCCACCTCACACTCTCTTTCTTTTCCGGATTTTTAGATGGCTTCCCTTTAGGTTTCTTATGATCAGGTGGTTTATCAATCCGCAACTTCCTCAGCTTTGGGAGCACCGGTGCAACGGGCGATTCCGATTTACTCTTCGTCTCGATCTTGCCCTGATCGATGACCTCTCGTACTTTCACCGCATCTTCTTTCGACGAAATCTGACTATCCTGCATGTCAGTACGCACCACAACACAAGAAAACAAAGATTCTGTGTATAAACATTCATCAGCTATAGCTTGATGACCTCTATCCTTGTAGACATTTAAACGCTCTCTCTCGCCCCCAACTCCAAACGAAATATCTCCACTCTTTACTCCTATCTGAGCATCACTAGTGGTAAAAAAAAGGGACGACCTAACAGGACAGAGGTCCTAGAGTCCATCTCCATGTCAAGAATCACAAAATCCACAAGGAACACGAACTTGCCTACCTGAACTAGCACATCTTCAGCTACCCCCAACGGTTTCCTCACCGACCTATCAGCCATTTGTAGGGTCATTCCCATAGGCTCTAAATCACCTAACCCTAATTTTTCTTAAAGTGCTTTAGGCATCAAGCTCACAGAAGCTCCTAAATCACATAAAACATTTTCAATCACTGTATTGCCTATGGTGATAGGAATGGTGAAACCTCCTCTATCTCTCATCTTAGGGGGAATTTTACTGTCATAAACTGCTGAACACTCCTCTCTCAGCTTAACTACCTTACCCATTTTCTCTCTACTTGCCAACATCCCTTTCAAACACTTAAAATACTCAGGCACACTAGCAACTGCCTCTAACAGGGGGACATTGATCTCTACCTTCCTAAGAATGTCGAGGAACCTATGCTGATTTTCAGTAAGAACTGGCTTCTTAGGGCCTTTAGGTGGGTATGGCAAAGTATTCTCATCAAAGGAGGGGAAGGGGGCATAAAATCATGCTTACCTCGAGCTTTTGGCCTTGGAGGCCCAGATGTAGCTTCATGTCTCGTTGCTGGCTTGCTCGGTTCCCCCTCTTTTATATCCAAAACTATGAAATCCCGATTCTCCATTGCTTTAGCTCTCTTGGATTGAGCTGTTTGCTCTCTCTCAGCTTCCATTGCCCTCTCTTTCCTAGCAATCGCGAGATCTCTCTTAGCAGCAGCTAACTCTCTTCTCATAGCTTTCAACTCAATTTCCATTATTTCTCTCTCTGCTGCCTTAGTTTCATCCAAATATCTCTCTGCTTCAACCCCACTCTTTGGATGGTCCACTCCCAATTCTCTACCACTTCTAGTGAATATTGCATTCACTTGTCTCGGGTTCTGCTCAGCATCACTCAAATTCTTCTTCAGTGTGTTCGTGATTTGCCAAACTTGGGTTTCCTGTTGGTCCCAGAGAAGGGTAAAACTATAGTCAGAGAAGGGGGTGAATGACTATAGTGGAGTTTCAAAAACTTTTCTTGTATTTAAAAGCTTTTGGGCAGCGGATAAGTCCCTTCTTACTATGTTGTTTCAAAGTAGTTTGGACAAACACAGATATAGATTATGATGTGGCAATTTAAATGAATGCAGTAAAGTAAATTGTAGAAAGTAAATTGACACAAGGCTTATAGTGGTTCAGGGTGGTGTAATCCCTTAGTCCACTCTTCTCCTGTGATGATTGGAGGAATTCACTATTGTTTTTACAGATACAATAGTATGATTGTCCTTGGCTTCCCAAGCTTCACAATCTACAAGACTATCACTCATTGACTGCAACAGCTTCAGTGATTCAGTCTCTTTCACTGCTCCTTGAGATCAAATCCTTCAGCAGCTATCACAAGCACAACTCCTTCTCAGATGACTTCTGATTCAGTTGCTTCAGTTTATTGTGAATGAGATTCACAAACTTGATTGATCAATCTCAATGATAAATATGAGATTGTAGTTCTCATGTCTGAGTTGATCTCTAGATAAATCCTTGTAAGTTTAGAGAGAAGGCTTTTCAAATTGACAGAGTTTCTGCTTCCTTTTTGCTTTTCTTAATCGTTATTTTATCTGTCTGTCAATGCCCTCTATTTATAGCCTTGAGTATCCTTGATTTGAAATTCCGTCTGTTGGCTATATTTATGAGGGGAATAATCCTTGATTTTATTCTTGATTCCCCCTTAATTTTATCCTCCTTGATTTCAGTGATCGGAATTTTCCTTCAAATGTATAGCAGAAAATCCGTCCTTGATTGATCCTCTATTGATTGTGCATTAAATGCATGATCCTCTGAATCTTCATCATTTTCAATTCCGTACTGATAAGGATTACTTCGCCGTTCTTTGACCGGTCGAGTGATCCATCTGACTTTGCCGTTTAGATCTTCCTTTACCGTTATTGCCTTCACTTTTGCCGAAAGTCAGTTTACTCTGCCGATTCACTGTTTCCTTCGTTACTTCAGTTTTAAGGAGAATCTTTGTACTTCACTAATCATTGACTTGGGTGAGATCAGTGTACACCATATTTGAACATTGAATTTCATCACTTGAAATATACTTAGACTTATCCAAGGTCATCACAGACTTCCTTGGTTATAAGTCATACCATTAAGTCTTCACCGCATCTCTGCTTGGTGCTTGGCGGCCTCACTTCGCCGAATGTACCGCTTTACTTTTCCGTCCTACCAACTAGTACAATACTTGTCGACTTAACTTATACAATATGTCGGACTCTAAGTAAAGACTTATACAGAGAATTTCTAACTTATTTCAGGCTTGCTATAACAGCTAGTATGCCCATCATCAAAACATAATAAAATGTTCCTAACAATTTCCTCTTTTTTGATGATGCCAAAACCCTCATAAGCCTGAACATAAGTAAGCCAATTCTTCATAATAATTAACAGAACAACAATTCAACAATTTTATTCATCCATCATAGGGCAATAAGTTCAAAAATTTATTCAAGTGTTACAATCTACATTTTGCTTAATTCAGCCTTGAACCTTTTGAACTTTGTAGTCTGAACCTCTTCAATGTCTTTCCAATTCTGGAAACTTCCACTTCCAGTATGCCATAGCAGTGTATTCTGATACTCCCTTGAATACTTTCTTGGCAAAGAGTCTGTTGAAATCTGGCATGGTCTCATTTGCCCTAGGTTCTCCAAAGTACTTCTCCAGTTTCTCCCTAGCTTCAGCAATATGTGAGTCAGCAAACTTAAGACTTTTGTAGAGACTCCACTGCTCCTGTTTGTCCATTCTATCCATAGGGTTGAAGAATTTTGCCATATGGTTGAAATCTTCTTGTTGTTCAGTTGGCAAGTCTTCTGGTCCTTTTACTGTAATTGGTATGGCTGAACTTGGTTTGCTGTTGGATTGTTTTAGAATTGCAAACTCTCTCTTGACATCATTGTAGTGTTTGGCCATATCAGTGCTCATCTTTTCATCCTGATAGCTTAGCCAATCAGCCCATGCTTCATCTTGTGATAGATGAGGATAGAGTCCTTCCTGTACTCTGAAAAATTCTCTTACATGGTCCAGTACATCTGCTTCATATTCTGCTTTGCTTTTGTGACCAGTGTACATTCTGGTATTTCCTCTGGTACTAAGTCTGTGTTGACTTGCTGATCCTCTTTGCTGGCTGGATCCAGGTCTTTGCTGATTTCCGGATCTGTCTCTGTCATCATCTCTTCTTTGCATAGGATGAGGAAATCCAATGCAGGGTTCATTTAGGGCTCTTTCTCTTTCTTCTCTAGCCCTCATTTGCTGTTCTTCTGCTTCATTTCTGATTCTTATTTCTCTGTCCCTTGCTCTCAGTTGTTCTTCAGTGAAGTTTGAGGGTCTAATAGTTGATCCTTCAGGCTTATCCTGATTTTCCCCATTTTTGGCAGCATCATCCCTCTGCTGGAGTAAGATGCTATTTGTTGCCTCTGCCGTTCCAATCATAGAGTCCAGCTTTGATTCGATGGATGTGAATCTGTTATCATGACTAGTCAGTTTCTCAGTGACGCTGCGTAGTCTTGTTCCAAATGCCACTGCCATGGATTCATTTTCCTGTGAGATGTGTTGCCTGAGACCTGCAAGGTTGTTTGTGATGTTAATGTTGAGTTGTCTCAACATATCTCCTTGGCGTTGAACAACAATATTCTATGCCTCAATGTATTCAGCAATGGCCTCAAATTTTCTCTATATGGAGTAGCTTTTGTCATTGAATGCCGAGGTCATGGATCTAAGATGCATGACTTGCTGCTCTAGTTCTTCTCGCGATGATCTGCTTTTTTCAAATGTTTCATTTGAAATACCATTGGCCAGCTGAGTGAGATTGTGCCGGATGTCAGCTGGTTCTGGGTCTGTTTGCTGTCCTCTGTCTTGGTGCTGAGTAACATCTACATGGAAATCTAAGTCTTCAAGAATTTGTGTAGATGAGTATGCTGGTGTGACTTGAGCTGCTTTTCCCCCTTGCTCTGTGCTGGGAATTGTCTTGGCTGGAGTGGCGGCAGCTGAGCCAGTGTCCACTATGGTTATGTTGTCAGCCGGATTTGCAGCACATAGTGGTTGAGTGGTTGCCTTAGCTGGTGTTGTTGACTTTTGGGATGGTTGTAGGAAGGTTCTTAGAAGAATGTCATCATAAATTGCATCCGGTGTAAGAGTAACCTCTTCTCCTTGGGTGTCATGATGATCAGCAAGATGGTCGTCATTATCATTGTCATCCTGATCATCTCCATCATCTTGATCAGTGTCATCTCTACCATCTTCTGAATCATCATTTTGGCTGTTAGAGATTTGCGGCAGTTTTGCATTTGCTGCATCTACCAAGTCCCAGAGAGGAGATTCATCAAGTACACCAACCAGACTGGTGATTCTAGAAAATTAAATAGCCATGCTTCCTCAGCAAGCATGCGACCCGAATCTCGAATCTGATTTCTGGAATCGCCTTCTTTCCATTCAAGATATTCTACAATTCGATCATCAATATCGTTTGCAGACAATTGTGCAGGTTCTTCTGGAGATTCCTCATCATCTCTAGTGTCTCCTGTGATTTCCTCATTTAGAGGTTGTTCATCCTCACTTTCATTTTCTTCTCCATGTTGTTCTGCCTCATCATCTTCTTCTTCTTCATCATCGATTAATTTTCCAAAGGCTGTCTTGTCCAAATTGCGTTGAACCCTTTGTTTCTTTCTTTGACCGGAGGGATGAGTTGCTGTTTTCTTTCTCTTCCCTCCCCCGACTTGTTTTTGCTGTTTAACATAGGTAAACATGACTTTGGACTCATGCAGTTTGTGAAGTTGTACAACAGGGACTTTGAGACATTGCATCAGATAGTGTAACTGAATCCCATATGACTTTTTCACCCAGAATTGACCTTTCTTCGTCTTTCCTTCTGCTGTTCCCTTTGTGGCTGCTTTAAATTCACCTTGGATTTGTTCTTTGAGTCTTAAAAAGAAGTACTTTGCCCAATTGAACTCCAGATTGTTGTAGATGATTCCCATTAACCGCATTCTGATTTCTGTCATGGCATTATTTGCTCCCAACTTTCCTCCAATACTTTTGCCAATTAGGGCACTGAATTCACTAAATGGTTTCTTTAAATCGGATCTAAGACAATTGACCTTCTTGCTCCCTGGGTTAGCCGTTTTGGCGATGGTTACCTAGAATCCATCCAGATCCTGTGTTACCAAGGACGATTTGTATTGCCCTTTGTTTGAGAGTTTGAGGTATTTTTGAATTACCTTTTCCGTAATGACCACTTCTGTGCGACAGATGCAATGATCTTGTCTTCTTACTCGTCACCTTCCTCAGTAGGGAGCCCAGACACGTAATTTGCAGATTTCCAGAAGGAGATGAGACTTTCATAGCATACTTCGGTTATTGGAGGATTTAGGAATGTTGATAGTTTTAGGCTTTTGCATCCAGCTGCCAATCGTTTTGCTTCTTCATCATTTCCACACAAATTTAAGTAGTGTTCTTCTTGAAAGAATGATCCAGTGGCAATCGATTTTTCATACCCAGCTTGGGTGTTTGAGGAAGATGGAGCCATTTTTGGAGGTTAAGAGTTTTTGAGAGTGAAATATGAATTTGCAGAGGAATGTATGATATGTGAGGAAGTGTAAAACTTTCTGAAAATCTCTAAGTACCGTTTATATAGGGGGTTTTTGGTAGTGTGGACATGGCTTGAATGGAAGGATTTTATGACATAATGGCGTGATTTTGTGTATGTAAATCGCGATATTCGAGTGAAGTGGGGGAGTGGATTGTGGTAAGTAATGATAGAGCCCGGGAATCGAGGCGTTTGTAATTCGAAAAGAATAATATAATTACCTCCATAATTATAAATTGATCTCCACATGTGTAATCATCCACAGAATAATCTTCCATAACTCCCTTGTTCTCCACGTGTCTAAAAGTATATTTACTCATGTTTCCAATCTTTATTTCGGTGAAGTGCCTTGGCTGGCCGCTTAGCCGGTGTAGTGACTCTTTCACTGAGCTGCTTCATTTGACTGTTCCTAACAATTAGTTAAGTCACTTTACTGGATACCAGTGCCTTACTTGCTACATTTCCCATAACGGAAAAGGTTTGAACAACTGAAGAAGTTACTTAGCCGATTATTCCGGTTAGCCGCTCTTTTGTACTTAGTCGATTTCAATCATTCCTAACTCAGTTCTCGGCATGCTGAATCTTTCATGACTAAGTGGTTTAGTGAAGATGTCAGCCAATTGATCTTTAGTGGGTATGTATTTTGGAATGACATCTCCTTTTTCGACATGATCTATGATAAAGTGATGTCTCACATCGATGTGTTTTGTTCTTGAATGCAATACTGGATTTTCAATAACAGATATTGCACTTGTGTTGTCACACATAATTGGAATTGTTTTCTCCTCCACTCCATAGTCCCTTAGCTGTTGTCTAATCCAAAGTACTTGTGCACAACAGCTGCCTGCTGCTATATATTCTGCTTCTGCTGTTGATGTGGAGATGGAGTTTTTCTTTTTGCTGAACCAGGAAACTAGTCTGCTGCCTAGCATTTGACAAGTTCCAGATGTGCTTTTTCTATCTATTTTGCATCCAACATAGTCTGAGTCTGAGTATGATATCAACTTGAATCCTCCATCTTTTGGATACCAAATTCCTACATTGATAGTGTTTTTCAAGTATTTGATGATTATTTTGGCTGCTAGAAGATGTGATTCTTTTGGTTGAGCTTGAAATCTTGCACATACTCCAACTGCAAATGCTATATCAGGTCTACTTGCAGTTAAGTATAGTAGGGATTTAATGATTCCTCTATACATTTTCTGATCAACATCCTTCCCGTTTCATCTTTTCCAAGAATGACTTGTTGGTCCCTTGAAAAGGCTTTGGTTAAGTTTAGAGGGGGGGGGGAGTGAATAAACTTAACACTTAAAACTTTGGAGTTAACAAATTACGCAACTTCGGCGGCAATGCGACACTACTTCGATAGTCTGTTGAGACTTCGATAACCTGGCGATAAACGATAGTCTGCGACGGTTGAGTTTGCTTTGAATTTGTGCGGCGGAATTATATCAAAATTAAGCTTTAATACTTGTTGTTAAATATGATACTAAGTATTAGATACTCGGTAGTGCAAGTGTGTGATTTCGGTTGCTAGATTCGGTAGGTTGATGTGTATAATAAGCTAAGTGCGAGAATATAAATGCGAAAGTAAGTAGGCGATTTTATAGTGGTTCCGGGTGGTGTAATCCTGTCGGTCCACTCTTCTCTTGTGATGTTGGAGGAAATTCACTAGAGATCTTTGATGTAGGCTTTTACAAAGATTCCTAAGTTGCTTGTCCTTCACCAATAACTATGGCTTCACAAGCGAAAGCGGGAACGGTAGGATTCTTTGCTCCCGAGTCTTCCACTTGTCCTTGAAGGGTAGGATTGCCTCTTCACCGGCTCCACCACAAACAACGAGTCTTTCACACCAAAGTGCTTCTTGTCTTCGGCGGGTTCTTTATAAAATAAAGATTGAATCAAGTAAATGATTCGGTTGCGGCGACTTGATTAGGATGATATAATCGGCGGCTTGCGATCTTCAAGTGTGTATGCTTGATGTAGCTTGAATGTAGAATACACTTGAAGAATTTCTCTGGATCAGTAGCTTTAAGTTCAGTAGGTTCAGCAGGGTGTTTTTCAGCTCAGAATAATATCTCTTCAAAGTTTATCAAAATTCATCATCATGTTTTTTTGAGTTGAAAGTCCTCTATTTATAGGTAGGAGAACATGTGACTTGTGTTTGAAATTCAAATGTAACCGTTCCTGGTTTTGTCCCATCGATTTGCTTTACTGTCACTATTCATAGGGGTCGACAACTTGTCGAAATTCCTTTTTGACGGTGCGATCTGTCCACCCTGACTTGTATCCATTGGATAATAATCGAATCATCCCAACGTACGTTTTAATCTCGGCCCTTGATTTGTTTGATAAGTCGAGAGGTAGTTGGCTGTCATTTTCAATGTAATCTTCCAATGTAATCTTGAATTACCCGAGGTATTTCATCAGCAGGTTCATCGGTCTGTTTGTGATACATGTCGATCTGCTTTGAACTCCAATTTCTTGTGTATAAAATACAATGCGGTGACTTCTTTTATCTAACTTTTATTTGTGAAGTTAGATTACACCTTTTTGAATATAACCAAGTTCCAAACATCATTCAACTTATGGAACTTAGACCTTGTACACAAGGTATATGTAATCGATTTAGGTCATCACGGACTTGCCTAAATTCGATTCCATATCCTTGACTTTAATTACTAAGTTTGATCCCTTAGCCTTACATAGCGAGTTTGAGCCCTCGGCCTTCGGTCTTCGGTCTTCGACGGGTTCACGACTAGTCTGCGACCTATCTACCCTGCGATATTGACTAGTCTGCGATAAAGCTCGGTGACCATTACGGTGCTTGTTTGATCAAACCTATTTATGAATCAAACTCTAATAAACCTATACATTTGATCTAGACATCTTTTTGCCTTTGCACTATAACGACTAGTCGGCACTCATCATCAAAACTAAAAAATAAGTCCAACAATTTCCCCCTTTTTGGTGATGATGCCAATACCCTCACTAACGACAAAGCAAAAAGATATAAAACAAAGACGAGAAAAATATAGTCATCTTTCATTATAATCAAGTGTTCAAAGATATTACGATCTAGAATCGGCAAAAACATAATGCGGTTAAAGTATCTTTGATCTCTTGTCTTCTTTCCCTTTCTTCTCTAGCTTTCTCAGCCTGTTCTTGGTATTCTCTGATTTCTCTTACCATATCTCTCATCCAATCATTCTCAATCAGAGAGAAGTCAATATGAGGATTTACTTGTTTCCACCAATGCCAAGCTTCAGGTAGAGTAAGGGATATTTGACTTACCCTGAAGCCTAACCTCATATACACTTCTTTAAATTCATTCAACGAGTCCTTTGCCTTTGTGGTAGGTATACCTATTCCACTTCTACCACCTCTGTGTTTGATCCTCATTGATCGATTCTTGCTTCCCAAAATTTAAGTCCCAAAAATGAGTTCGGACCTTCGAAATCCCTTGTCATGATAGGGTCTATGTACGTTATTGTATACCTTCTTGTATTGTTGGAGAAGCTCATCGGTGAGTGGAAGTACGCAGTCTTTGGTTGTACGAAAGCATTAGTATCGGCTTCCCATCTCTTCTTTGCAAAAATTACGGCGGCTTCTTTTGCTTACTGCTTGTTGCCTCTTCCTCCTTATTGACATCAACAACAAACCGGGACAGCAGGCCATGCACACTTTCCTGTGTGATAACTAGGTTGTTCAGTTGTCCTTCAATGATTTTAGTCCTAGTATCAATGGATGTGATCCTTTCTTGCATTGTTTGCTCCAGCAGGGTTATCCTCTCAGTAAGTTTAGGATCAGGCACGATCGGGTTGTTGTGCGGCGAGCGAGCTCGGCGAGGCTTAGGTGTAGCAGCAAGGTTGTCAAGTTTCTGATGGATGGAAATAAATTGGTCTTTCAGAAACTTATCTTTTGCAGTATTTCCAACCTTGATGCCCCTCACATCTAGTATCAGATCATTCACAGCATTTTGAGTAGATGTGAAGTTTGAAGCAACTATACTAGTAGATTGTCTGTTTTCATTCACCATTTTCATCAGTTCTTCAAATCTCTCTTCCTGTCTGTCCAGTTGAGTCCTTAAGCTGTTGCATGTCATTCCTTACGATCCTCAACTCATGCAAGACCTCCTCGGGCACTCCTCCGGTCATTCTTCCACCGATACTATCGGCGAGCTCTTCCACATTATATTGTGGCCTGCGATTGCTCACAACCATTGCCCAACTCCTATCCGGTCCGGCGGGGTTAGGTCCTTGATATTCCTCCGAGAATAGGATCAATGGCGGGTTCCTCAAAAATAGGTACAAATGCACTGTTGGGGATCAACATTAACATCTTCTTCTTCGGGCATTTGGAACTCTTCATCACTAAAGTCATAGTCCGGCGGTTTGCTCATCCACATTAACGACGGTCTGGCGACCATCTTTTCCTTCGGTGGTCTTGTCTCCGGGGCTCCACTACGGCGGCCTCTTCGGCAACGGGGGTTTCCTCCAAACCCAAAGTTTGTTCCAACCTTTGTCCGAGTCTTTGTTTGAGACTCGGCGACTTGTACCTCTGTTCCAACTTTGTGTCCGAGTCTTGTTTGTGACCCGACAACTTTGTACCTCCTCTTCAACTCTTGGATCGGGTGCAATAAATGCCACAATCACTTGATGCGGAAATATGTCCATGTTTTCTTGTTGAAATGATTCCAAATCGGTGATCCTCTCGGCGGGTTTCTTTGTTTTGGTTAGTACAGCCTCAGTGTCAATCCAGTGTTGATATTGATTTGATTCCTCTGAACTGGCACTTGGGTTCATTGTGATCAGTGGCCTTCTCTTCATCCAAACCAGCACTCTGCTGAGCTTCAGTTTGTGCAGTAGGCTCTACAACATGGAATGTATTTGGTTCATCAGCTAGCCTACTAGCACTAAAATTGACTCCATCATTGATTAATGCTTCCAGATCATCCATGGTGAGATCCTGTAGATCCTCATCCATCTCTCCAGTTTGTTGTCTCTCAGTAGACACTCCAGCACCAGTAGACTGCCTTACAGTAGGGTCAATTAACATAGCAGTCCTACTGGTCTCTCCTGGACCGGAGGGGTGATTATCATCAGAATCGGATGATGAAGAGCCATCATCATCACCTCTTGGATCCACGAACTTGATACCCTCTTCTTTACGGTTGATCATCAAACAAATCCATCGGCCTTGATTGCGGCAAGGTGGTATCAACCGGATCCGGCAAGTTCTCCACTCCCAACTTTTCAAAAGCCCATTCCTCAAAATCTGTCATAGGCTCGGCGGTGGCTTTTGCTTCTTATAGAATCCAAACTTCCATTGAAAGTAATCGGCCACCGGCGGGATTTTTGGATCAACATACCCCTCTTTCCTCTTCTTCTCATGTTTTTCATAGGGTAAGAATGATCCTTTGGGAGCTCTTCCGGTACCTTGTTGGCCTCCAAAGGTCCCGACAAGGCGATTCAAAGTTTCTTCAACGGATGCCTCAAAGTCGGTAGGTTCTTTGAGGTTGTGTATTGGTACCTACTACTTCCATCGTACAATACTTGGTTCCCCGACTTACATGCTCATCGAGCGGGGTTAGCGACGGTACTCTTCCCCGAGTTCTTGCAACACTTGCGGGGTCTTCAACCAAGTCTTCAACTACCACGGCGGGTTCGGGTTCGGTGGTTTGCGTGGGTCTTCGGTAGATACTACGGCGGGCTCGGGGTCGGTAGAATGCTTGTATATCTCCAACGGTTGCTCAACAACAACTGTCCGGCTTCGGTAGACTTAACAACCTCTTCGGGTGAGGAGTCGGTAATTTCCACGAGGCTTGATGATAGTCAAGGGCTCGGCCTCAATAGCCTCTTCTTCCTCTTCTACGATGCTTCTTCTTGGACTCTTTGTGCCTCCAAGTTTTTCGGTTCTTTCCCTTTCCATGTTTCTTTTTGTGGGTGATTTCTTTCATCCTCTTGGAAAGTGGCTCATCATCTTTTTCAACCACGGTAGACTTCCTCTTTCTACTATCTTCTTTACTGTTGTTCCCTCGAAGATTTCAACAACGGTTCTTCTTGCGGCAACGGCGGGGTCGGTAACCTCCATGAACCCTCGGCGGACTCGGCGATCTGTCTTTTTTTGCTTCTTGTTCTTTTTGAAGGCTTTAATACTTCGGTTATCTTCCTTGTTTACGCACCCTTTCTTTTCTCGGCGGCTTTCTTTGGTGCGGCGGGTTTAACAGGTTTCTTTTTAGTTTGCTTGACCTGCTCACCACCAGCATCACCATCATCTCCACCATTACCATCATCAGCAGCTTCTCCAGCAACCTCTTCATCATCATCCAGACCAGGAATTGCATGATTAATCTCTTTCTTGTATCTGGACTGATTTATCTTCTCAGGTTCTATGTCAGGAACCTCCAAGTGATTCAGCAGGGTCTGAACCATTAATCCTAAGGGCAGGGCCTTGGATTTCCTCTTTCCCTCTTTTTCTTCCTTGGCTACCTTCTTCATGTAATGAATGAAATAGCCAGCCCAATCAAACTTCATGCTCCTGCAAATGATTATCATCAGCTCTATCTTGGGTCCTGATAGAGTATCCATACTTCCAACCAGTCCTAGTATGTTCTTTGCAATGAGTTTGCTCAGCAGGTTGTACTCATTGCCAATATGTACGCGTTGATGCACTGGAACAGATTTGGTGGCTTCATTTGTTTTGATTTGATCAACAAACGCCATCTTGTCCAATCCCATTGCTTCGAGTTCTTGGACCATCCACCATTTCTTCAAAACCAAAAACTTCCCTCAGTAGACGGGGAAACTTCAATCTCCTCAGCATTCACGGTTGTTTTGAATGCTACGCTTCCTTCTTCCACAACCATGTGTTTCCACAAATCCACAACATTTGTATATGAGATTGTTTCCAATCTTATATTGAGTTTGTTTTCCAAGCCAGCAAACCTTCTTATTCTTCGACCAATGTTGATGGCCGGCTACTTTTGGTTTGCATCAACAACATAGCCTCTAACACTTTGGCTTGATTCGATCGAACATCAATCTTTTCGGCCATTGTTATGAGAAAATAAGATGAAGAAGATAGTTTCTCAAATCTGTGTTCACACGGTGTAAAAAGCAGTATTAATGCGAGATTTTGCAAGTAGAGAATGCTGCTGTGATAGGCACGAATATATAGACGGGAGGTGGTTGTAGCTGTCGGTGCACGTACATCCATATTAACCACGATTAATCGAATAAGTCTTGTTTTGACACGTGGCCCATTACTCCTCCATAACGTTTGTAACCGTTGGATAGTGTTAGCTGCGGTTATAAAGGATAAAATAAATATCCCGCCAATCTGCTTTTTGACTTTAAAAGCTTTGAGCGTATGTAACGTTCCATTCGGCGGGGTAGTCCTCGGCGGGGTGGGCTCGGCGGTCTGCGATGCGAAGCTTCGGCGGCTGGCGACAAAGTGACTCTGCGATCCTTGATTTCTTCTAATTTTGTTCAATTGATAATACAATATGAAGTTTAATACCAATGAGCGATCTGTCAAGTGAGCTCACCCAAAATGACAAAGACCAATCCCCTTGGCAACCTCATTTGCTCAATTGTCCAAACATAAGTACATGGAATTGTTGATACCAATGACTAGTCGCTAAGTGAGCTCACCCAACATAGCAAAGACTAATCCCGCTTGGTGAATTCCGATTACATTGCTTGATTATCGATCAACTTTGATAATTCCAAGTTCGGTCCTTAGTTTAGCAAATCTTTCACTATCAAGTGGTTTAGTGAAGATATCGGCAAGTTGATCTTCGGTAGGGATGTATAGAACCACCACATCTTTCTTTTCAACATGATCTCTTATAAAATGATGTCTCGCATCAATATGCTTGGTTCTTGAATGCAAAACGGGATTTTACGTGATTGCAATTGCACTTGTGTTGTCACACATAATTGGAATTTCCTTTTCTTCAATTCCATAATCCCTTAATTGTTGTCTTAGCCATAATACTTGTGCACGGCAACTTCCGGCGGCTATATACTCGGCCTCGGCGGTGGAAGTTGATATAGAATTCTGTTTCTTGCTAAACCGGGAGACCGATCTATTTCCCGTTAGCGACGGGTTCTGAGGTGCTTTTTTCTATCAATTTTGCATCCGGCATAATCGAATGCGAGTAGGATATAACTTTGAAGCTTCCATCCTTGGAATACCATATCCTACTCCCAAAGTCTCTTTTAGGTACTTGAGAACTCTTTTAAGCCCACCTAAATGACTTTCTTTAGGTTTTGATTGAAATCTTGCACAAACACCTACGGCAAAGGATATATCGAGTCTGTGGCGATTAGGTACAACGGACTCCCTATCATCCTTCTGTATAAGGTCTGATCAACATCTTTGCCTTCTTTATCTTCATCCAATCTGATATTTGTACTCATAGGAGTTGAATTTTTAGTGCTATTTTCCATACCAAACTTCTTCAGCAACTCCTTGGTATACTTGGTTTGATGAATGAAGATTCCATCTTTCATTTGTTTAACTTGCAATCCCAAGAAGTAATTCATTTCTCCCATCATACTCATTTGGAATTTGCTCTTCATTAGATTTGCAAACTTTTCACAAAGTAAATCATTTTCAGAACCAAAGATTATGTCATCAACATAAATGCGTACCCGAGCGAGTCTTTGTCCCCTTCAACGATTACGAAAAGTGTCTTGTCAATGGTGCCTTTTGTAAAACCATTATCCACCAAGAATTGAGATAGAGTCTCATACCATGCTCTTGGTGCTTGTTTCAATCCATAAAGTGCTTTATTGAGTCTATACACTTTATCTTCTTGATCTTTAACTTCAAATCCGGGAGGTTCTTGAACATACACTTCCTCCTCTAGAATGCCATTCAAAAATGCACTTTTGACATCCATTTGATATACTTTGAAGTTCTTATATGCGGCATGTGCCAAGAATAATCGATAGCTTCCAATCTTGCAACGGGTGCATAAGTTTCATCAAAATCTATTCCTTACCTTGAGAATAGCCTTTTGCAACTAGTACGGCCTTATTCCTTACAATGGTACCGGATTCATCAAGTTTATTTACGTATACCCATTTAGTACCAATGATATTTGCATGACTTGGCCTTTCAACTAGTGTCCAAACTTGATTTCTTTCAAATTCATTTAATTCTTCTTGCATAGCAATTATCCAATCTGGATGCGAAATTGCTTCTTCAACAACTTTAGGTTCCATTTGAGATAGAAAACAAGTAAACATAGCTTCCGGTTGTCTTAGTCCTCACACATTGCTTGTACATTGCCAATAACTTGTTCGACGGGGTGATTCCTTAACCATTGTGGATTACGGTTATTTTGATTATCGGGAACCTCATCTTCGGTAGGTCTGCTGCTTGTAGCTTCTTCTACGGGGGTTCGAGCGGATCCTTGAATTGCTTCGATTGTTGCATCGGTAACATTACCGGCGGGATGTTCGGCGGGGGCGATATCGAAACTTTTAAGTCATTGAATCTTTCCAAAACTTCAACACAATTTGGATCGGTGACTTGTTGATTCTCGACGGGTTCACAATCTTCATCTTCCATACCGGTAAACTTAGGTTCATCAAACACAACATGGATTGTTTCTTCATGTTTCGGTGACCTCTTGTTCGGTACCACGAATGCCTTGCTTGGCGAAGAATATCCCAAGAAAATTCCTTCATCGATTTTGGTTGGAATGTTTTCAAATGAACTTTGTGATTTAGGATAAAACACTTGCTTCCAAATGGATGGAAATAGGATATGTTAGGTTTCCTTCCATTCCAAACCTCGTAAGGTGTCTTCGGCGGCTTTTTGTTTCTTGATGTTGTTTTGTGTATAGCATCTTGTATTATTTGCTTGACCCAATATCTTTCGGGTAGCAATGCTTCACGGATCATTGTTCTTCTGCTTCCTTTAAAGTCCTGTTTCTTCTTTCGGCAACCCCATTTCTTTGAGGCGTACCAACGACGACAAGTTGATGTAGTACACCATTACGTTTCACAATATTCTCTTATAACTTTGTTGAGAAATTCAGTACCCTGATCTGATCTTATTTTTATTACTGTTAAACTTTTCTCATTTTGTAATCTCTTTAAAAGATTAGGCATGCTTTGGAGTGTTTCACTTTTCTTGTTCATAAATATCACCCAAGTGTACCTTGAATAATCATCCACAACCACTAAGGTGTATTTCTTTCCGGTTACACTTGTTGGAGTTATTGGTCCAAAAAGATCCATATGCATAAGCTCCAACACTCTATTAGTTGATTGTTTAGTTTTTGATTTGAAGCTTGACTTTATCTGTTTACCCTGCTGACATGCATCACATATAGCATCCTTCTTGAATGTGATCTCAGGTAAACCAATCACTAGCTTCTTCTTCACCAACTGATTAATATCATCAAAGTTTAAGTGATTTAGCTTCTTGTGCCATAACCAATTGAGTTCAGACTTGGTATGCACAATCAGGCAGGTTTATGGAACTGCAGTAGACCAATCCACAACATACATGTTTTGTTGTCTTCTACCAGCAAGTACAACTTGATCACCTCTTTCACTAATGACAATACAGTTGTTTTTGTCAAAAGTGACCTTGTATCCCATGTCACAGAATTGCCCGGTGCTCGGCAAGTTGTAGTCCGTCCTTCCACATATGCAACATTCTTGATTGTAAGTCCATTTCTTACAAGTGTGCCATATCCTCTTGTATATCCGGGTGTATTCTTGTTGCCAAAATTCACCCTTGGACCATCTTTTGCCACAAAGTTTGTTAAACGGTGCTTATTCTTTGTCATGTGTACGGAACATCCTTTGTCAAAGTACCGGACACCCTACAAAACAAAGTTAATGCATTTTAGGTACCCAAACTGTTTGGGTCCATAATGGTCGATGGTAAGCATGACCCTTGGTAAGTTACCATAAGGTCTTCTCTGAAAGTGTCATACTTTGGTTCATATGTATTCCACACATCCATAGGTTCTAACGGTAGGTTGTGTAGGATTCACATATGTTTTACGGCCTTTTGGTTTATAATCTTGTTTGAAGTGACTTTTGTTGTTAAAAGCATTAGTATAACCATTATGTTCTTGTCGGTTAGGAACGACCCTATAGTATGGAGTCTGTGAGGTCCTGCTTTGAGGCCTTTTATAAGTCCTCTGCTTGAGTCCTTTCTTGATTCCATTGCTTAGGTTTTACCACTAGCGACAAGGTTATACTTGTTGTTTCTAACGGTAGGTACGGGAGAGTATTCCAATCATCATCGGTAGGGAACAGTCTACCTTTCCCCACGAGATAAGTATCCCTTAAATGATTAACATTTTTGGGTTTAGGATTCTTATCCTTGGAATATTTACATTTCTTACCCTTACGTGGTCCGACGGACTTGGCGGCGGGTGCTATCGGCGAGCTTAGAAGGCACAGCAGTCCTATTTTTGGATTCATTCTTTTTGTTAGGAGCTGTTGACTTCTTTGACTTCTGATTTAGCTTCCTTGAAGTGTTTTCAGTAGGTTTTTCTGCCTCAGCAACCTTACTTGGAGTTGGATCTTGTGCAGGTACAAACTTAGGACCAATTCTGGTACTAGGTTCAGTAACTTTCTTGGATCCACTCTTTTTGGATTGTTGAGTTCCAAATCCAAGCCATGTTCTATCACCGTAAGGCTTTCCGGATTTGTATGCGACGGAGGAACAAGATGGTTCGGCGGATTCGAGGCTGCGAATGATCGGCGGGCTTATCTTGATTACGTCCAACATCTTTTCCTTTACCTTTGAGAACCCTTAATTTAGCTTTCAATCTTCCAACTTCCAATTCAAGAGCTTCTTTTTCGGCCTTCACAATCTCGCCTTTGATTGTATTATCCTCGATTGATTAAGGATGGCATCCAAAGTCTCATTGTTGTCGAAATTTCTAGGATTTGAACCACGGGTTGATTCACAATCACTTCCGGCGGGAGTGTTTATAGATACGGTATTGTATACCTCCTCGGTTTCATCCATATTAGCCATCAAAGCATAATCTTCCATCTCGGCAACCAATCTTTGTGTCATCGATTCATTTCCTTTTTCGATTCCACTTCATACACGATTCATCTTCGACAACCATAGCCTTCTTGCCATATCTTCTTTGTTGACTCTTGGTCTTCGGTAGGTACGGACAATCGGTCTAAAGTGTCCGAGGCTTCTTGCGGTTGAAGCAAAGATAATCGGGTTCCTTACTTTGTTTTAACTCGGGACGATCGGGTTTGAAGTGTCTGGTTTCTTGCAATTAAAGCACGGATAGTCATTGTCTTTCTTTGATTCTTCTTTCTTTCTTTCGGTAGGCCTCTTAGTGAAATTTCTTGAAGGGGCCTTTCCGGTCTTCATCATCACGATTTTCTTGCTCGGTAGGGCAATGCGCTCTGCATCTCATCCGGCGGATCATCTTGTCCTCACGATGTTTCTTCTTGATGTGAAGCGACCAATGCGATGGTCTTTGGCTCTTCCTTTTCGGTCTCGGGTACAAGCTTTTTGCTAAATTCATAAGCCTTGAGATGCGAAAACAACTTGAAGGTGTCTTCTTCATGCAACTTTCTCATTTCTTCTATTGCGGTCACCTTCATTTTCCAAACATCTTTTGCGGTAGAGCCTCCAAGATTTTGGTGTTTATTTCTTCTTTTGAATAACTTACACTTAGCGAGGTAAGTTCATCCGGGATTGCATTGAATCTTGATTCCATTTGCTCAATGGTTTCATTTGGTAGCATCTTGAACTTTTGGAATCTCTTTACGGCCACCTTTGATTTTATTCTTCTTTATTGCATCGGTGCCTTCACATATCAAATGTATCTTGTCCCAAAGTTCCTTTGCGGTTTTGCAATCTTTAACCTTCATGTACATATTGCTATCCAAGGTTCTATAAATGATATCAATAGCAATGTTGTTGAGGTTTCCTCTTTTTTCTTACGCATTCCATTCTCTTTTTGGTTTAGGAATGTACTCAGTTGTATCACCCACTGTTATTGCCTTGGTAATCTCCAGTGGTCCATCAGTTAGTACATCCATCATCTCATCATGAGTTGCAGCAAGATAAGCCTGCATTCGACGTTTATACTCATCAAATTTATCTAGAGAACACATCAGCATAGTTCTAGCATACTGTGTGTTATCCATGATGCAAGTCTTTGAAAATCAGTAACTTGAAAGAAAGTTTCAAAGAATTTTCACAAGCACAACAAGTAGGATTTCTTCAGAACAGAAGCACTGCTCCGATACCAATTGTTGGTCCCTTGAAAAGGCTTTGGTTAAGTTTAGAGGGGGGGGGGGGGGGTGAATAAACTTAACACTTAAAACTTTGGAGTTAACAAATTACGCAACTTCGGCTGCACAACGTACTTCGATAGTCTGCTTGAGACTTCGATAACTGGCGATAAACGATAGTCTCGACGAGTTGAGTTTGCTGAATTTGTGCAGCGGAATTATATCAAAATTAAGCCTTAATACTTGTTGTTAAATATGATACTAAGTATTAGATACTCAGTAGTGCAAGTGTGTGATTTCAGTTGCTAGATTCAGTAGGTTGATGTGTATAATAAGCTAAGTGCAGAATATAAATGCTGAAAGTAAGTAGGCAGTTTTTATAGTGGTTCCAGGTGGTGTAATCCTGTCGGTCCACTCTTCTCACTTGTGATGTTGGAGGAAATTCACTAGAGATCTTTGATGTAGGCTTTGTTACAAAGATTCCTAAGTTGCTTGTCCTTCACCAATAACTATGGCTTCACAAGGCGAAAGCGGGAACATGTAGGATTCTTTGCTCTGAGTCTTCCACTTGGTCCTTGAAGGGTAGGATTGCCTCTTCACCGGCTCCACCACAAACAACGATCTTTCACACCAAAGTGCTTCACTTGTCTTCGACGGGTTCTTTATAAAATAAAGATTGAATCAAGTAAATGATTCAGTTGCAGCAGCTTGATTAGGATGATATAATCAGCAGCTTGCAGTCTTCAAGTGTGTATGCTTGATGTAGCTTGAATGTAGAATACACTTGAAGAATTTCTCTGGATCAGTAGCTTTAAGTTCAGTAAGTTCAGCAGGGTGTTTTTCAGCTCAGAATAATATCTCTTCAAAGTTTATCAAAATTCATCATCATGTTTCTGAGTTGAAAGTCCTCTATTTATAGGTAGGAGAACATGTGACTTGTGTTTGAAATTCAAATGTAACCGTTCCTGGTTTTTGTCCCATCTGATTTGCTTTCTGTCACTATTCATAGGACTGACACTGTCAGAATTCCTTTTTGACAGTGCAGTCTGTCCACCCTTTGACTTGTATCCATTGGATAATAATCTGAATCATCCCAACGTCTGTTTAATCTCAGCCCTTGATTTGTTTGATAAGTCAGAGGTAGTTGGCTGTCATTTTCAATGTAATCTTCCAATGTAATCTTGAATTACCCGAGGTATTTCATCAGCAGGTTCATCAGTCTGCTGTGATACATGTCAGTCTGCTGAACTCCAATTTGTTGTGTATAAAATACAATGCAGCTGACTTCTTTTATCTAACTTTTATTTGTGAAGTTAGATTACACCTTTTTGAATATAACCAAGTTCCAAACATCATTCAACTTATGGAACTTAGACCTTGTACACAAGGTATATGTAATCAGTTTAGGTCATCACAGACTTGCCTAAATTCTGATTCCATATCCTTGACTTTAATTACTAAGTTTGATCCCTTAGCCTTCACGTAGCGAGTTTGAGCCCTCGGCCTTCGGTCTTCGGTCTTCGGCGGGTTCACGACTAGTCTGCGACCTATCTACCCTGCGATATTGACTAGTCTGCGATAAAGCTCGGTGACCATTACGGTGCTTGTTTGATCAAACCTATTTATGAATCAAACTCTAATAAACCTATACATTTGATCTAGACATCTTTTTGCCTTTGCACTATAACGACTAGTCGGCACTCATCATCAAAACTAAAAAATAAGTCCAACAATGTTCTGTTGTATTGACTTGTGGCTCATCTTGATTTCCAAAATTGTGATGTAGAATAGTTGCTGGTACTGTTGTATTCATATACACTTGTCTTTGTGCTGCATCTTCTTCTTGTTCTTGAAGACTTTCACCATTTGTATATGGTTCATCAAAGACTACATGTATTGATTCTTCAATCACCAATGTTCTTTTGTTGAGTACTCTGAAGGCTTTGATTGTGTCTGAGTATCCCATGAGGATTGCTTCATCAGCCTTTTCATCAAAGGCATGCAGCTGATTCCTGTTCAAAACAAAGCATTTTGATCCAAATATATGTAAATATAAGATATTAGGTTTTCTTCCATTCCATATTTCATATGGAGTCTTTCCATGATGTTTGTTGATGATTGATCTGTTCTGTGTATGACATCTTGTGTTTTTGCTTGACCCAAAATCTCTTTGGCAAGCATGCTTCGCAATCATTGTTCGATCGCTTCTTTGAGAGTTCTGTTTCTTCTATCTGCTACACCATTTTGTTGTGGGGTTCCTGCTGTAGATAATTGATGCAGTACTCCATTTTCTTCACAATAGGTTCTGATAATTTCATTAAGAAATTCAGTGCCTCTATCTGATCTGATCTTGATGATTTTCAGTTCTTTCTCATTTTGGAGTCTTCTTAACAAATCTGGCAGCTTTTTGAGTGTTTCTTTCTTCTTGTTCATGAAGATGGTCTAGGTGTATTTTGAGTAGTCATCCACCACCTCCAGGGTGTGTTTCTTACCACTTACACTTACTGGTGTGACTGGTCCAAACAGATCCATATGCAATAGATGTAGAATTCTTGTTGTTGATTGATAGGGTTTTGACTTGAAAGTGCTTTTGATTTGTTTCCCTTTCTGACATGCATCACATAGAGTTTCTTTCTTGAATGTGATCTCTGGCAGGCCTTCAACTAACTTGTTCTTTGATAATTTGTTGATGGTCTTGAAATTCAGGTGATTTAGTCTTCTATGCCATAACAAGCTAGTTGACTGTTTGTTTTTGACAAACAAACATGTTTCTGCCTTGGCTGTTTTCCAGTCCACCACATACATGTTATCTTTTCTTCTTCCTGCAGGTACTATTATGTTAGTTTGACTGTGAATGACTTTGCATCCTTCCTTGTTGAAATGCACATTGTAGCCTTTGTCACAAAATTGACTGATGCTCATCAGATTGAAATTAAATCCCTTGACATATGCCACATTTTGAATTTCAGGTTGTTCATGAGCATTGTGCCTTCCCCCTTAATCTTGCCAGGGTTTTCTTTTCCTTCAAATGTGACTTTGGGTCCATCAAAAGCTTTAAAGTCAGTGAGCCATCTCTTTTTTCCTGTCATGTGTCTGGAACATCCACTGTCTATGTACCAGACATCCTGCAAAACAAATTAATTAAGTTTAGGTACCCGACACTGTTTGGGTCCTGTTAAGGGTGAATTTATACGATTTATAACGCTATATTCTATGATATTTTCCCCCGTATTTGTACTAAATTGCATAAGAAACGTGTGTTTAATAGAAATATTGAGTAAATGATATTTTAGAAGAGTTAATCGCAAAATAGGTTGATTTATGTGCTTTAATTATGTTTTTATGATTATTTGGGCGATATTACATTTTGTGGTGTTTTTATATGATGTAGATACATTTTTCAAGGCTCAAATGATGATCAAAAGAGATAAGAGTCGAAATATGTGGTGATCAAAAGAGATAATGAAGGAATTGACAAGATGAAAAGAGATAGAGATCAAAGAAATCAAGATTCGAACATTTGGATCGTGGCGTCCGAATCTCCGTCCGGTGGACGGGCGTCGGTGATTTGAACGAGCGTCCGGGGATGGAAAGTTGATTCGGGAAGTTTGGACGCCGGTATGGACGCTGAATGGACGAGCGTCTGGTCATGACTCGGCCCGATTTGAATTTCATATGAAGAGTGGACGGGCGTTCACCTATCCAGACGGGCGTCCGGTAGCCGACTTAGTGAAACCGACTTTAAAATCTATATATTGTCGGCTGTTTCTCCACACAAAAGAGACGATACACTCATTATTCAAAACCCTAAACCTAGGGGCGGCTTTAGGCTGCGTTTTTCTCCTTTTATTCCAGTTTTTATGCACTTTAGATCTAGATTAAACTAGTTACTTTTTATGTACTATTTACGCAAATTTGAGTTGCGAGGATGTTCGTAGGCTAAAAGCTTCATCAAACGAGTATTGTGAAGCCATCCAACGATTGTTGATTTCGTTTTCTTCGGTTGTACTTGTGAGTTTTTATTTAAAGGTTGTTTCTTATTCATGTTTATTACGTTTAATTGCTTTTACATCGGAAGATATGCATGTGTGATTGTTTATTGTTGATGGAAATCTTAATAAACCCTAGATCATCATGAATAAGAATAGTAATTCGAATCTATCATAACGGAAGTTAATAGGTTTAATTGCTAGATTATAAACATAAAGTTTATACCTTTGGTTAGAAAACGCGTTAATCTTGCATTGGAAGATAATAGATTAATCGATGAACTTTCTAAGGAATTAGGGTTCATGTTTAGATAAGGTGAGTCACAACCTAGATAAAAACCACAATATAATCGAGATAGGAGATCAATGCTTGTTGGATAGGTGGATCAATCCTCGTTTGTTCGTTATAAACTTGATTTAAATCCTTAAAACTTGAATTTTTTTAGTTAGTTTACTTTTATTTGCATCTTAGACTAGTCTAGTTAGTTTAAATTGATTCGCAGCCGTATCCTTCCTATCTTTGGATTATATCCTCTGTCTAGTTTTATTTTCTGTTTTGTTTGGTTTTTATTCACTGTTTAGATTAGTTTCGTGACATAGGTTAGTTAGTTAAACAAAAACTAGGGTTAGCAATCGCCAGTTCCCCGTAAGATCGACCCGGCATTAACCACTATTACTACGATCCTTATACTTGAGGTTAACCGGATTATTACTTGTTTATTTTGTGTTGATAAAATCCGTGACAAGTTTTTGGCGCCGTTGCCGGGGAACCGGATGGTTGTCTAGTTTTTGTTTTTCTGTTTTTCTGTTTGTTTTTGTTTGTCCTGTTTTTATTTCGTTTTAAATTCCTGTTTTTAGTTGATAAACGTTTAGGTAATTAGTTAATTAGGGTTTTAGCTTAGGGTTTAAGGTTCTCTTGTGATTAGTTCTCTTCTCTTCTCTTCTTTTATCTGTTTCTTTTCTGTTCTTGTTTTCCCGTTTCTAAACGGACGTCTGGAAATTGGCCGCCCGTTTACTGGAAAGTCTTCGATCCTGAACCACTTTTACTCGCTTGGACTAGCGTCCATAGGTTTCGGACGCCCGTCCAAGTATTCTGCCGTGCAGACGAGCGTTTGGTCCACTAAACGCCCGTCCGATCTCAATTCCATCCGGACGCTTTGTCCAAACTCTTGGACGCCCGTCTGGTCCTGTTTTCTTCAATACTTTTTTTTCCTTTTCTTCTTTCCCCTTTCTTTTCCTTAGGTTTTTAATTTTTAGTTTAGGCTTTCAATTTCTTAGTTTTTAGGCTTCTTTTCACTTGTTTTTGGTCCGGTTTATGCAAACTCGGAGTCAAAAGGGACCGTTATTATACACCCACGACCCCGAGCGAACCGTAGTCCGGCCAAACAGACGGATTTTCCGTTCTGCGGTTCTGGCTGACAGAGCCGAGCAAGATCTCGAAGATCAACTAGCAAGGGAAATCACTGATTTTGTGATAATGGCCGCCAATAATAGATGTACGTTGGTAGACTATGCCATGCCAGGCGAAGTCAAAGTCAACCCGGCTATTGTTATCCCAGCCATTACCGCACAAACTTTTGAGCTAAAGCCAGGACTTATCCAGATGATGCAGCATGCATCAATTTTTCAGGGCTACCAATCAGAGAATCCGCATACCCACTTACATACATTCTTAGAGATATGCGGTACTACACGCATCCAAGGAGTAAGTGAGGATGCGATTAAGCTAAAACTTTTTCCTTTTTCTCTAAAAGGAGAGGCTAAAGAGTGGTACACCTCTCTCCCTTCTGAATCTATCACCACCTGGGCAGAACTCGAAAAGGAGTTCTTGAGTCAATATTTCCCCCCTTCTAAAACGGCCCAGTGTTTAAATGAAATATTCACTTTCTATCAGAAAGAGAATGAGTCCTTTTTCGAATGTTGGAAGAGATTCAAGTCTCTTCTTAGAAAGTGTCCCCACCATGGATTGCCAATGGAAAGGCAAGTCAACACCTTCTTTAGTGGATTGACCGAGCTTACAAAAGGCATGGTCAATAGTTCATCTGGTGGGGCGTTTCTGAAGAAAACACCTGAAGAGGGATGGGCAATGTTTGAGGACATTGCAAAGTATAACTACGCCCCCTCTTATCAAGCAATTCAAGCACCTCCTCCTCCCAAGGTTGAGGAAGTCAATTTGCAAAGTTTGATCGCCATGCTGCAGAAGCAGATGGCAACACCTCAAGTTCCAAACCCGATAAATCAAACTTCTTCTTTTCCACAGAACCCTCAGGTTCTGTACTGTGAAAATTGCTGTCAGACTGGCCATATGAATGGCCAGTGTCAATTTAATCCCCCTGCACCTTATCAAGTGAATGATGTCCATGATTATGGACAGTACAATCAAGTCACATGTCAGAATTGTGACGAGGTGGGGCACACTTCTAGGCTCTGTCCTATGAACGGACAGAATGCTTTGAAGTGAATGCATTCTATGGTCAGAACAATCAAAGGTTCAATCAGTTTACTGGCCAGAATAATTTCCAAAACCAAGGGTTTAATCCATCTTCAAATTTCAATCCTAATTCGAATCTTAATTCGAATCAGAATTTCAATAGAAACCCTGGGTTTAATCAGAACCAAAACTCGAATTTTTCCAATCTTACGCAAAAATTCAATCAGAATTGGCCTTCCAATTCAAATTCTCAATTCCAAAGTCGGCTCAGCCAGCCCTATTCTTCAAACTTCCAGAACTCTCAAGGCCCCTCCCAACCTACCAATCTTGAAGCTAAATTGGAGGAGCGAGTAGATCAATGAAGAATCTTGAGAGACAAATTGGGCAACCGGGCGAACAGGTTAGCTTCTAGACCCCCAGGGCAGCTGCCCAGTTTCACCGAGAAGAACCCGAAGGGTGGTCAAGTTGCTTAGGCTGACTTGAACAAAGGCCCATGTATTGACCTCGTGCCATCAATTCAATACGGTAAAGAGGAGGCCAGTGCAATGAATCTGAGAAGCGGTACTCAAGTTAGTGGTCCTTCCCATAAGGGAAACCACTAGCCCCTCCTGCCATTGATAAGGCAGGAGGGGAAGCTGAACACCTACACTCCCCTCAACTGCAAGAAAAGACTCAGGTGGCTGATCCCCTGAGAGGTGAAGAAGTTGGAAGTCCTCAGGTGGCTGATCCCCTGATGGATGAAGAAACAAGCGAAAGTCAGGAGGCTGATCCCCTGACTAATAAAAAAGTTGAAAAAGCTGTTCGATGGAAAGATCTGGAGGACAAAGCTGTAAGCGAATCCTCAAAGAAAGTCTTTTCTGAGAGTGACCTTAAGAAGCTTCCATTCCCACCGAGAAAGAGCAACATTCCTTTGAGTGAGGACAAAAAGTACGAAAAGGTGCTGAACCTTTTGAAAAATACTCAGGTAAACCTTCCATTATCAGATGTCTTGGTCGAGATGCCTAAGTATACAAAATTTATCAAGGATGTTGTGTCTTTGAAAAAGAAATTAGCAGGCATGGAAAGGCAAATTGGTGAGGATTGTTCCATGATTAATTATGAAAACTTACCAATTAAAAGAGGTGACCCTGGCAAGTTCGTACTTACAGTATTGATGGGAGGTCTAGTTTTCCCTAATTCTCTGTGTGATCTAGGTGCCTCTATAAGTCTTATGCCAATGTCTGTATGCAAACAGCTCGGTTTATAAAGCCTTCTAGAACCCACTACTATGAGTTTACAATTCGCTGATAGATCTTCTAAGAAAGCTTCAGGGATCCTAAAAGACGTTTTGGTTCAGATTGATAGATTTACCTTTCCAGTTGATTGGTATGTTTTAGATATGGAGAAAGATGAGAACGTCCCCCTGATTCTTGGAAGAACTTTCCTATCTACAGCTAGAGCCCTCATCGATTGCGATGGTGGGCAGGTGACTATCCGAGTTGGTGATCAAGAGGTGAGTTACAATGTCTTAAAGTCCATTCAAGTACCCTCTGGCCCCCCAACCGGCTTTTCCATTGATTATATGACGGATGATTTTACCGATTATATGGATAAGCAAGTCATGGCTGTAGAAGCGGAATACGAGCGATTGGTTGACAACCTAAATACTCATGGTGTGGTAAATCTAGATCAATTAACAGCTGATTTTGAGGAGGACTTGTTGGAAGGAGAAGCTTTGGCAGTGGGACCACAGAGTAAACTCAGTGATATTGAGTTGAAAAGTGGAGATCTCAAGTCGAGTTTAGAGGACCCCCCTGCGGATTTAGTGTTGAAGCCGTTGCCTAAACATCTTAAGTATGTGTTTTTACGAGAAGGTGACAAGCTTCCATTGATTATATCAGTCAAGCTGTCTCGACTAGAAGAAATGAAGTTAATCAACGTCCTGAAGAAAAATGAGAAAGCTTTTGGTTGGCAAGTAGGAGATATCAGAGGAATATCTCCTGACATCTGTATGCACAAGATCAAGACGAATGAGGGTGCGAAATGTGTTAGACAGCCCTAGAGAAGGCTCAACCCTCATATGCAAGAAGTCGTTAAAAAGGAAATCATCAAGCTTCTGGACATGGGAATCATTTATGCCATCGCTGATAGTGAATGGGTTTCCCCTACTCAGGTAGTTCCCAAGAAAGGTGGAATTACAATTGAGAAGAATGAGAAGGGAGAGGAAATTGCATTGAGACTTGTCACTGGTTACAGAGTCTGCATCGATTATCGAAAGCTCAATGAGGTAACCATGAAAGATCACTTTCCCCTTCCATTCATTGATCAGATGCTCGAGCGTCTGGCGGGACACGCATTCTACTGTTTCCTAGATGGATATTCAGGATACTTCCAAATACCCATTGACCCAGCTGACCAAGAAAAGACCACATTTACCTGCCCTTATGGTACATTCGCTTACAGGCGAATGCCATTTGGTCTCTGCAATGCCCCAGCTACATTTCAGCGATGTATGCTAGCAATCTTTGACGGGCTTGTAGAAAAGTGTATGGAGATTTTTATGGACGATTTTTCGGTTTTTGGTCAGTCTTTTGATGATTGCCTTGACAATCTTGATCACGTGTTATCCAGATGTGTGGAAAAGAACTTAGTACTTAATTGGGAAAAATGCCATTTCATGGTAGATGAGGGAATAGTTCTTGGCCACAAAATCTCCGCCAAAGGTATTGAAGTTGACAGGGCAAAAGTGGAAGCTATTGAGAAAATGAGCTATCCTAAGAATGTGCGTGAAGTTAGAGGTTTTCTTGGACATGTCGGTGTCTACAGAAGATTCATTCAAGACTTCTCCAAGATAGCCAAGCCCCTGTCTACTTTACTGAAGGAAGACGTTGAATTTAATTTTGATGAGAGCTGCAAGCAAGCGTTTGAGGAGCTTAAGAATCGTTTAATATCTGCTCCGATTCTTATATCGCCCGACTGGAACCTACCTTTCGAGCTTATGTGCGACGCATCAAACTATGCAGTTGGTGCTGTTCTAGGACAAAACATCAAGGGGAAGTTCCAGCCCATCTATTACGCCAGCCACACATTGAACCCCTCTCAAGTTAACTATACCACTACTGAAAAGGAGCTTTTGGCCGTAGTTTTTGCTATGGACAAGTTCCGTAGTTACTTGTTAGGAGCTCAAGTGATTGTGTGGACTGATCACGCTGCTTTGCGGTATCTGATGACTAAGAAAGAAGCCAAACCGTGCCTACTACGTTGGATATTGACCCTACAAGAGTTTGACGTTCAAATAAAGGACAAAAAGGGCAGTGAAAACGTAGTGGCTGATCACATTTCAAGGATGATTAATGAGGAAAAGGATGCTCCAGATGATATAGACCTTTACTTTCCTCTAGAGAACATCATGTTGATAGACGGATGTCCTCCTGATGTTCCATGGTATTCTTCCATTGTAAATTACCTTCATGCCAGATATCTAGACCCAGAAATGTCTTATCAAGAGAAGAAAAAGTTCTTCTCTGATTTGAAACATTTCGTTTGGGATAAACCTTATCTTTTTAAGATCTGTAAAGATGGTCTGCTTAGAAGATGTGTTCCTGAGTCTGAGCAACGGGATATTATTGAGCAGTGCCACAGTGGACCCACTGGAGGTCACTTTTGTCCGTGGAAAACCGTTGCTAAGATCTTCCAATCCAGTTTCTATTGGCCTACGATCTTTAAAGATACTGAAGCTTTCTGTAAAGCTTGTGATAGGTGCCAAAGAACCGGTACTCTGACAAGGCGTTTTGACATGCCATTGAAACCCATCCTAGAATGCGAAGTCTTTGATGTGTGGCGTATCGATTTTATGGGACCATTCCCATCATCTTGCGGTAATAAATACATCTTAGTCTGCGTAGACTACGTGTCTAAATGGGTGGAGGCTCAAGCCACTCCTCACAATGATCATAAGACGGTCATGAAATTTCTAAAGAAAAACATCTTCGTGAGGTTTGGTTGTCCACGTGCCTTGATCAGTGATGAAGGGACGCACTTCTGCAACCGACCCCTAGAGAAAGTGCTTGAAAAGTATGGTGTTTGTCACAAAACTGGCACACCATATCATCCGATGACTAGTGGTCAGGTTGAAAGGAGCAACCAAAGTATCAAGAAAATCCTGGAAAAGACGGTAAACAGTCATAGAAAGGACTGGAGTTTAAAATTGGATGAAGTACTTTGGGCATACAGAACTGCTTATAAAACTCCTATGGGTACATCTCCATATCAAATGGTCTATGGAAAGCCATGTCATCTGCCTGTCGAGTTAGAGCATAGAGCCTATTGGGCTACAAAGTTTCTGAACTTTGATTCCCAATCTTGTGGACAACATCGATCGCAAAGGCGGCTTACATGAGTTAGACGAATTCGGACTCCGGAGTGCCTATGAAAGCGCCGGGATTAGTAAAGATAAGATGAAGCTACTCCACGATGCTAAGATTAAGAAGAGAGAATTCCATGTCGGCGAGCAAGTTCTTCTATACAACTCTAGGTTACATTTGTTTCCCCGGAAAGTTGAGGACACGTTGGTCCGGCCCTTTCGAGATTCTCCAAATCATTCCTGGAGGCGTTTTAGAACTTCGTGGTTATAGTGGTGACCCGTTTCGAGTGAATGGCCAAAGGTGCAAGCACTATATTGGTGAACCTAAAGAGAAACCTTTGAATGTCCGTTGCCTCGATATCCTCGGGTGTGGTGCTACGGAAGTCGAAGAATTCGACGAGTTTTCACCCAACCTATTTTCAGAGGATGGCTGTAGTGGTCCTTCTGAAGAAGTTCTAGCTGGTAGTTGGGATATGGAAGAATTGGAGAGGGAGCGTCAGTTGAAGCGTCATCAGAGGGCTCAGAGAATGAAGAAGTCACCCATGGGGAAGTTCAAGCGTATTTGGAAAGCTATTAAAGATTTCACCCCATGCGTGAGATGCTATTTCTGCAGCCACACTACTGATCAGAGCTTACACGAGGTAGTGGCTGGCAGAAAAGTCAAATGGCCTGATCCAGGCTGAGTTTTAAACGGTGTCGAGCTAACGACATTAACCAAAAGCGCTACTAGGAGGCATCCTAGATATCCCTTATTATATTAGTTAAATTTTGTTTATGCTGTTAGTGTTATATTTATTTAAGTTTTAGTTTAATTAAGTTTTAGTTGACTAAGTTTTTCTGTTTACATCTGTCAGTTAGTTTGCTTTTTAGATATGGATTACGGAGTTCTTCCTCAGGAGTTCCCCATCATTAGTCGGATCCCACCGATTACGATGGGCGATGGACCAGGGAGGCACTATAGTCTTGCACGTAGATTTTGAGCTTAGTACCCGTACGAAGACCATCACCTATGTTCTCATTGTTCCCCGCTGTTCGGGAGGTAGTGACTTCACTACTGAGGAGCTACAGGAAGCTATAGGACGTCCATTTACGGTCCTAAATGACCCTATGCTGACAGATCTAGCGCTGGTACTACAGGCTTCACATTTTAGAGGTTTAGAGGTAGCTGGAGATGACTGGGGCGTACAAGACGACTATGATTTCCCTCCTGCTATTGATATGCTTCGTCGTCTCATCCGTTTGGTGGATTGGGACGAGATTTATGCAGACTAGCGTTAGTTAGGTTTGTTTCGTCGAGCAAACGACGTAAAACAAAAGCGCTTGGTGGGAGGCAACCCACTGTTCTCTATTTGTTTTTTATTTTTTAGAAATTTTATGTACTTCGTTTGATTTTTATTCGTAGTTTTGAAGTTTTATTTAAGTTTAATAAGAGATGAAATTTTGAATTTGAGTTATATGGGAATTTTATGATTTTTTGATTTTTGTGCATTTTCCTGCTTGGACGCCCGTCCAGAACTCTGGACGCCCGTCCGCCATGACCAATTTTTGGACGAGCGTCCACTAAGCCTGGACGCCCGTCTGATTTATTCCCTCCAATCCTGTATGTGATTTAAACTTTTGGACGAGCGTCTACTAAACTGGACGCCCGTCCAGTTCATCTGATTTCCCAGTGGACGCCCGTCCACTGGGTTGGACGAGCGTCCAACCTCTGTCTATATATACCCCTGTTTCAAGTGAACCTTCACTTTAGAGGCAAAGGTCGATCCGGATTTCGTTAAATTGCTTAAGGATCGGAAATGGGGCGCTTTGATGGCGATTCCAACTACCCCGGTCAATAGTTCCTTGGTTCGGGAGTTTTATGCCAATTGTTCGGAAACCGACTTGGAATCGAAGGTGGTTGTGGTTCGAGGAGTCCAAGTTCCGCTTACACCGGAGGTGATCAATGCAAAGTATGGGTTGGTGACTTTCGAGGGTAGAGATTACAAGGAGGAGATTTTACATAGGCAGAGTTTGGGACAGGATCCTTTGGAGGAGTTGCGGTTAAGAGTGTGCCCGGATGTGGCTTGGACATTAAGACCGGGAGGAGACCGGAAGGAGTTAGTCACCACGACCTGGACGGAGGATTGGAAGGTCCAGTGTCGATTCATTCAGAGTCGGTTGTTGCCTAAGAACAACCTGACACACTTTCACATTGGTGACCTAGGTATGTTATATGCATTGACATTTGGCTTGAATGTGGATGTGGGACAAGCCTTGTATGACGAGATATCGATTAATCAGAAGGTTTACACGCGGAGCTTGATCGTCCCTCATCTTATCCACAGTTTGTGTATCGATGCCGGTGTACCTGAGTATGGAGCCGATCACAAGCCGAAGAACCCGAGGCCAATACAGAGAGAGAAGGGTAAGCCTTCGGGACAGTCTGAGTCGGGGGCACCGCAGGAGCCTGGTTCTTCGGCACCGCCTCGTGCATCCTCCCATCCTACTTTATCTCCCGCAGTTAGGATGCAGTTGAGCATGGCCAATAGTTTCCGGGAATGGCTAGGTGATATCCGTGATACGCAGAACAACATTTTGTCGATTCTTCAATGTATCTGTGAGGGCCGGCAACCGAGGGACGAAAGAACCTTCAATCCGAGCTCCGTTGATTATCTCTTTGCTGATGAGATCGAGCAGGTCATTGCGGATGTTCTACACGACTCTGAGTCATCTTCAGATGAGGAGCAGCCTGACTCGGCAGCTAGGGCTACGGCACCACCTTCTGGACCCCCTTCTGATCCTCCGGCTGATGATACTCCGGCTCCGGGGCAATCTTGATTTCATTTGTCTGTTTTTTCGATTTGCGCTAGCTACGGTGATTGTATATTTCTGCTACTTTTTGCTTATATGGTTCATTGTAATTTTGATATTGCTACTGTTACTTTTCCCGATGGATCATGTAAGCCATAAGGCACCCGTACTTTCTCTTCTACTGTGTTTATACTTTTTGGATGTATTGAATGCTTTAACTTTTGCTTTATCTTCATTTTTGATATCTCTTTTTGTTCTGGTATATTTCCCCGTTTTCCCCGAGATGGTTCCATGTTTGTCAAGACGTGCAGGTATATTTTTAGCGGTTCCGTCGAGCTGCATTGTCTGGTTTCGCGTTCTAAGTGTCATTATGTAGGCTCCGGCCTGACCGACGATTCGAGATTCGCTTTAAATCAGCTAAGTCTTTTCTTTTTTCTTTCGTTCTGCACAACATGAGGACATGTTGATTTTTAAGTGTGGGGGAGGGGAATGATTCGTTATGTATCTATACATTTGCTTAATTCGTAACGTTTCTATGCAAAATGAGCTAAAATGAGCTAGATTTTTCAAAATTTCTCGACATTTTTGTTTTTGTTTTGTCCCGAGTAAGCAATGCATAATCTTAGTTCGTTATTTTTATAGCCATCCAAGCTATATATCATATGTTTGATAAGTTAGTTGTTTCACCTGAGATCTATTTTTCACGAGCCATAGTAAACGATGAGCTAATTTATAAAGTTATACCCCTTTTCGACGAGTGATTTTTGATTGTCTTATAAGTCATGTGCTTAGTGCTACGTATGTGTCTTGAGATTTATGATAGTTTGTATTTAGATCCGAAGTATGATATACTGTGAATATCTGAAGGTTTGAATGTGATAAGTAACACGTAACTTATTGTCAAATGAAAAAGTTGAAGTAATATGAATTAATGTGTGTGTCGAAAGCTAGTCGATGATTGGAGTGCGATAGGGTATACCACGTATGTCCTATACCACTATGATGACTAAAAGCTCACGAAAGTCAGAAGAAGCTGCCTTATGATTGGAGTAAGGTAGGGTATATCTCGAATATCCTATTCGCTATGACAGGGGCAATAGCTCATTCTGATGTGTGTTTAAAAGTGAAAAAGTTAAATCAACTAATGAATTGTTATGGAATGAATATAAGACTAAGTTATCGTCTATCTTATCCCCAGTAGAAACTGATAGATATGCTGTAGGGATTATCCTCTGAGTATTTCAGAAAGGCCCTAGATATATTCGATCATCCTTTTCGGGATATATCACGTTTGTAGGGTACATCTTATGAGTGTCATTTATCTCTAGTCTGAAGGGGGTATTAGCTAGTTTTGCTTTGAGTTTCTCAAGTTTGGATTTGGTGGAAGTTTTCTATGGCTGTGCACACACACTGGTGTACTTCTGATTTATTGGATATGTGTTATATATGTTTAGATGTCTATCTTTTCTCGAGCCTTTATCTTTGTTTTGTTTTGCTCGGGACGAGCAAAAGCTTAAGTGTGGGGGAGTTGTTAAGGGTGAATTTATACGATTTATAACGCTATATTCTATGATATTTTTCCCCGTATTTGTACTAAATTGCATAAGAAACGTGTGTTTAATAGAAATATTGAGTAAATGATATTTTAGAAGAGTTAATCGCAAAATAGGTTGATTTATGTGCTTTAATTATGTTTTTATGATTATTTGGGCGATATTACATTTTGTGGTGTTTTTATATGATGTAGATACATTTTTCAAGGCTCAAATGATGATCAAAAGAGATAAGAGTCGAAATATGTGGTGATCAAAAGAGATAATGAAGGAATTGACAAGATGAAAAGAGATAGAGATCAAAGAAATCAAGATTCGAACATTTGGACTGGCGTCCAGAATCTCCGTCCAGTGGACGGGCGTCTGGTGATTTGAACGAGCGTCCAGGGATGGAAAGTTGATTCAGGAAGTTTGGACGCTGGTATGGACGCTGAATGGACGAGCGTCTGGTCATGACTCGGCCCGATTTGAAGTTCATATGAAGAGTGGACGGGCGTTCACCTATCCAGACGGGCGTCCGGTAGCCGACTTAGTGAAACCGACTTTAAAATCTATATATAGTCGGCTGTTTCTCCACACAAAAGAGACGATACACTCATTATTCAAAACCCTAAACCTAGGGGCGGCTTTAGGCTGCGTTTTTCTCCTTTTATTCCAGTTTTTATGCACTTTAGATCTAGATTAAACTAGTTACTTTTTATGTACTATTTCTGCAAATTTGAGTTGCTGAGGATGTTCAGAGGCTAAAAGCTTCATCAAACGAGTATTGTGAAGCCATCCAACGATTGTTGATTTCGTTTTCTTTGGTTGTACTGTGAGTTTTTATTTAAAGGTTGTTTCTTATTCATGTTTATTACGTTTAATTGCTTTTACATCGGAAGATATGCATGTGTGATTGTTTATTGTTGATGGAAATCTTAATAAACCCTAGATCATCATGAATAAGAATAGTAATTCGAATCTATCATAACGGAAGTTAATAGGTTTAATTGCTAGATTATAAACATAAAGTTTATACCTTTGGTTAGAAAACGCGTTAATCTTGCATTGGAAGATAATAGATTAATAGATGAACTTTCTAAGGAATTAGGGTTCATGTTTAGATAAGGTGAGTCACAACCTAGATAAAAACCACAATAGAATCGAGATAGAGATCAATGCTTGTTGGATAGGTGGATCAATCCTCGTTTGTTCGTTATAAACTTGATTTAAATCCTTAAAACTTGAATTTGTTTAGTTAGTTTACTTTTATTTGCATCTTAGACTAGTCTAGTTAGTTTAAATTGATTCGCACCGTATCCTTCCTAGCTTTGGATTATATCCTCTCGTCTAGTTTTATTTTCTCGTTTTGTTTGGTTTTTATTCACTTGTTTAGATTAGTTTCGTGACATAGGTTAGTTAGTTAAACAAAAACTAGGGTTAGCAATCGCCAGTTCCCCGTAAGATCGACCCGGCATTAACCACTATTACTACGATCCTTATACTTGAGGTTAACCGGATTATTACTTGTTTATTTTGTGTTGATAAAATCCGTGACAGGTCCATGCCTGTTAGTAGTCATGCCTCCTACTCCAAGTGTATATCCAAATGATCTTCTTTTTGGATAGTTAAAGTCATCAACTTCATATATATAAGGCATGGCATAATAGCTTCTAGTATTTCTATAGAAGTTATTCTGATACTTTTCTCTACTTTTTGGTGCATTTGCATCCTTCTTCACTCTCCAATATGCAGTGGGAAACCTGACTTGCTTCATGTGTTTAGGAGTATACCTAGTTTTATTTTTCTTAAGCACATGATGCATATTATAGAATGGTTTCTTCTTGTATTTTGGAGGTGCAACATACCAATCATCCTTTAAAGGATAAAGTATTCCTTTACCTTTCAGAAAGTCTTTGCTTTTGATTGACTTGATTGAAGATTCAGTCTGCTGTTTTACTGCACTAGGTTTTGACTTCACCGGTACAGGATGAGTGGTTGAGACCATGGTCTGTCCCTTTCTGAATTTTGGTTCAATGTTGATCCTGGATTCAGAATTGTGTTGACCATTGTTTCTACTCTCATCCTAACTGTTGTAGTGAAGACAGATCTGGATCCAAACCTTTTTGAGGGTTTGTAAACTGGTTCATTTGTTGTCTTAATTGGTAGGGGGATTTCCTCAACTGGTCTGTCAACAACAGATGTATGAACTTTTGCTGTTTGTTGATCATTTGAGCAGATTTCCTTACTAGTTAGTTCAGCTTTTGCTTTATCCAGTTCTTTCTTTAATCTTTTATTTTCCTTTCTTAGATCCTTGCATTCCTTTTCCAGAATTTCATGATTCATTTCAATTTCATCAAATTTAGTCATGAGATTTTGGACTAGGTCTCCTTGGATCCAAAGAGAGAATAGAAGATTGTGCAGTGTTAGATGTGGATGCATTTGATGAAGAGTAAGAGCTAGATGTTACCTCAGTTTCATCTGATTCTTTTGCCATTAGACATAGGCTTGTTTTCTCAATGTCTAAGCTATCACCTTCATCTTCATCTAATTCTTTGGTCATGAGGCATAGACATGCTTTTTCATTGTCTGAGCTGTCTTCTTCATCACTGTTATCTGAGTTATAATCAGATGATTCTTAATTCTTTTCACTGCTAGATTCAGCCTTGAGTGCTTTCTTGCCTTTCCTCTTTTCAGATGTTTTATATTTCTTCTTTTCATCATCTTTATCATTGTCTTCAGGACAATCAGCCCTGAAGTGACCTTTCTTGTTGCAGTTGAACCATCTGTATTCATCATCATTCTTCTTCATGTCTTTGTTTGAGCTTGACCTCTTGTTTGATGATGAGTAGTTTCCTTTTAATGGCTTCTTTTTGCTAAACCGTCAAAGCGTTTAACTAATAAAGCTACATGTTCTTCAAGTTCATGCGTCTCTTTGCTGATACAATCGGCAAAGTTACTTTGCTGGGGTGTAATCAGTGCAGTGACTTTTTGTGTCTCTGCCGGAGCACCATCTTCTCCGTTCAGTTCGAATTCGTGAGCCTTAAGTTGAGACATCAGTGTCAGAGTGTCAGTGCTTGCAAGGTTTGTGGTTCATCTGATTACTGATGTTATGATCTTCCATCTTTCAGGTTAGCCTCTTAAGATCTTTAAGCATACTTCTTTCTGGGGATATGTGTGCCCAAGCTGTTGCAGTTCACTGATGATGCTAGAGAATATGTTGTCCATTTGATCAATGGATTCACCAGTCTTCATTTTGAAATTTTCAAATTTCTGTTTTGCAACAGATAATTTGTTTTCTTTAACTGCTTCAGATCCTTCATTGCTTGTCCCACATTTCCTTTGATGTTTTGCAATATTTGATTCTCATGAACATGTTGCTATCTAGAGTCTTCAAAATTATATATTTTGCAACAAAGTCTAGATTTGCTCTTCTCCTGTCATCCTTGGTCCAATCTTTCTTAGGTTTGTCTATCTCCTTTCCTTGATCTGCTCCTGTGGATACCACAGTCAGGATCATGATTGGTCCATCATTGATTACGTCCAGCATCTCCTCATGAGTTGCTGCAAGATGAGACAACATTCTTATTTTATATTCATCAAAATTATTAACATTGAAAAAAGGTACTTTTGACATAAACTTTGAGGAATCCATAAGCACAAGTAATAGGTGTATATGTGAATGAATAGAAAACTCAGATTTGAAAACTACTTTGAAAATATGTGATCTCCTTGTTACCAGAAATTAGATCTGAACAGGTTCTGATACTAGGAACACTGCTCTGATACCAATTGTTGGTCCCAGAGAAGGGTAAAACTATAGTCAGAGGGGGGTGAATGACTATAGTGGAGTTTCAAAAACTTTTCTTGTATTTAAAAGATTTTGGGCAGCGGATAAGTCCCTTCTTACTATTTTGTTTCAAAGTAGTTTGGACAAACACAGATTTAGATTATGATGTGGCAATTTAAATGAATGCAGTAAAGTAAATTGCAGAAAGTAGATTGACACAAGGCTTATAGTGGTTCAGGGAGGTGTAATCCCTTAGTCCACTCTTCTCCTGTGCTGATTGGAGGAATTCACTATTGTTTTTACATATACAATAGTATGATTGTCCTTGGCTTCCCAAGCTTCACAATCTACAAGACTATCACTCCTTGACTGCAACAGCTTCAGTGATTCAGTCTCTTTCACTGCTCCTTGAGATCAAATCCTTCAGCAGCTATCACAAGCACAACTCCTTTCAGATGACTTCTGATTCAGTTGCTTCAGTTTATTGTGAATGAGATTCACAAACTTGATTGATCAATCTCAGTGATAAATATGAGATTGTAGTTCTGATGTCTGAGTTGATCTCTAGATAAATCCTTGTAAGTTCAGAGAGAAGGCTTTTCAAATTGACAGAGTTTCTGCTTCCTTTTTGCTTTTCTTAATCGTTATTTTATCTGTCTCTGTCAATGCCTTCTATTTATAGCCTTGAGTATCCTTGATTTGAAATTCCGTCCGTTGGCTATATTTATGAGGGGAATAATCCTTGATTTTATTCTTGATTCCCCCTTAATTTTATCCTCCTTGATTTCAGTGATCGGATTTTTCCTTCAAATGTATAGCAGAAAATCCGTCCTTGATTGATCCTCTATTGATTGTGCATTAAATGCATGATCCTCTGAATCTTCATCATTTTTCAATTCCGTTCTGATAAGGATTACTTCGCCGTTCTTTGACGGTCGAGTGATCCATCTGACTTTGCCGTTTAGATCTTCCTTCACCGTTATTGCCTTCACTTTGCCGAAAGTCAGTTTACTCTGCCGATTCACTGTTTCCTTCATTACTTCAGTTTTAAGGAGAATCTTTGTACTTCACTGATCATTGACTTGGGTGAGATCAGTGTACACCATATTTGAACATTGAATTTCATCACTTGAAATAAACTTAGACTTATCCAAGGTCATCACAGACTTCATTGGTTATAATTCATACCATCAAGTCTTCACTACATCTCTGCTGGAGCTTGGCTGGCCTCACTTCGCCGAATGTCTGCTTTACTTTGCTGTCCTACCAACTAGTACAATACTTGTCTGACTTAACTTATACAATATGTCAGACTCTAAGTAAAGACTTATACAGAGAATTTCTAACTTATTTCAGGCTTGCTATAACAGCTAGTATGGCCATCATCAAAACATAATAAAATATTCCTAACATTTCCAAATTCCGAATGGCGGAGTGAGTGGCCACTTTTTGCTCAACAGTATTCTTATTCAATTCAGATACAGTCCTATCCAGTCTTTCCAGGATTATCTCAGCGGACGTCTTCTGAGCACCATAATTGTTCATTTGTTGAGTGTTTTGATTGTTCTGGTGAAGATGAGCATTCGGATGCTGATAGGTGCCAGAATTAGTGTTTCTGAGTGGCTGATTTGCTTGCTGATTACCCTGCTGGCCCTGATTCTGGTTCCATCCCTGACTCTGTCCCCAATTCTGATTCTGCAGTTGCTGTTGGCCCTGTGATTGAGATTGCTGATTCTGATTATTCTAATAGCTACCTTGGTTCTGATTTTGGTATGAATTCTGATTCTGGGGATTCTGTTCCAAGGTTGGTTGGATGAGCTTTGGTTTTGCCTAAAACTTTGGTTTTGATTATTGTTACGATTCCAGTTCTGATTCTGCCCCTGGTTCCAACCTTGATTTTGCTGATTTTGATTCCATTGCCCCAGATTCCCTTGTCCAACATAATTCACATCATATTGTTGTGAATCATCACTCATACCGTAATCCATTTACGGCCCTTGCTGATTATCAAAGTTCTGATTCCACTGTTGCTGGCCAAATTCTTGCTGATTCATATATACCTTCCCCATCGAATAAACATTCATTCGTTGTTGGTCATTCTGATTGCCAGACTACTGTTGTACTGGAGTAGGTATCAACTATTGTGGGCAAGTGGATTTTTTCGATGATGCACATTCCATGGCAGAATGTCCACCTCCACAAAGTTGGCATTACTGTGCCTTCTTTCTTTCAAGTTTCATTCGGTCCATCTTTAGTACCATTTCTTGCATCTTATCGTGCATGGCAGATTCTCGATCGAGTTCCACTTTCAGCGACTTTACACTTTCCATTGGGGATTTCTTCTTCTTTCTGCTCGACCCCTATTGTCCTTCTCCATCTGCCGCATTCTCTATCTGTCTCATAGCTTGTTCTGGCGGCAGATTCAAAATATCTCCACCGCTTGCAGCATTCAGTTTGTTCTGGTCCATTGGCTCTAAGGCCCTGAATAATATAATAACTTGCCCCACTGTAGAAAAACCGTGAGGAGGGCATCTCTTCGGTAGACCCCTAAATCTCTCATAAGTCTCTTTTAATGTCTCTCCCTCGAGACCATCAAATGAAGAGATTTCTTCTTTCAAATTTAAAATCTTCGCCGGAGGAAAATACTTTTTCAGAAACACTCTCGTTACATCCGCCCATGTATGTAACGAATCATTGGGTAGCGAATCATACCAATCCTTAGCAGCTCCCCTCAGTACAAACGGTAAAACTATCAGCTTTATCGCCTCGTCGCTAACCCGATTATATCTCATCGTCCCACAAATTTGGAGAAAATGATCAAGGAAGCTATTTGGGTTCTCAGTTGATTTCCCGCTGAATAGAGCATGTTCCCCCAACATGTTCAGAATGTTTTGCTTGATGTCCAAGTTGTTCGCATTAATCGGGGGCACTCTAATGGGATTGTGCCCTATAACTTCCTGTGGGGTGGTAACATAGTCTTGACAGACCCTCGGTCTCTGCACCTGCTGAGCCATCTGTGGCTGATAATTCTGCTGTTGTTGCTGCTGATAAAACTGTTGTGGTTGATTATATGGGTTTCGGAACCCCTGTTAATTTCCCTGATTCTCTAGCATCTGCAGTACTCAATTTACCGTCTCTTGGTCTAATTCGGGTCCGAAGTTCTACGTATTCTGAGCATTTTGTCCTCCCTTGTACTGTCCAATCCCTGTCCTCTATTAAACTGTGGGGTTATCAACTGATGCAACACTGTGTTGTCCTCTTTTAACGGTTCATGACGAGGGGTCCTCGGTGGAGTATGCAATGTTAGTGTTGCGTTACCACCAGTAATGTCTGAGGTTTGCCCTTGTACATTGTGCTCGATTAAGGGCTCTTTGCCATCTCTATGATTTTGTGAATCCTCCATTCCCTCTGAGGATTCTGAAAATGAACTTTCTACTACCCTTTCTTCCTCAAACAAAGGGTTCGGACTGGCAACCAGAGGTTCTCCTCAGCGTTGACTATTTCTATGACGTGCAAAAGCTTCAATTTCTTCAATTGGCTCGATGAGAGGTTCTTTGGAGTTTCGGGTCATTCACTGACAAACAAGAAATAACAAGAAAACAAAATAAAAATGACCTAAGCCCAAGCTATCGGTCAACTTACAAGATATCAAACGTTACTCACCGGCAACGGCGCCAAAATTCTTGAAAGCAAAATAACTAACCGCTAACTTTGACCGACAGAGTATCAGGTCAACGGTAGTATAGTGGTCTCAAGGTCGAATCCACATGGAGTAATGTTCAAGTACCAAAGTCGAATTAGAACTTAGTTCAGGTCAAAATAATGGTGGAGAGTATTATACTAATGCAAAAGTAAAGATTATACTAACGAGTTTACTTCTAGGTATTAAGGTGTATAGTCGAACTATGATCCCACGAGCTACTTTTACCCCTATGGAAGGACTTAACAGGGAGCGTGTCTTAACCGACCTACCTATCCAATGGAGTTTAACGACATCCACGGGTGCCAACTTCTAATTCTAGCGATTAGACTGAACAACTCGATCTAACAACCCTATGTGAAGTTAATTAATTCTCCATTTAGAAAACTGATTAACCTAACATGATTACGTGCTAGAGTCACTCGAACAAAGATGACAAACCTCTATATTGGAAACGGACCAAACAACTAGGCCGAATCTACGCAACGATCCTAAAACCCCTTATCCCACATCTCACTGCAAAATGCATCTATAAGTTCGATGTGTGTGACAGTGAACTATGTGATCAATCTAATTCAAATACGTTAAAATAAGTTTTAGAACATGGATTAATCATACAAACAATAATTTACGCACTACACAACTCCCAATCTCATCCCCCTTAGAGTTTTCGCTCGCTTTCACATAATACAACTACACATGAATTTAGCTACTCATAATTATGCTAATAACGGAATAAAGAATGGAAATTGACACCAAACTAATAGCAAAAAATAATAAAGATATCATTACCATATAACTTGCAGAAAATCTGATCCAGAAAATACTGACAAGAAAAGCAATCCCAAAGTCGAATCTTTTGTTCTTGGAAAGTAAATCTAAGCTATAAAAGTTGTATAGAATCAAAGGATGTTATCTAGGGGATCAAAGGATCAAAAGGTGTTTAAAATACTCAAAACCGCTGATGGTGGTCAAGTTAAACTATTAACTCGATGCCTACTAACACACTAGCAAGAGAACTAGGTTCAGTTGTAGTATAGCTAGATAGAGTCGAGGTCGATCCCACGAGAGACTCGGCACAAATAAAACACAACTTTATCCTATTAGAACTAAATTGAAAGGGCGGTCTATGACCAACTAAATGCGAGAAAATAAAATAGTGACAACCACAAGACACAAAAGCCCACAAAGACAGACTAAAGACTACTAAAACACGGATAATACGGTTGATATTATCTAAACAAATGGTATTGATTACGCAAGTAGATTATAACTCCCCCATGTGAATTAGGATGATAACGAGATAAAACAAACGTTAAAGATTAATTATTATGACTACGGGAGTCATCCCCTAAGGTAGATTTAGCTCCGGTTAGGCCATCTAAATCATCGTGCCTCCATTACGTGACTTCGCTTTTTAATGCCTCCATCTCATATAACTTCTGACACAATTACGGAACTAGGGATGCCGGTATAAACCGTAACCTCATCTAAGCATCATTCCTAGGGTAAGGCGTACTTCTTAGATGCCGATTCAATCTATATCCTAAGTAACAATCACTTTTTGGGTTTCATGTTAAATTATGATGACAAATAATTAAGTTGATCAGGTTTAATTACTCGTTTTAATTCCAATTCAGAGAATCTGACGTAGTCGAAGCCGATCATAATATTGCCCTACACATTACCACGCTCGGTCAACCGAACGACAGCACTCGGGCGACCGAATGATATGTCTCGGTCGACCGAACACAGTTCTGTGTTGGTACAAATCATGATTACTTCTTAACGTTTTTAACCTAAACACATGGGTTCGTAAATTAATCTACATCACGCAATCAATACAAGAAACTACTCCATAATAAAATACATCAGATCTACGAATAAAGATTGCATAATTGAATAGTCATACCCTCGAAGACGAGAGTGACTCCCAGTCTTTAATGCGCTCACCAACTGGAGAATCCAATGAATCCACAATGTACGAACATAAAGAAAAGAAAACTAAAACTTAAAAACTCAAATTGTATAAACTGTCTTGTGTTGTAGTGGTGTGTCTTTTTCAGCGTCGTGGCTGCTGTTTATATAGGAGTTGTAGCCGACATAGGGAGAATCCAGAAGATTGACATGCATTTATCAAATTAGGCTCGGGCGACCGAACCTACACGCTCGGTCGACCGAATGGCTAGGCTCGGTCGACCGAGCCTTTCCTTGTTACGCGTTTTCACTCCGCTTTATCTGACTTGTTCCCCACTCCATGCTTTTGAATTGATCTGATTAATCTTTTCTTCAATGCTCCGACTTTCTTCTCTTTTATCTTGAGATTTCTCGATTGTGTGATAATTATCTTCCCGATTTGTTATGATCTACAAAATCAGTATTTATCACACAATTAATTGCTCTTTTATAATAAAAATAGCTAAATACCAATTATCACATTAATAATCACCTATCATTAAATAATAAATATAAACACGTGATTTAATACGAAATATATATAATTAACTCCGATTTAAGGTTATAATTGATGACATAAATAGGTATATTTTAACCGTCATCAAAATGCCCCCCACTTAAACTTTGCTTCGTCCCGAACAAAGCATTTATAAGTCATTTCCCAAGACACATTTTCCTTGGTCAACTCATACTTACACAAGAAACTCGAGTCAACTCATACTAGTCATGCTCATAAGATAAACATTATTCACTACTCGCTATGAATCGAAGTGATTGTGTGCATGTGCATTGGTTTTATATAAATGTAGCAAGATTAGAGCTTATGCAGACTTCATATCAAAATTCACCAACATCAGCATTCATACTTCTTATGCCTCGCAATGGTCAAAGCACTAGAATAATAAGCAAGAGCGTATCTATAGGGTTTTTGGACTTGGAGACCGAGTACTACTCAAAGCCTCTAAAAATTCGAAATTTTTTTTTTGTTTTCAATTTTGCATATTTTTCGAATACTACTAATCTCAAGGAAGAAAAACTTTTCATAGAGTATCCCCCTATCTTAGATTAAGCATAGCATCAAATATTACCACAAGCGCGGGGCTACTTTGGTAATGTTACTACAAGCCCAGTGTTTTAATGCATTGTCAAAACACAGGTACGTCCCAAGCTTATTACTCTGCTTTTGTTGGCTAGAAGATTAGAATACATCACTCGACAAATATCGACATTAGGTCCTCATAACCAATTATCTACACAATGTACACATACTTCTTTCAATTATAACGCGTGCGGTACTAAGCGATTCACATGTTGAGTAGTTGAACAATGCCTAACTACTTGCAATTCTTGGCATGAATATCCTTAAGTTTACTAACAAGTTATCGCAAAAGTATAATATGACCACGTACTCACGCAACTTGGTTCCTTTCCTATCAATAAGAGCTTCACAAGTTTAAGGGTACGAGTTAAACAACTTGGCATTTATCCATAAAAATTTTAAAATTCGGCTCAATATTCCGTTGCCCTTTACATTTCTAACATATAACTAAGCTAAGTTCCTTGCCCCCCACTTAAACATGGCATTGTCCTCAATGACAAAAATAAAAGAGAGTGCAAGATGAAAGACTTAGCTCTGGAAACGGCTCCCAAGTAAAGGAACAATATCGGAGTAAATATCAGCACGGCGTGGAGAGACAGACTCATCATGTACAAGCAAACAAACTCCACGAAATCGTCAAATACCATGTCTATGGAAGTTATAAAGGAATGTGGCAGTAATTAGATATAAATATCTAAAAACAGTTTAAGGCACTTTACTTTATACTGCCATGGACAAGACCAAAATGGATTTAAACCTAAATAAAAACTCACATGAAGGCTATCAAGGAAAAAACCTCGTTTATTCCGAACTTAGACTCGGAACATGGCGAGATGAAAAAAACCGTGATAGGCGCATGCTACTTTATTAAAAAGAAAAACGAAAAAGATAGTTATAGGTAGTAGTTCTAAATTTATAGTCGCTAGCTCGACTCAGTTCAAGATGGTTTATTCATAGACAGGGTCATCGAGGTACAAAACCTCCTCCTCAGCATCAGGCGGAAGCTCTTGATAATGCTTCACACGATGTCCATTCACCACAAATCTGGACCCGTCTTTAAAATTGAATAGCTCCACCGCCCCAGAAGGAAAGACTTGTTGTACTTGAAATGGGCCACACCATCTTGATTCCAACTTACCCGGGAAGAGTCTTAAGCGCGAATTGTACAAGAGAACCAGATCACCCTCTTGAAAGGTTCTCTCCAGAATTTTTTTGTCATGGAACGTCTTCGTGCGCTCCTTGAAAATCTTGGCATTCTCGTATGCCTCTAAACGAAACTCCTCCAGGCGAGTTAATTCTAACATCCTCTTCTCACCGGCCAACGTCTCATCAAAATTTAGCATCCGTGTTGCCCACATGGCCCGGTGCTCCGCCTTCCACGAGTAGATGACATGCCTTTCCAAAAACAATCCTATACGGTGACATTCCAATCGAGGTTTTATATGCAGTCCTATAAGCCCATAAAGCGTCGTCTAAACGTAACGACCAATCCTTCCTAGTCGTGTTGACAGTTTTCTCCAGGATACGCTTTATCTCTCGATTGGTAACTTCTACATGTCCACTAGTCTGGGGGTGATATGCGGTTGCTAGCTTATGTCGAACCCCATACTTAATCATCAGCCTTTCAAAAGGTTTATTACAAAAATGACTACCATTGTCGCTTATAATCGCCCTAGGCGTCCCAAACCTTGTAAAAATATTCTTTTTCAAGAATCTAACCACAATCCTAGCATCGTTAGTAGGGGAAGCAATGGCCTCAACCCATTTGGATACATAATCTACAGCAACTAAGATATATCGGTTAGATAATGACGAAGTGAAGGGTCCAACGAAATCTATTCCCCAAACGTCAAAAAGTTCTACTTCTAAGATGCTCTTAAGTGGCATCTCATTCCTCCGTGAAATATTTCTTGTCATTTGACAAGCATGACATGCTTTTGCATATTGGTGTGCATCCTTAAACAATGTTGGCCAATAAAAACCGCATTGGAAGACCTTAGCCGCAGTTTTATCTCCCCCGTAGTGTCCTCCAACTTCATAAGAATGACAATGCTTCAGGATATCATTATACTCTTCTTCTGGCACACACCTTCGAAAAACATTATCAGATCCTAGCTTAAACAAATAAGGCTCATCCCAATAATAGTGTCTAAGATCTTTAAAGAATTTTTTTCTTTCTTGGACAGTGAGATTTGGTGGTAGGTACTTTGCGGATAGATAATTAACAAACAAACTAAACCATGGTTGCTTCTTCTCCTTTACAACCTCTATTCGCGAAGAAACTGCAACACAATCATCATGTCCCCCGATGGTGGTGATGGAGAAAAGTTGTTCATCGGAAAAGATTCTCCTATCTCGGTAATTCCTCACCATCCTCTAATTGTAAGCGCGATAGATGATCGCCACCACGTTCTCACTTCCTTTCTTATCTCGGATTTCTACGTCAAATTCTTGCGCGGTAGAATCCATCTCAACAATCTAGGCTTTGAATCTTGCTTTGCTAGGAGATACTTAAGAGCCGCATGGTCGGTCCACACGTTGACTTTAGATCCCACCAAGTAAGATCTAAACTTGTCAAAATCAAAGATAACGACCAAAAGCTCTTTCTCTGTTGTGGCGTAATTTCTTTGGGCAGCATTCAAAGTCCGACTCGCATAATAAATAGGTCTGAAGATCTTATCTTTTCTTTGACCCAAAGTGGCGCCAACAGCAGTATCACTTGCATCGCACATCAGTTCAAACGGAAGTTCCTACTCTGGTGCAACCAGAACGGGTGCAGTAATCAGCCTACTTTTTATTTCGTTGAAAGCTTTTATGCACTCATTAGAAAACACGAATGGCACATCCTTGGCCAATAATTCGGTAAGAGGTCTGAGATTAAGGAAAAGTCCTTAATAAACCTACGATAAAATCCGGCGTGGCCTAAAAAACCTCGCAAAGTTTTAAGATTAGTAGGTGGAGGTAATTTCTCGATCACCTCAACTTTGGCTCTATCCACCTCTATACCGTTCTTTGATATGCGGTGGCCTAGTACTATACCTTCCGTAACCATCAAATGACATTTCTCCCAGTTAAGCACAAGATTCGTCTCCTCACATCTCTTCAACACTCGTGCTAGATGTGTGAGACATGAATCGAAATCGTCTCCAAACATGAAGAAATCATCCATAAAGATTTCCAAGAAGTCTTCCACCATATCCGCAAATAATGACATCATACATCGTTGAAATGTCGCGGGGGCGTTGCATAATCCAAATGGCATTCGATTATACGCAAATGTCCCATATGGGCATGTAAACGTTGTTTTCTCACGATCTTCGGGCGAGATGTGGATTTGATAGTGTCCCGAATATCCGTCAAGAAAACAATAAAAAGCATGCCCGCTCAGTCTCTCGAGCATTTGATCGATGAAGGGAAGAGGAAAGTGGTCCTTACGAGTCGCATCATTTAGTTTCCTAAAGTCTATGCATACTCGATGACCGGTGATTAGCCTTACAGGAATTAACTCATTCAACTCATTGGCTTGCACCGTCAATCCTCCCTTTTTGGGAACTACATGGATAGGGCTTACCCATTCGCTATCAGCAATTGGAAATATAATTCCCATTTCTAGCATTTTTATAACCTCATCCCTAACCACTTCCTTTAATTGTGGCGTTAGACGCCTCTGAGGTTGTGCAACCGCTTTCTTCTCAGGGTCCACGGAGATTTTGTGCATACATACGCTAGGGCTAATGCCCTTAACGTCGGCTATGGTCCATCCAAATGCTCCGCGTTACTCTCTCAAAACTCTCATTGGTTTCTCCTCTTGTAAGTCCGTCAAGGATGAAGATATAATTAGTGGCAAGGTCTCATCTTGAAGAAATACGTACTTCAAATTTGCAGGAAGGGTTTTAGAGTCAAATTTGTGGGAGGTTCTTCCAAAAAGGTCTTCAACTTTTGACCAGTGAGTTTGAGTTCGAAGTACTTATGCCACGTTGGTCTATGATAGAATCTTTCAATCTCCGCAGCACTTACTTCCTCTACGGGCCTCGGGGTCCCTCTACTACATCCCGGCCATATCATCTTCTCCTCCTCACTACTCACGTACTTGACTTCATCTTCTTCTTCTAAGACAAAGATCCAAGAAATCCTTTATACTTTCATGTTGTTGAAATTCTTGAACGATCCTATCAATGGAATCTAACATGAAACATGCATCCTCTCCATCATCAGGTTGCTTCATAGTGTCGAAGACATTGAATGCAACTCTCTCTTCATTCACTCTTAACACTAACTCGCCCTTGTAAACATCAATTAGCGTTCTACTAGTGGCCATGAAAGGTCTTCCTAATATCAAGGGCACTTCGTAGTTAGCTTCCATATCCAAGACCACAAAGTCGACAGGAAATACAAACTTTTCAACTCTTACTAGCACATCCTCAACCACTCCACACGGTTCTTTGACAGAACGGTCAGCTAATTGCAATGTGATTGAGGTCTTCTTAAGATCTTTCATGCCTAGCTTCCGAAAAATAGATAGTGGCATCAGGTTCACGCTTGCTCCTAGATCACACAAAGCTTTGTTTAGACATACGTTACCAATGGTGTAGGGAATGAGAAAGCTTCCCGGATCTTTGCATTTTGGGGGTAACTTATGTTGAAGAATGGCTGAGCACTCCTCATTAAGGCATATGGTGTCTAAATCTAGAAGTTTCCTTTTAGTTGAGACGGCGTCTTTTAAAAACTTGGTGTACTCAGGCATTTCAGCTAGTGCTTCAACTAGGGGTATATTAATTTGTAACTTACTGAACATATCCACGAATTTCTTATACCTCTTATTATCAAACATAGGCTTCGGCTTTGGTGGAGGATAAGGTAGAGTTGAAGGATCGACATCAGTGAAAATTGGATACTTGTTATCGTAAAGTTCAACTCTAGGGCCAGCTTTGGTTCTTTATACGTTCTTTGCTCAGGCAAAGTCTCGGAAGTATTAGGGTAATTGCTTGGCTCACCATCCTTATCCTTTGTGACTTTCTCTTTCTCTTGCAAGGATGGTGGAGTTACCTCTTTTCCACTTCTTGTCATGATCGCATTCAAATCCTTAGGGTTCTTCTCAGTGTTGCTTGGCAACCCTCCAGGAGGTCTAGTTGAGACTTGCTCGGCTAGTTGTCCTATCCGGTGCGTGAGGTTTTGGACTAGAGCTTCTTGATTGGTCACCTTAGCATCGGTCTTCTGACAATATTGGCTAAAGTTAGTGGCTAAATCAGCCATAGATTTTGAAAGTTGTCCCATATTGTTAGTGACGACATTACTCAGTTTTTCTATCGCAGCTTCCCAACCAAAAGTTTTAGTTTGCTGTGGTACATAAGTGGTAGGCGGTTTAGACCTTTCTCCTGCATTAATGTCACTATATCGGAATCCAGGATGGTTATGATTAGGCCTGTACCCTCCCCCGATATAATTGGCTTCTTCAGTACCAGCATTCTCACTTTGAGGTGCTACCTCGATTCCAGGCCCCTTTCTCTACTCTTGTCATCCTCTCTTGCATCCCATCTACCTTATTGTTGATAACAGAAAGTTGTTCTAAGATTTTGGTAGATGCATTATCATCAAATATGTCAGCGGCCATCTTCACAGTAGCTATGTCATTGCCTCCCCATTGGCTATTCATCGCTATTTGCTCCATCTTCCTTTGTGCCTCCTCTGGAGATAAAAGAACAAACGCTCCATTGCTTTGAGGCGTCTACTCTAATTTTCTCGCCTCTCTCAACCCATGGTAAAAAGTTTGCATTAAAAGCCAAAGAGAGATGCCATGATGAGGACACTTCCTCATAGCTTCCTTGAAACGCTCCCAAGCTTGATCAAAACTCTCCCCAGGTTGTTGCTTAAATCCTAGGATGTCTTGGCGTAACTTAAAGGTTTTTCCCAAGGGAAAATACTTATTCATGAATTTTTGCAACAATTGTTCCCAAGTAGTGATAGATCCAGCCTCTAAAGAGAGAAGCCATTGCTTAGCTTTATCTTTCAAAGTGAACGGGAAAAGCTTAAGACGAATGTTACCCTCCGGGATTAATTATGGTTTCACTGTGCTAACGATTTCCAAGAAATTCGTCACGTGAACACCAGGATCCTCGTTCTGAATTCCATGAAAAGTAGAATAGTTGGTCACCATTTGAATTACATTAGGGCTAGGGTGATAGACTTCCGCAGCATCTTGCGGTGCTACGATAGCGGGAATGAATTGTTCAATAGTGGGCATTGCATAACTTTGCAAAGTACGCCTTGCTCCTTGAACTAGGGCTTGGTTCTCATTATTAGCATTTGCATTCACATTATTGGCATTATTGATAACAGGATTAATAACAGGATTAGGTACCTGGTTTGGATTGACTGGATTGCCTTCCATTTCGTTTTAGATTCGGAATGTTCGTAATGTTCGGTTGTATGTCCTTCTTCCACTCCTTGCTCGCTTTCCTTAAGATTTGGATCCTCTTCTCCTTGTTTAGCCGCTCCCTAGCTAACTTCCTATTCCTTCTCGCAAATATCTCTATTTCGGATTATAAGGCTCAAGCGGTTCCTTCGATTTCCGAGTAGCGTACTATAAAATAATAAACAACAATAAAACAATTAATCACTAGTAAAGGCTAGGCCTTTAACTAACTAAATAAAACTAAAACAGACTCGTAATAAATTTGAGAAAAGAAAACGTAAATAGAACAGAAGCTGAATATCATAAAACTAATACAGAACAAAAACAGAAAAACTAACTCTCGGTCGACCGAGAACTGTGATTCGGTCGACCGAACTTTTTTTTTTTTTCTTTACGAAACTGTTTAATATACAGACTTTTATTCACAGAATATTCACGAATCCAGTTCTAACAAAATAAGCTATATCTTAATTTAATGATTCGAGTCCCCGGCAACGGCGCCAAAAACTTGATGGAGGTCAAGTTAAACTATTAACTCGATGCCTACTAACACACTAGCAAGAGAACTAGGTTCGCTTGTAGTATAGCTAGATAGAGTCGAGGTCGATCCCACGAGACTCGGCACAAATAAAACACAACTTTATCCTATTAGAACTAAATTGAAAGGGCGGTTTATGACCAACTAAATGCGAGAAATAAAATAGTGACAACCACAAGACACAAAAGCCCACAAAGACGGACTAAAGACTACTAAAACACGGATAATACGGTTGATATTATCTAAACAAATGGTATTGATTACGCTAGTAGATTATAACTCCCCCATGTGAATTAGGATGATAACGAGATAAAACAAACGTTAAAGATTAATTATTATGACTACGGGAGTCATCCCCTAAGGTAGATTTAGCTCCGGTTAGGCCATCTAAATCATCGTGCCTCCATTACGTGACTTCGCTTTTTAATGACTCCATCTCATATAACTTCTGACACAATTACGGAACTAGGGATGCCCGTATAAACCGTAACCTCATCTAAGCAACATTCCTAGGGTAAGGCATACTTCTTAGATGCCGATTCAATCTATATCCTAAGTAACAATCACTTTTTGGGTTTCAAGTTAAATTATGATGACAAATAATTAAGTTGATCAGGTTTAATTACTCGTTTTAATTCCAATTTAGAGAATCTGACGTAGTCGAAGCCGATCATAATATTGCCCTACACATTACCACGCTCGGTCAACCGAACGACAGCACTCGGGCGACCGAATGATATGTTTCGGTCGACCGAACACAGTTCTGTGTTGGTACAAATCATGATTACTTCTTAACGTTTTTAACCTAAACACATGGGTTCGTAAATTAATCTACATCACGCAATCAATACAAGAAAAACTACTCCATAATAAAATACATCAGATCTACGAATAAAGATTGCATAATTGAATAGTCATACCCTCGAAGACGAGAGTGACTCCCACTCTTTAATGCGCTCCCCAACCGGAGAATCCAATGAATCCACAATGTATGAACATAAAGAAAAGAAAACTAAAACTTAAAAACTCAAATTGTATAAACTGCCTTGTGTTGTAGTGGTGTGTCTTTTTCAGCGTCGTGGCTGCTGTTTATATAGGAGTTGTAGCCGACATAGGGAGAATCCAGAAGATTGACATGCATTTATCAAATTAGGCTCGGGTGACCGACCTACACGCTCGGTCGACCGAATGGCTAGGCTCGGTCGACCAAACCTTCCCTTGTTACGCGTTTTCACTCCGCTTTATCTGACTTGTTCCCCACTCCATGCTTTTGAATTGATCTGATTAATCTTTTCTTCATTGCTCCGATTTTCTTCTCTTTTATCTTGAGATTTCTCGATTGTGTGATAATTATCTTCCCGATTTGTTATGATCTGCAAAATCAGTATTTATCACACAATTAATTGCTCTTTTATAATAAAAATAGCTAAATACCAATTATCACATTAATAATCACTTATCATTAAATAATAAATATAAACACGTGATTTAATACGAAATATATATAATTAACTCCAATTTAAGGTTATAATTGATGACATAAATAGGTATATTTTAACCGTCATCAACCGCACACAAATCGCCTAAGAAAAGTCTAAAGTCGGCCAAAGATGATATGGGGCTGAATGTGCTGCGTATTTATAGAGTAGGTCAAAATCTGATGTTGTCGGCCCCGGACGCCCGTCTGGATCATCTCAAACGCCCATCTGACTGGAGAATATGATGATATTAGGGCTTCATCTTCAGTGGATGGGCGTTTACAGTCCTCTAAACGCCCGTCTGGTGAATCATGACTTGAGGGCCAAATGACCGTCAGGAATCCCTGGACGCTCGTCTGTGTTAAATGAGCTTCTTGAATCGGGCTGAACCAACCCAAACGCCCGTCTGGTGGTCATTTGCACGCCCGTCCAGCTGAAAACCCAACTTTCTGAATGAAGTGTTAATTATGTGGACGCCCGTCTGACTTTGTCAAACGCCCGTTTAAGGGGGCCTTCCTGCAGACGCCCGTTTGGGGTGTGGCAAACGCCCGTTTCCCTTGTCTTCACTCCAAAATTGGCTTTTCTTCCACTTTCATCCAACTCTCGTGCCATGAACATGTCCCTTAGTCCAAAACATCGCCCTCCGGGTCCTCGAGTCAACTAAGTCCTGCAATAAACACACTAAAAAAACACCATGCACAATTCAACAAGACAAAAGTACTCAAACAGGTCTATAACTACCCAAAACATGCCAATAAAGTGATAAATGGGGGTTAAACTGCACACCAAAGTACAGTAAAGTTGACTCCCATCAAGTGCACATCCCGAGTCAAACACTCCAAAATCAACGGTCTTCTACGAGCTTTCGGAATGTTTAGAATGGAATCAAACGAAACCATTAAACAGATGGACACTAGGTTTAACGACATAGTTAATGCACTAGAGTCGTATGGTAAGCCAGTCTCGAATGAGGACCAAATCCTCAAGATTCTTAGGAGTCTTCCTCCTGAATGGGATTCCAAATCGTATGCCATAGAGGAGGGTAAGGATGTTGAGGTTCTCAAGAAAGATGAACTTATCAAAATCCTGATCTCTCACGAGAAGCACCTTGAAGCTCGTAAGCATGATAGAAATCCTCACTATAGTACCGCTCTTAGAGGTCACCAATCTGAATCGGAATCCGAATCTAAGTCATCTGAGAGTGAAAGTGATGAAGAAGTTGATATGTCGGTCCGAAATTTCTTGAAATTTTACAAATTCCAAAAGCAAAACTCCAAGGGTGCCAAGAAGCATAGTGGAAAGCACTGTGGCAATAAAAAGAAGGATTGGACCACAACTGCACAATGCTACAAGTGCAAAGGTTACGGACACATCTCAAATGCTTGTCCCAACACCAAAAAGAATAAGTCCAAGCATAGCTCGAGTTCAAAATCCAAGTCTCATCACAAATCAAAACCACATCATCATTCCAAGAATGAGACTGAAGAAAAATCTAAAAATAAGAAGGCTATGGTGGCTACTTGGTCTGACAGTTATGAGTCAGACAATGATAACAATTATGTTGCTTCCAGCGAGTAGATTTCTGCCTCATGGGTCTCTCCCAACCCACCTTCGATAATGAGAGTGAGGTATCATCATCTTCAGTAGAAGAGTTGCATGATCAAATAGAACAACTTAGGACAACTCTAACACATAAGAACGAAACGATTAGTGAGCTGTGTCACTATTCAACACTCTAAGTCACTTAAAGCTTAAGCATCAAGACACCAAAATTGATATTAATTACTTAAAGCAAGAGGTTGTCAAACTTAAAAAAAGTCATTTAAGGACTTGAAGAGGAGAATTCTCTACTCCAAGGACAACTCTCAACACTAAAAGGAAAAGGGAAGGAAGTAAATGGTTCGGGGAACCTACCCATACCAACTCCTCTTGTCTTAACTCTGGAAAACTTGACGCCTAGGCCAATTTCCTTAGAGCGTGCTAAACCTCAACCACCTCAAGAACCCACACCACTAAAGAACGCTTCATCAACACGTTCACACACTCCACGGCGTTGTTCTTCATAAAACCACACATATATGTATGATCGTAGAGGTTGAAAGAGCTATGCTCAACAGAACCAACATCATCATACTAACTATGCTACACTTAGTTTCTATACACCTTCATATCAAGACCCCCGCATACACCAAGCACCCGACTACACGTTTAGACAACCCTAAGTTGATCCTTACTTAGTCAATTTGCTGTTTTGGCAAGATCAGCTTTTGAGAATGCATCAGAACACATTCTATCCAATCCCATGTCACTGTGATCAGTCAACTTAGACTAAGAAGACTGGACATAAACCAAGGGTACAAAAAAGTATGGGTTCGAATGGATTCTCTTAAGACTGATTCTAACCCTGAAGGACCCAAAGTGTAAAGGGTGCCACTGTATAAATCTATTTTGCAGGTTTCTAAACATATGTGCTAAAATGACATGTCTTGGGATGATAGTGCCTTAAATAAATGATTGAAAAGCAATTGGTATCATACTCCTTGATACCAAAAAGAGAATTCTCTTATACTTTCTTACTTTGTTTTGTGGTTCATAACTTTCAACCCTGTCTTTAAAATCTTATTTGATTAATTTTCAAACTAAGGGGAAGAAAGTAGAGTATAAAGCTTTTATAAGTCAATGTATCTTTTGTAATAAAGTTAGAAAGCTCTAATTAAGGGGAGCTTGTTTTAGGGGGAGTTATACTCTCCATGGTTTTTAAAACAATCCCTTAAAAGTTTTAAAAGTGTTATTTTGAAAATAAATCAAATGGGAAGAATGTTGAGTATTTTGTAGTTATAGTTATATGTTGATTAATTTTCAGAGTATAACACTCCCCCATTTAAATATTATATGTAGCTATCTATAAGCTCTTTTTATATAATATTATGATATGGTTATCTATGTCATTATTTATTTAATTATATATCATTGTATATCTCACTAACAAGCCATGAAACATTATTGCTCATATAATATGGCAATATTTTATGTTTGAATTATTTTCCAGGAATTAATAAAGTAACTATCTAATTGAGTATCTAATTAAATTATTTTTCAATTTATTGGACTAATTAATTGATTAATTAGAGTATTTTTGGTGTTGGACCAGGTTTATACAAAGTCTGATCAATTAATTGTCCAGCCCGAGCTCCTTGTCATCCTAGCCTGGCCCAATCTCCCTTTCATCCAATTACCGAAGTCTGAAACCTCTAAACCCTCTAACCCGATCCCCATTTCATTTCCTCAGCCAAAATTCAAAACCCTAATTATTCTCCAATCTCCCAGCCGTCTCTTCTACAAATCCCTTCATTCAATGAACAATCCTTTCAAATCGTCAACCTTTGAATGCAATGCCAGTAAATATGCTAGCGATTTTCTCTTCTCCACCCTCGTACCTTCCATATCCGTTTACTCCTCATGACAAAAATCTTTTGAAGAAACGCAGTAGATGATTCTGTGAGGGCTCCATCTTAAATCGGGATACCATGTGCTTAAAATCCATTATTGGAAGGGTCCGATTTCCTTTTTCATTTTCAGAGCAACGATTTTACAACGAAGGCTCTGATTTGAGCATTTATTTCCTGATTTCCGTGTTTATTTGAAAAAACGCAGAAATTGCACTGTGAACGCTTCAAAATCATCATAAAGGTTGTATCTTTCTATTATCTAGTTAATATCGTATCTCAATTATTATTTATGATTCAATTTTGACTTTGCCTGATTTTATGCTATTGTGATTGTGAATGTTGAAAATGAAAGGTTTGACCTTTCATCCGATTTGGTGACTGATACGAGCCATTAATGTCTGATTTTGTGGACTTGCAATCAACTCAAAATCAAGGTGATATCCTTCTATTTAATGTCGTACATTTTCAGTATTAATTCTGATTCGAATTTTGATTCTGCCTGATTTATTGCCATAGGTATGACCCATTCAGAAAGCAAAGACTGAATGTATGCACCAATTCAGTCCTGATTCACTGAGAATTGAAGTGATGCCGATTCAGTTCCTGGTGGTACTCTTTTCAGTGAGCCAGACTCAACAAACCGGTGAATCTCAACCCGTTTACTCAGGTATAATGGCTTGACCCACATGGTGTGCACGGTTAGGTTAAATTGACTGAGGGTTCTACCCTAGGAAGTCAAGGGTCGAGTTAATGCTGAGGGTAGTGACCCAATGATGCCTTAAAATTAAATTCAGACCATTTGGCATCATATTTTGGTTCTGAATTGGTTTTGGGATTAGGACAGATTCAATTGAGGACACCGCCCTAAAATTGAACCAGACCAAACCGGGTGCCTTATAGTGTGCTATTAGGACACTGTCTTAGAGAAATCAAACTAGTTCTTAAGGTGACTGTGTGGTTAACCAAATAATCTCATGGCTCATTGACCTAACATATCTGGTTCACTGACCATAAAACCTAAACTAAGCATGACTAGATAGTCACCTCCGCTTAGGGTGATTGCTTGGTTCAATCAATATAATGTGAGGCTCATTGTCTAGTACTACTCATAAAAGGAGTTTGCATAGTCCATTTACCAAGGCCGGATAATCACCTAATAAATGTACCTCGGATTCCCTGATTTCTCTTGATATTGTTCATACCAAATACTTGAGGTCTAGTCATACCTCTAAGGCTATAAATAGCCACTCATATCACACTAGATTGCAACAACTCAGAATTTCCATTCTTGAGCAATCCTACATTCTATATACAGCAAAATTTTCTCTTTCTCGTTGTTAGTGTCCTAGAACAGAAAGTTGGGTCTTGGCAATTGTTTGTATTGGCCAAGTTAGAATTCTGGTGACTGCTATTGAAAATAGTGGTTATGCTCAATAGCTCTTACAGAATTTCTGGATTAAGGTCTCATGGTGTCCTTTGGTTGAGATAAACGCAGTTGACTTAATCCTGTGGTAATTTTCTATGCATGACTGTTTTTGATTGCTCTGTTGTGTGCTTAGCAGTAGTATTTGTCTGATACTGTCTTTGCTGTGTTTTGGTTGTGAGTTTGTTCTGATTTAGAATTCTGATTTTGGGGGTTAATCAGTTCCTGATCATTGTAATATGACAACAGTTTGACTGGTCTGCAGTACCAAGTCAAGATAGCCCAGTGGGGTTGAATTGGTTATGCTTTGAGTCTAATTAGGATTAACACTTAAAGTCTCGGTTCTTGGATCTGATAGAAGTCTGTGCTTGATTATGTTCTGAGTGTCCCTGTTGTGTGAATCAAAAAGCGTATAGGAAGTATGCTTGAACTGTATCCCTGTCAAATACTTGTCACAAAGTATTTTGGTCTAAAGTGCCAGAAGTACTTGCCTATGGTTTGGTTGTGGACTTGTATTAGACAATAAGTGATTCGTTCAAGGTGATTCTTAGTACAGCTGTTGATTCTGGTCTTGTTTGATCCCCCCATTATCGGTTGCTTCTGAATTTTGATCATCAATATACACAACTGTGTTATTGATAATCAAAGTTGGAAAACCCCATGTGTGTTACACATGATTTTGCAGCACGTCCTCTTTTTGCTGAATCTTGAACCTGCTGCATTTGACTGGAATTGCCTTTGCAATAGCCTGTTGTTGTTGTACCTTACCTGAATATTCATTGAATCTAAGAACAGCTTGTATCAGTCTTTAGGCTATAGGTTTTAGGTGTTGAACCTTGAATTCAGTCTTTGACTAGTCCAGGCTTGATAATCTTGTTGGTTCACTTTGGTTATCATTCTTGATTGGACTGATAGTTCAGCCTTTGAAGTGATTTTTTTTGTAGCCTATTGTACTCTTTGTATCAGAATTCGAATTTGGTTAAATTGTTGAATCTGTAATTCTGTTAAGCTTTGTAATAATATAATTTTCTTTCTGCTGCATTTGGTTTAACTGTCCTTTTGTGTCATTTGTAATTTGTTTATCGTCACTATAAGTGTCAACTTGCTATTTGCATTGCTATAATAGTTTTTGATCTTAGACAATAAACCTTTGTGTACTGTAAGTTTGCTTTTGTAATCAGTTTTCCAACCTGTACTTTAGAGTTGCAGTCTTGTGTTGACTTTTCTTTTAGCTATACACATTGCAACCGATCTGCATGCTTTAATTAACTTACTTTAATTCAGTGATTAATCTATGGTTTAATTGTATCAATCAAACTGTGATACAAACTTGACATAGGTTTATGATAGTTAATCACCTTAACTTAGATAAAGACTTGCTTCCAACTTTGTCTAAGTGTGTTTAATTCTTGATATACTCTAATTTAATATATATCATGTTGGAGAAATCGTCCATTAATGACTTAGTGGGTTAGTGGTCACTTAGTGGTCATAAGTGAATAGTAGTGGTCATTATTGAGAGTTAAAGACCGTAGGAGTGGGAGTTACTTTTTCCACCTATATAAACCCTCTTTGGTGGAAATGTCACAACAGAAGTTTTTCCAAATAATACTTTTTTCATCTCATATAGTAAGGTAGTTTGTTTTTGTTGAAGAGATTCTGAAGCACCAAGAGTTCGTTGAGTTCAGAAGCTGAAGTACCTCAATTCTGAACAGGTAATTGGGTTATCCTGGGAGACAAGTGCTAAACCGTGGGTACTGCCGGAGCATAATTGTCTTAAGGACGGAGATTAGCTCGTCCCGGTTACACATCCTTGTTGTTTTTCTTTCTGTTTGTGTCAGTCCAGAATATAATAAAATTGTTCTTCATCTTTTATGTTCTTTATTTTTTTTTACTTTCGCATTGTAATACATTGGGTATAACATATCATTGCCTGCAAAATTGTGTTAGTTGTATAATTTGATAAAAAAGGCTTTTAAAAGGCAAAAATAACCCACACTCTATTCACCCCCTCTAGAGTGTGACTGCGCATTATCGATCCAACAGTTCTGATCGAAGAATTGATTCCCGAGGAAGAAGAAAATTTGTCCTCAGAGGATAAAACTGAAGATGTTAGTCTTTGGGAAAATCATGCAGACCAAACAGTCAAGATCGGCTCTTGCATTCCATTTCTGCATAAAGATATGCTCATTGATTTGCTGAAAGAATTTAAGGACGTCTTCGCATGGAAAACTAAAGACATGCCAGGTCTATCCCCAGATCTAGCCTTGCATAAACTGAATGTTGATCTGAACAGAAGACCACTTCGGAAAAAGAAAAGGCGCCTTGCTCAGGAGTGAATTCTTGTATTTGAAAAAGAAGTAAACAAATTGCTTCAAGAAAATATCATGAGGGAAGTCATATACCCGGACTGGCTGGCGAATCCAGTCCAAGTCAAAATGCCGAATGCAGCTGGCGGATTTGTGTAGACTTCACCGACCTCAACAAGGCATGCCCAAAGGATTGTTATCCTCTACCAAAGATTGATCGACTTGTGGATTCTACAGTTGGGTATGAAGTATTCGCTTTCTTGGATGCATACAAGAGATATCACTAGATCGCTATTGATCTGGAGGATGCTGAAAAGACCTCGTTCATTACGGAGTTCCGCACCTTATGTTACACAATGATGTCATTCGGTCTGAAAATGCTGGGGGTGAACAAGATTTTTAGTAACCAGATCAGCACGTGCATGAAACTTTATGTCGACGATCTGTTAATCAATAGCAGGTCTTTTGATCAATACTTGATTGATGTTAGAGAAGTTTTTGGAGTAGTCAGACAGACTCATATGAAGCTTAACCCAAAAATGTGTACATTCGGTGTACGATCAGGAAAGTTCTTAGTCTACATGATCTCCAAAGAAGGAATCAAGGCCAATCCAAACAAGCTAGACGCACTAAGAAACATGCCTCCACAAAGGAGCATTAAATAAGTTCAGAGACTGGCATAGGGAATGGCCGATCTCAACGGGTTCTTATCTAGCTCGGCAGAGCGTGCCCTCCAATTTATCAAGATTCTGAGGAAGGTAACTCCGTTCCAGTGGGATGAAGATTGCCAGAAAAATTTTGAAGACTTGAAAGCTTATCTAAATGAATTGCCTACTTTGACTTCTCCTCGGGGAGGGAGACATTGTTGGTATACTTGGCAGTGTGTGAAGAAGCATTAAGTGCAGTTCTGGTCAAAGAATAGGATGCATACAAAGGCCTATATTTTTGCGAGAGTAAAGTGCTCCATGGACCAGAGGTCAGATATTCTAATGCAGAGAAGTTGGCACTAGGCTTAGTACATGCTTCCAGGAAGTTAAAGCCTTATATTCATGCTCATCCAATGGTTGTAGTTACTGATCAACCACTTCGGCAAATATTGGCATGACCTAACACCTTAGGCATATTAGCAAAGTGGGTAAACGAGTTGGCGGAATAAGACCTGGAATTCTACCCCATAACTTCAATCAAGGCACAAGCCTTAGCAGACTTTCTAGCCAAAGGAACGGCTATTACTATTGACCAAGATCAACCGAAGTGCAAATCCGAACAATGGACGATGTACGTCGATGGGGCATCAAGTAAAGAAGGGGCGAGGGCACATCTTCTACTCGTCAGCCCAAAAGGGGAAGAGTTCCCTTACGCTTTGCACTTTAATTTTCAAGCCACTAACAATAAGGCAGAGTATGAGGCCCTAATTACTGGGCTCAACTTAACAACAAAACTTGGAGCAAATGATTTGCAAGTGTTTAGTGACTCCCAACTTGTGGTAACCACGTTAAGAGAGAATATGTGGCAAAAAAAGAGCCTATGAATAAATACTTGGTTGTTGTCCAGACACTTTTAAAGGATTTGAGAATGTCCAAATTGAACAGATATCCTGATCTCAGAATAGATGTGCTGATGTGCTCTCAAAATTAGCATCCAACTTCTTATCCGATAAAAAGGTTGTAGTCGAACTACTCAAAGAGTGGAGTTATGACAACCAGACAATTCAGCCTATCATCCAGAAAGATACTTGGATGGATCGAATAGTATCCTTTTTAAAGGATGGAATCCTTCCGGGAGATCGAGCTCAAGCACCGAAGGTGAAGTTCTTGACAGCCAGGTATGCTTTATTCAATGATATACTTCACAGAAAATCACTCATAGCACATTGGCTAATATGTGCATCGGAAGAAGAAGGAAACTATCTCCATCGAGAAATTCATCAGGGTATCTACGGATACCACTCTGAAGCTCGGACCTTGACCCGGAAATGCCGTTTGTTCGGCTATTGTTAGCCCACTATGCAAAAAGATGCTCAAGAACTGGTACAGAAATGCAGATCTTGCCAAGTTCAAGATTACTTATCACATCAAGCTTCTCAGTCCATGATTCCTATATTGTCTCCATGGCCTTTTGATCAGTGGGGAGTGGATCTAGTCGGCCCATTTCCCCGAGCTTCGGGTAATTTCAAGTTCCTAGTCATAGAAGTTGATTACTTCATCAAATGGGTAGAAACTGAAGCCTTAACCATGATCACATCCAAGGCCATTCAAAAATTCATGTGGATAAACATTGTATGCAGATTTGGCACTCCAAAAGCATTAATTTAAGATAATAGAACTCAGTTCAAAGATAGAACAGTGCGGGCATGGTTCCGAGCTGGGGATCACCAACATTTTACTTCTGTGGGTCACCTACAAGCCAATGGGCAGGTCGAGCAGACCATTCGACAGATTAAGGCTGGTCTGAAGAAATGGCTAAGAGAAGAGGGGTCAAGTTGGGTTGAACACTTGCCTAATATATTGTGGGCGCACAGAACCATGCCAAACACTGCGATAGGAGAAACTCATTCTCTTTATCATATGGACGCGAGTCAATCATTCCTGTTGAGATTGGACTTTCATCACCTCGGTCTGAGATATATTCAGAAGTAGATCAGGAGATCGAGCTCTAACACACAAAAGATGATGTGGAAGAAGCTCGAGATGTTGACTTCATCAGAATTGCAAAGTAAAAACAACGGATTTCTCAATACTACAACTCAAGAGTGAAGCACTCATACTTTAAAGAATGAGAACTAGTACTGAGAAAAAATGAAGTCAGCAGACAGGGCCCTCAAGGCAAGCTCAACCCGAACTAGGAAGGGCCCTACAATGTTTTAAAGGTGCACGGAAAGGGTGCTTACCAACTAGCTAATTCAAATGGAAGGACCGTTCCTTGGAGTTTGCATGCGGACAATCTCCGTAAGTTTTATGTCTAGGACAGGTTCCGGACTTTTATATGTTATTTCAGTTCTCATTTTAGCTATGTTATTTCAATAAATTGTACCATGTGGGTTACCAAGACTTATGTCATATCAATAAACTTTTATTTTCTACATTGTGCATTATGATTATTTAAGTTTGAAAAAGAAAAACTCATTAAGTCTGCAGGACAGACCTCAAAACGTCAAACTCTGCAGGTCAGAATCGACTCAAAAAGTTGGTAAAACCCAACTCTTTAAGTCTGCAAGACAAACATCGAAACGTCGAACTCTGCAATTCAGACTCGACTCAAAAAGTTGGTAAAACCCAACTCTTTAATTCTGCGGGACAGACCTCGTAACGTCGGACTCTATAGGTCATTAACGACTCAAAAAGTTGGTAAAACCCAACTCTGTAAGTCCGCATTGACAGACCTCGAAAAGTTGAACTCTATAGGTCAGACTCGACTCAAAAAGTTGGTAAAACCAAACTCTTTAAGTCCACAGGACAGACCTCAAAAAGTCGAACTCTGCATGTCAGACTCGACTCGAAAAGTTGGTAAAACCTGACTCTTTAAGTCCACAGGACAGACCTCGAAACGTTGAAATCTGCAGGTCAGACTTCAAAAAGTTGCTAAAACCAAACTCTTTAACTCTATAGGACATACCTCAAAACGTCGAACTCCGCAGGTCAAACTCGACTCAACAAGTTGGTAAAACCCAACTCTTTAAGTCTATAGGACAGACCTCAAAACATCAAACTCTGCAGGTCAGACACGACTCAAAAAGTTGGTAAACTCCAACTCTTTAAGTGTGCAGGACAGACTTCAAAACGTTGAACTCTGCAGGTCAGACTCGAATCAAAAAGTTGGTAAAACCCAACTCTTTAAGTCTGCAGGACAAACCTCGAAACGTCGAACTCTGCAGGTCAAACTTGACTCAAAAAGTTGGTAAAACACAACTCTTTAAGTCTGCAGGACGGACCTTGAAACGTCGAACTCTGCAGGACAGAATCGACTTAAAAAGTGGGTAAAACCCAAATCTTTATGTCTGTAGGACAGACCTCAAAACGTTGAACTCTGCAGGTTAGACTTGACTCAAAGAGTTGGTAAAATCAATGTAGCACAAGCACCAAGCATGCCACACAAATCTAAGTTTTACATGGCATTCTGAGGGAAGGGTACCCCAACACAGATCAGAAGTGCTAAAAATAAGTACTAAATCGGAAATGCTGGAAAAAAAAAACCAAGGTAAGAACACTTAGTAAAATATTGCATTGTATTGAATGAATCATACAGGCTACAACTGGAGGTCATTCAAAACAAAATATAGACAAGACTAAGAACTAAAAAGTGTCAGAAGCTGAATTCTGCCCGAGCTCCACTGATGAGGGAAGACTCCTCGGAGTAGCACTAGCTGGAGGCAGCTCGGTGGAAAGGACAGAAGTAGAAATCTCGGTCACAGAAGCTGATCGAGCTATAGCACAATGAGTGTACTTAGACACAATGTCTATCCATTCCTGGAACTCCCTCAAACGAGTGTCGTAAACCGCATCCATTCAGGGATTGTATAACCTCTTGTTGGCTAGGACGTTAACAGCAAGTTTAGCGAACTGGGCTTTGGTGTCATTCACTCCCAAAAAGTAGTTGTTATTCACCACAGGTGCAAGAAGTAGCTTCAGGGCCTGGGTAAACACCCTGAAACCCTTATAATCCCGGACAGCTTGAGCAGAAGCCTCCTAAAGTTGACCCAGGTAATCCCGGACAGCCATTTCCAGCTCGGCCTTCTCAGTTCGGAGCTTCTTGATGACCTGCTCCAACTCAGTCTCTTTCTCCAAGTGTTTATCTGAAGCAGCTTGGAGGCTTGCAACGGAGTTAGCCCCTAGAGTCATCAGTTCATTCACTTGAGCCTGGAGCTGATCCATAAGGGCCCTAAATTCTTGGTTCTTGGACTTAGTCAAGTCTTTGATCTTCTGTCCACACTCGAAGGATCTCTTCTTCAGCTCGGCGATTCTCTCCTCCAACCTAACCATGTTGGTAGAGGACGAAGCCAGACTCGTAAAGGCCTCTAGGACAACCAGAGACAGTTGCACAAGCAAGTTATCAAGTATGAGGACTACCACCAAGTTGAGGTACAAAGTATCACAAGGAAAATGTGGCTTACATATTTAATGGCCAAAGCCAGCCTCAGCGAGCTGCTGGAAGGACCTCTCCGAGATATTATTCTGCCCGGAAACAGCATCTTCCTCTCCTTGGATGAGAGGATCTTCAATACCCTTAGGGATGGGGTCAGGTCTTCCCCTCTTCCTCGATCTGCCCTTTTGAGACCACAGTAAGTTCAGCTCTACCTTTCCTCTAAAGAGGAATCTCCTCTTCAACCTCATTGCGAACACTATTGTCATTGGTGGTGGTGTTGGTCCCTTGAAAAGGCTTTGGCAAAGTTTAGAGGGGGGGTGAATAAACTTAATACTTAAAACTTTTGGAGTTAACAAACTCAACAACTTCAAGAACTTTGTTGATTGCTCGCAGTCCGTCGACACTCGCAGTCTGCGACTATTGACTTTACTGAATTTGTTGCAGCGGAATATATTCAAATTAAGCCTTATTACTTGTTGTTAAAATATGATACCAAGTATTAAATACTCAGTAGTGTATGTGTGTGAATCAGTTGCTAGTTCAGTAGATTGATGTGCTAAATGTACTAAACGCAGAATATAAATGCAGAAAGTAAGTAGGCAATTTTTATAGTGGTTCCAGGTGGTGTAATCCTGTCAGTCCACTCTTCTCCTGTGATGTTGGAGGTAATTCACTAGAGATCCTTGAGGTAGCAGTTACAAAAATCCCTAAGTTGTTTGTCCTTCACCAATAACTATGGCTTTACAAACTGAACACTTGGAATAGGTAGGATTGCTGCTCCAAAGTCTACCACTGGTCCTTGAAAGGTAGGATTGCCTCTTCACCTGCTCCACCACAAACAACAGTCCTTGACACACAAAAGTGCTTCACTGTCTTCAGCAGGTTTCTTGTAAAAGAAATTTTGAATCAAGTAAGTGATTCAGCTTTCAGCAGCTTGATCAGGATGATATGATTAGTAGCATGGATTCTTCAAGTGTGTAAACTTGATGTAGCTTGATGATGTAATACACTTGAAGAAGTTTACTGGATCAGTAGCTTTAAGTTCAGTAAGGTCTGCAGGGTGATTTCTTGATAAGAATCTGAAGCTCAAGATTATTTGTTGTTTTTCTCTCAAAAATCATCATCATTTTCTGTAACATGGGTCTTCTATTTATAGGTGAGAATCCTTGTGACTTATGTTTGAAATTCAAACATAGCTATTTTAGATTTGTCCCATCTTGACTTGCTTTCTGTCCCTGTACATAGTACTAACACTGTCAGTTTACTTTTTGTCAGATTTCAGACTGACCACCCTTTGACTTGTATCCATTGGATAAACCTCTATTTCTTTCCAACGTCCATTTAATCTTGGCTATTGATTTGCTGACAAAATCAAGAGTTGTTATCTGTCCTTTTCTTTGTAATCTTCCAATGTAACCTTTGATTAAATCGAAACATGTGTTCAGCAGGTTCCTGTGTATGTAAGTTTGCTGAAATACATATCAGTCAGCCGATCCAGGGTTGCTGTGTATATAAAATACTGCAGCTGACTTCTCTTATATCTAACTTTAATTATGAAGATAGATTACACCATTTTGATCATAACTAAGTTCCAATCACCACTTAACTTATGGAACTTAGACCTTGTACACAAGGTATACACAATCAGTTTAGGTCATCACAGACTTCCCTAAATTCTGATTCCATATCCTTGACTTTAAATACTAAGTTTGATCCCTTAGCCTTCAATAACTGAGTTTAAGCCCTCGGCCTTCAGTCTTCAGCAGCTTCCTAAACTAGTCTACTGACTCAGGTACCCTACTGATCTAGACTAGTCTGCTGATGAAAGTCAGCTGACCTTTTACAGTGCTTGTTTGATCAAACCTATACAAAAATTAAACTCTAATAAACCTATACATTTGATCTAGACATCTTTTTGCCTATGATCTATAACAGCTAGTCTGGCACTCGTCACTAAAACTTAAAAATAAGTCCAACAATTTCCCCCTTTTTGGTGATGATGCAAATACCCTCCTTACAGCAAAGCAAAAAGAGTAAAAACAAAAACAGAAAATTCAGTCATTTCTCATTATAATCAGATTGTTCAAAAGATATTACAATCTAGATTCAACAAAAATAACTGCAAGTGTAAGTATGCTGATCTAGTTTCTTCTTTCCCTTTCCGGCCTTTCTTTCTCTTGCTGCTCATGATATTCCCTTATATCTCTTACCATTTCTCTCATCCATTGATTTTCAATAAGGGAAAAATCAATATGGGGATTCACTTCCTTCCACCATTTTCATGCCTCGGGTAGAGTAAGGTTGATCTGATGTACTCTGAAGCCTAAACTCATGTATAACTCTTTGAACTCATTCAGTGAATCTTTAGCTGATGTAATAGGTAGACTCCTTCCACCTCTACCACCTCTTCCACCTCTGTGTGAAGATATTAAGGCTTTAACTCTTGATTCCCAAAACTTAAGCCCTAAAAAGGAATTTAGTCCTTCATGGAAGCCCTTGTCATGGTAAGGTCTTCTCTTGTTGTAGTAAAGCTTCTTATATTCTTTGAAAAGATCATCGGTAAGTGGAGGTCTTCCAGGTGCAGGTTCTCTGTATGCATTGGTGTCAGCCTCCCATTTCTTATGTGTAAAATTTATGGCAGCCTCTTTTGCTACGGCTGTTTGGCTCTCTTCCCCCTTATTGACATCATCAACAAAACAGGACAGCAGGCCATGAACACTATCTTGTGTGATCACTAAGTTGTTCAGTTGACCCTCCATTATCTCTGTTCTAGTATCAACTGTAGTGATCCTTTCTTGCATTGTCTGCTCCAGTAGATTGATCCAATCCAGTAGAGTGAAGTGTTCCAGCAGGCTCAGCCACAGCAGGCTTGGGTGCCTCAGCAAGTTTATCAAGTTTCTAGTGAATGGATGTAAACTGATCTTTCAAGAAATTTCCCTTCATTGTATTGCCTTGTCTAATTCCTTTTACATCTAGAGCAAGGTCAGCAAGAGCATATTGAGTGGAAGTAATATTGGAAGCAACAGTTTTAGTAGTTCTTCCTCTATTTTCCACTAGATTCATCAAGTCTTCAAACCTTTGCTCTTGCCTGTCAAGTTGAGTTCTTAGCCTTTTATGTCACTTCTGACAGCCCTCAACTCATCCAACACCTGTGCTGGTACCCCACCAGCCATATGTCCAGCAGCTTCATCAGCAGGCTCTTCAACATTGTATTGTGCCCTCTGTCTGCTGACAACCATGGCTCTACTCATGTCCCTTCCAGCAGGGGCAGGACTTTCTTCAACCATAGCACCAAGAATATCATCCATAATTGGATCTTGTGCAGGTTCCTCAAAAATTGGTACAAATGCCTATGGTGGATCAACAGCAATAGGTTCTTCCTTAGGCATTTGAAACTCCTCATCACTGAAGTCATAGTCCAGCAGTTGTTCATCCTCATCAATAACAGCAGTCTGCTGACTATCTTTCCCTTCAGTGACCTTTACTCCAGTAGGCTCTACTACAGCAGCTTGTTCTTCAACAACAGCAGGGGTTTCCTCCAAACCCATCATCAGTTCCAACCTTTGCCCAAGTGCTGTTTGGTCCTCAGCAACTTGTACCACCAGTTCTGACCGTTGTTCAGGTGCTGTTTGAACCTCTGCAGCCTGAACCACCTCAAAACGTAATGGTGATTCTTCCAATCCCATCACCATGTCCAATCTCTGTCCAATCACTGTATGTTCCTCAGTGAGTAGGACCCTCTCTTCCACAAAAATGAAAGGAAATATAGCCAAGTTTTCCTCTAGAGATCCTCAAGCATCAGCAATCTCTTGTAAAGTATCAGCAGATTTAGAGATAGTGCCCTGAGTATCAATCCATTTCTGATATTAAACTGAATCTTCAGAACTAACATCAGGCTCACTATGTTCAATAACTCTTTCTTCATCCAAACCTTCAGTCTGCTGATCCTCAGGATTCATATCTGCCTCCACAACCTTGAATGCATCAGATGTGCCAACCATCCTTTTACCTCCAAGGTTTATCCCATCGTTGATTAAGGCCTCCAAATCATCTATGGTGAGATCTTCCATATCCTCATCCATTTGACTAGTCTGCTGGCCCTCAGCAGGCTTGCCAGCATCAGTGAACTGTTCTGCACTTTGTTCATTTATCATAGTAGTTCCACTGGCTTCTCCTTGATGTGGGGGATGACCATCATCAGAATCAGATGATGATGAATCATCACTGTTTGGTCCATCTCTAGGAGTCTTGAGCATAATGCCTTCTTCTCCCTTCTCTTTTCCAATAATTTCCATTAATCTCATTTCCAACAGGGAGGTATCAACCAAGTCAAGCAAATTTTCCACTCCTAAATTTTCAAAAGCCCACTCCTCAAAGTCTGTCATAGGCTCAGCAGCTGATTTTTGTCTCTTGTAAAATCCAAACTTTCATTGGAAATAATCAGCAACCAGCAGGAGTGTAGGATCAACATACCCTTCCTTCTTTTTCTTTTCTTTCAAAGGGCATAGTTGGCTTTCTGGGAGCTGTTTGTCCACTTTGTTGACCTCCAAAGGACTCAACAAGCAGATTCAGAGTTTCCTCAACAGATGCTTCTAGGTCGGTAGGTTTCTTAGGTTGTACATTTGTACCTAACACCTCCATCTGTTCCACACTTGTTTCCCTCTGACTTACATGCTCATCAGCAGGGTTAGCAGCAGACTGCTCTTCCCCCTGAACTATTGCAGAAATTGCATGGTCTTGTACTATTATATCAATATCCACAGCAGGTGCAGACTCAGTAGTCTGATGTGGTTCTTCGGTAAGCTCAGTAGGTTGCTCAACAACAACCTCTCCAGTTTCAGTAGGCATAACAATTTTTAAAGGTTCAGCTTCAATAGCCTCTTGTTCTTCTTCTTCCCTTTGTTCTTCAAGGACCCTCAGTTCCTTGCCTTTTCCATGCTTCTTTTTCTTAGTAATTTCCGTCATTCTCTTGGAAAGTTGCTCTGATTCAACTTCAGCAGCTTTCTTCTTCCTTGTAATTTCAGTAGGGTTAGTAACTTCAACTTCAACTGGACCCTCAGTAGACTTAGCAGTCTCTGTTGTCTGCTTCCTTGTTTTCCTAGGCTGTAGCATTTCTGTGATTTTTCTTGTGTCAGCAGCCTTCCTTTTCTCAGCAACTTTCTTGGGTGCAGCAGATTTAACAGCTTGCTTAATCTGCTCACCACCAGCATCACCATCTCCATCATTATCACTTTCAGTTGCTTCAGCATCCACATCTTCATCATCATCCAAACCAGGGATGAGATAGCCAATCTCCTTCTTATATCTGGACTTATTTATTTTCTCAGGTGCAACATCAGCAATCCCCAAATGATTCAGCAGGGCCTGAATCATCAAACCCAAAGGTAAAGCTTTGGATTTCCTTGTCCATTCTCTTTCCTCAGTTATCACTTTCTTCATATATTGGACAAAGAATCCATCCCAATCAAATTTCATGCTTTTGCAGATGATGATTAATAATTCAATCTTGGGTCCTGATAAAGTATCCAGGCTTACACTGAGTCCCAAGATATTCTTTGCTATTATCTTACTCAGCAGGTTGTACTCCATTCCTATATGCTTCACATTGATGCTCAGTGTTGATTTAATAGCATCATTGGTCTTTATTCTGTCAACAAAATCCAATTTTGACAGTCCCATTTCCTCAGGATTAGTTGGAGCATCGATTACCGGTGCAAAACCAAAAGCTTCCCTCAACAGGTTTGAGGAAACTTCAATCTCCTGGCCATTCACTGTTGTAGTAAATGCCTCTCTTCCTTCTTTTATCACAATGTTTCTCCAGAAATTAACAATATTGGTGTAAGATGTTATTTCCAGTCTTATATTGAGCACATCTTCCAATCCTTCATATCATCTAATTCTTCTACCAATATTGATAGCCAACTCAGTTTTGTTAGCATCAACAACAAAGCCTCTGACACTTTGGCTTGTTCCGATGTGAATATCATCCTTGTCCGCCATTAGAATTTTGAAAAAGATGAAGAAGAAAACTTTCAAATCTGTGTTCACACGGTATGTTTGCAGAGAAAATCAATCTAAAATTTGTAAGTAGGAATAGGTAGTTGAGAGTGTTAGGTAATGCATTGTACATGTACTGTAGCATTAACCACGATTAAATTTGAGTTAATGAGATCTTGACACGTGGCCCATAACTTATCCATAAAGATTTGTAACCGTCAGATCGTGTACCTGCGGTTATGAAGATAGAATAAATATCCCGGTCGTTTGCTTTATGACTTTTGTTAAAGTTTGACTGTAACGTATGTCTCAGCAGCCTTTGCTATCAGTGGACTTGGCTCAGCAGTCTGCTGATAAAGATGCCTCAGCAGCCTGCTGACAATGTTACTCTATTGAACTTCAATTCTTCATGTTTTGTCCAATTGATAATACAGAATGAAGTTTAATACCAATGACTGATCTGTCAAGTGAGCTCACCCAACATGACAAAGACCAATCCCCTTGGCAACTTCATTTGCTCAATGTCCAAACATAATTAGGTACATGGAATTGTTGATACCAATGACTAATCTGTTAAGTGAGCTCACCCAACATAGCAAAGACTAATCCCCTTGGTGAATTCCAGTACATTGTTGATCATAGGTGTATCAGTCAACTTTTATAATTCCAAGTTCAGTCCTTAACTTAGCAAATCTTTCACTGTCCAATGGTTTTGTGAAAATGTCAGCAAGTTGATCCTCAGTAGTGATGTAAAGAACCACCACATCTTTCTTTTCAAGATGATCTCTTATAAAATGATGTCTCACGTCAATATGCTTGGTTCTTGAGTGCAAAACAGGATTTTCTGTGATTGCAATTGCACTTGTGTTGTCACACATTACAGGAATTTCTCTTTCTTCAATTCCATAATCCCTTAATTGTTGTCTTAACCACAATATTTGTGCACAGCAACTTCCAGCAGCAATATATTCAGCTTCGGCAGTGGAAGTTGATATTGAATTATGTTTCTTGCTAAACCAGGAAACCAGTCTATTTCCCATCAATTGACAGGTTTCTGTGGTGCTTTTTCTATCAATCTTGCATCCAGTATAATCAGAATCTGAGTAGGATATAACCTTGAAGCTTCCATCTTTTGAATACCATATTCCTACATCCAAAGTCTCTTTTAGATACTTGAGGATTATTTTGACTGCAGCTAAATGACTTTCCTTAGGCTTTGATTGAAATCTTGCACAAACACCTACAGCAAAGGATATATCAGGTCTGCTGGCAGTATGGTACAGCAGACTGCCTATCATCCTTCTGTATAAAGTTTGATCAACATTTTTGCCTTCTTTGTCTTCATCCAATCTAATGTTTGTACTCATAGGAGTTGATACCTTGGTGTTGTTTTCCATACCAAATTTCTTCAGCAGCTCCTTGGTATACTTGGTTTGATGAATGAAGATTCCATCTTTCATCTGTTTGACTTGTAAACCCAAGAAATAGTTCATTTCTCCGATCATACTCATTTAGAATTTACTTTTCATCAGATTAGCAAACTTTTCACATAGTAATTCATTTTCAGAACCAAAAATTATGTCATCAACATAAATCTGTACCAGCAGGGTGCTGTCTCCTTCATTGATTCTGAAAAGAGTCTTGTCAATGGTGCCTTCGGTAAAACCATTGTCCACCAAGAATTGAGATAGGGTCTCATACCATGCTCTTGGTGCTTGTTTCAAACCATAAAGTGCTTTATTGAGTCTGTACACTTTATCTTCTTGATCCTTAACTTCAGAACCAGGAGGTTGCTGAAAATAGACCTCCTCTTCCAAAATGCCATTCAAAAATGCACTCTTGACATCCATCTGATATAATTTGAAGTTTTTATAAGCATCATATGCCAAGAATAATCTTATAGCTTCCAATCTTGCAACAGGGGCATACGTTTCATCAAAATCTATTCCTTCTGCTTGAGAATAGCCTTTTGCTACTAGTCTGGCCTTGTTCCTTACAATGGTACCAGATTCATCCAATTTGTTTCTGTATACCCATTTAGTTCCAATTATATTTGCATTATTAGGCCTTTCCACTAGTTTCCAAACTTGATTTCTTTCAAATTCGTTCAATTCTTCTTGCATAGCAATTATCCAATCTGGATCTGATATTGCTTCTTCAACAACTTTAGGTTCCATTTGAGATAGAAAACAAGTGAACATTGCTTCTAATTGTCTTCTAGTCCTTACACCATGCTGTATGTTGCCAATAACTTGTTCAGCAGGGTGATCCCTTAACCATTATGGATTTTGGTTAGATTGATTCTCAGGAACATCATCTTCAGTAGGGTCTGCTGTTGCTTCAGCAAGAGGTTTAGCAGATCCTTGAACTGCTTCAGTTGTTGCACCAGTAGTGTTACCAGCAGGGTGTTCAGCAGGGGCAGAGTCAGAAACCTTTAACTCATTTATCCTTTCCAAAACATCAACATATTTTGGATCAGTGACTTGTTGATTCTCAGCAGGTTCTGAAGCTTCATTTTTCATTCCAGTGAACTTAGGTTCATCAAATACAACATGTATAGTTTCTTCATGTTTCAGTGTCCTTTTATTCATTACCCTGAATGCCTTGCTAACAGAAGAGTATCCCAAGAAAATTCCTTCATCTGATTTTGGTTGAAATGTCTTCAATTGCTCTTTTTTAATATAAAACATTTGCTTCCAAATGGATGGAAATAGGATATATTAGGTTTCCTTCCATTCCAAATCTCATAAGGTGCCTTCAGCAGCTTCTTGTTCACTGAGGTTCTGTTTTGTGTATAGCATGCTGTATTAACTGCTTCAGCCCAATATCTTTCAGGAAATAATGCTTCACAAATCATAGTTCTTCCCGCTTCTTTTAAAGTTCTTGTTTCTTCTCTCAGCAACCCCATTTTGCTGAGGTGTACCAACAGCAGCTAGTTGATGTAGCACACCATTCTACTCACAATATTCTCTTATAACTTTATTGAGAAATTCAGTACCCTTGTCTGATCTGATCTTCACTACTGTCAAACTTTTCTCATTTTGCAACCTCTTCAAAAGTTCAGGCATCTTTTGCAGTGTTTCACTTTTCTTGTTCACGAATACTACCCAAGTGTATCTTGAATAATCATCCATAACTACTAAAGTGTACTTCTTTCCTGTTACACTTGTTGGTGTTACTGGTCCAAAAAGATCCATGTGCATCAGCTCCAAAACTCTTTTTGTTGATTGCTTAGTTTTTGACTTGAAGCTAGATTTTGTTTGTTTACCTTGCTGACAGGCATCATATATAGCATCCTTCTTGAATGTGATCTTAGGTAAACCAATCACCAGTTTCTTCTTCACCAACTGATTAATATCATCAAAATTTAGATGATTCAACTTCTTATGCCATAACCAATTAAGTTCTGACTTGGTATGCACAATCAGGCAAGTTTCTTGAACAGCAGTAGACCAGTCCACAACATACATGTTTTGTTGTCTTCTTCCAGCCAACACAACTTGATCACCACTTTCACTAATGACAATACAGGTGCCCTTGTCAAAAGTAACCTTGTAACCCATGTCACAAAATTGTCCAGTGCTCAGTAGGTTGTAGTCTAGTCCTTCCACAAATGCAACATTCCTGATTGTTAATCCATTTCTCACAAGTGTGCCATATCCTCTTGTGTATCCTGGTGTGTTTTTGTTGCCAAAATTCACTCTTGGACCATCCTTTGCCACATAGTTTGACAAACAGTTCTTATTCTTTGTCATATGTCTGGAACATTCACTGTCAAAGTACCAGACACCCTACAAAACAAAGTTAATGTATTTTAGGTACCCAAAACTGTTTGGGTCCATGATGGTCCGTGGTAAGCATGACCCTTGGCAAGTTTCCATAAGGTCTTCTTTGAAAGGTATCATACTTTTGTTCATACATGTATTCTACACATCCATAAGATCTAACATTTGGTTGTGTAGGACTCACATATGCTTTCTGGCCTTTTGGTATGTAATGCTGTTTGGAGTGATTTCTTTTGTTAGAAGCACTAGCATAACCATTAGTTTGCTTTACGTAGGAACGACCACAGTATAGAGTCTGTTGAGGTCTCTGCCGAGGTCTTATATCAGTCCTCTTCTGATTCCATTGCTGAGGTTTTACCCTAGCAGTATGGTTATATCTGTTGTTTCTAGCAGTAGAAACAGGAATATTCCAATCATCATCAGTAGGGAACAGTCTACCTTTCTCCCTAAAATAAGTATCCCTTGAATGATTGACATTTTTAGTTTTAGGATTCTTATCCTTGGAATATTTCTGATTTTTACCCTTTTGTGGTCCAGTAGACTTGGTAGCAGGTCTGCTATCAGCAGGTCTAGAAGGTACATCAGCCCTAATTTTGGATTTATTCCTTTTGTTAGGTGCTGTTGACCTCTTTGACTTCTGATTTTGCTTTCTTGAAGTCTTCTCAATAGGCTTTACTGCTTCAGCAATCCTTTTGGGAGTTGGATCTTATGCAAGCACAAACTTAGGACCAATTCTGGTACTAGGTTCAGTAACCTTACTGGATCCACTCTTATTAGATTGTTGAGTTCCAAATCCAAGGCATGTTCTATCACCATAAGGCTTTCCAGATTTGAATGCAGTGGAGGAACAAGATTGTTCAGCAGTTTCAACAGCTACTGAATGTACAGCAGACTTGTGTTGATTCTGTCCAAACTCCTTTTCCTTACCCTTAAGAATTCTTAATTCAGCTTTTACTTCTGATTGAAGAGCTTCTTTTTCAGCCTTCACAATCTCATAACCAGATTGTATTATCCTCAGTTAATTAAGGATGGCATCCAAAGTTTCTTCATTGTCAGAATTTTTAGGATTTCAACCACAAGTTGATTCACAATCATTTTTAGCAGGAGTGTTTATAGATACAGAATTGTATACCTCCTCTGTTTCATCCATATTTTCCATTAAAGCATAATCATCCATATCAGCAACAAGTGCAGTATCATCAGATTCATTTCCTTTTTCTGATTCTACTTCATATCCTGATTCATCTTCAGCAACCATAGCTTTCTTGCCAGATCTTCTTTGTTGACTTTTTCTCTTCAGTAGGTCTGAACAATAAGGTCTGAAATGTCCAGGCTTCTTGTAATTGAAGCAAAGATAATCAGGTTCCTTCTTCTGTTTTAGTTCAGGACAGTCAGGTTTGAAGTGTCCTGGTTTCTTGCATTGATAGCACAAGTAGTCATTGTCTTTCTTGGATTCTTCCTTCTTCTTTTCACTAAACTTCTTTGTGAAATTCCTTGGAGAACCCATCCAGTTTACATCATTCTGATTTTCTTGCTCAGTAGGGAAATTTGCTCTTGCATCTCATCCAGTAGATCATCTTGAGCTCCTGATGTTTCTTCTTGATGTGTAGCAGCCAATGCAGTAGTCTTTGGTTCTTCTTTTTCAGTCTAAGGTACAAGTTTCTTACTGAATTCATAGGCTTTGAGATCTGAAAACAATTTGAAGGTGTCCTCTTCATGTAGACTTCTCATTTCTTCTATGGCAGTCACCTTCATCTCCCAAACTTCTTTTGCAGGTAATGCTTCCAAGATTTTTGAATTGATTTCTTCTTTTGAGTACTTTACACTCAATAGGGTGAGTTCATCCATGATTGCATTGAATCTTGACTCCATTTGTTCAATAGTTTCATTTGGTTTCATTTTGAACTCCTGGAACTTCTTCTTTGCCACACAGATCTTGTTCTTCTTGATTGCATCAATGCCTTCTGATAAGAGTCAACTTTGCATGACTCCGGCACTCTTTTAGCCCCCATTTTGATGCATATTTGGTATATTTTGACACATTAAGGTCTCAAAACGGGTTGGTGTCACATGTTTTAGAGCACAAGGGCTTTTATCATCTTTTGATGGTAAAGCCTCGTTTTTATTGATATTAACCCCATTCCGAGCACTTTTACTCTCCGGAATCGTTTGTGTGTCTTGTTCGTTCATGAGATTGTAGGGTCTAGGTGTCACGAGAACCCGGAAGACTAAGATTTATGATGATAAGTATGATCAAGGTGCAAGAATGAGCCAAGGAAGAAGAAAAATGAAGAAAAGGAAGAAAAATAGTTGGTATCTTCACGCTACGTTCTGTTCATCAGCAATTTGACCTATTCTTCAGGCATTTTCTGGTCATGGTTTCTTCATGAACGTTGTAGATAATTGAAAGAGATTTCCAACGCATTTTGAATCACTCAAATTGGAGTTATACACGCGAAGATATCATGGTTTTACTGCAGCCAGAAAACTGCATCATCTCAAACGCGCGTTTCAACTCTCAAACGCGCGTTTCAAACTGTTAATTTTTGGACAGCGAGTACATGAAGCGAAACGCGCGTTTGGGGACCTCTCAAACGCGCGTTTGGTGCCATTTTTCTACAGATTTTCACTCTATCTATAGATACAACCTCCAACGAATTTCATTAAATCTTTTCACAACCTTGGGCACTCTTTGACCCATTTTCCTTTGATTTTTGTAATAGCTAATTTCCACTTCCCTTAGCTTAAAAACACCAAAACATAGCTAGATTTTACCCCCTCTTAGCTTAGATTTCCATTTTCTCTCCTAAGATTACACCTTTTGTGTGAAGCTTTTTATTGTACATTTAGATCTCAACTCGAATTTCTCTCAATTTATGGTATATTTCTCTTCTCTTTTACTTATTATGGCTTTCATTTACTGTTTTGTGTATGTTTTGATTAGTATAATGAGTAGATAATCCCTTTTCATAGTCGAATCATGTGAAATTTGGTGAAATCACCCTTTGGGTGATGAAATTGGGAGTGGGTAGTGCATTTTATTGTTTAATCTTGCTTGTTTCATGTCTTAGAACTTATTTTAACATATTTGGGCTAGATTAGCTACCTAGGTCAAATTCACACACATCAACCTTACATATGTATTTTGCGGGAAGACGTGGGATAAGGGGTTCTAAGATCGCGGCGTAGACTCGGCTTAGTTGTTAAGCCCGAGCCCAATGCGAGGTTACTCGTTTTAACGTTTAAGCGGCTCTAGTGCATAACATGTCTTGTTAATGAATCTTCTTTAGGGAAGGGTAGTTAACATGGCATAAGGTGTTTGGAGAGAGTTGTTCGGACCTTAGCACCGGAATTAGGAGTATGCACCCGTGAAATTGATTGCGAGAGTTCGTTTGTTATGATGCACGCTCCCGGTTTTGTCTACCCTTAGGGTTGAAACTAGCTACTTTGATCATGGTTCGGCTATGCCCCTTAGTATAACGTTAAAAACCGAGTAGTTAATCTTCTTTCTTCCTTTTTTTTATCTTTAGACTCGTTATTAAAAATCACCTTAGTGTCGTTGTAATACACAAGCACTTTAAAAAGAATGATCACCTAGACTAAGTAACATGTTCGCTTTGGTACTCACAAACACTTTTCCTTTGGGTTCGACCTCGTACTCCTGTAGCTATGCTAGCAATCGACCCGGTACACTGCCGGTTAGAGAGTTAGTTTGCCTACGGTTTCGAGTCTTTATAAATTGTTTTTGGAGGGTGAATTTTAGCTCAATCAAAATGGCGCCGTTGCCGGGGAATTGTGTGCTATTTGTGATAACTTGCAAGTGAACCGAAGGCTTGGGCCTAGGTTTTATTTTATTGTTTTCTTGTTGTTTGCTTTTTGTAGTGCATGACCTGGAGATCTTAAACACCACTCGAGCCATACATAGACGGGATTGAGGCTTACGCGAGGCATAGAAATAGTCAAAGAAGAAAAGGTTATCAAGTAGATGAGTCAATTCCGGTCTTTGAAGAGAGTAGTTTGGGTGAGTTGGGAGAAGGATCCAGTATGGCACAAGACGGTGAACAACGCTTTGAAGGAAATTTAGGGGACAATAATGGGGTCCCGAATCAAAACCCGCCTCTTGGCAACAACAATGCACAAGGAGGTGGGAATGGACAAGGAAATAACATTGGGAATGTGAATGGGCAAATGCCATATAATGGTCAACATGAGGCCCAAGGGAATCAAATAGATCCCCTTATTATGCAACAGTTCAATGCATGGATGTTGAACCAATTTCAACAGAACCAAAATCAAGCTCACAATCAATGTGCGAACGCAATGCCCAATTGGTTTAACGGTCAGCAAGAGCAAAATCAAGGCGGTTTAACTTGTAGGGACTTCATGATGGCTCGCACGGCGATCATGGGGCATAACCCAATTCGAATGCCACCGGTAGCCGCTAATAATTTGGAATTGAATAGAAATATCATACATTTGTTGGGAGACAATGCTATATTCAAGGGGACCGCCATGGAAAACCCTCACTTGTTCATTGATCACTTTCTCCAAATAGTCGACTCAACGAAGATCAATGGGGTGAGTGACGAAGCGCTCAAACTTATGCTTTTCCCGTTCGCCTTGAAAGAGCAAGCCAATATATGGTATGACTCATTGGCTCATGACTCTTTGCACACTTGGGAGGACGTGGTTAGGACATTTCTATTCAAGTATTACCCAACATCAAAGACATTGGACATGAAAGAGGCTATTATCTTGTTTAATGCCTATGAAGGAGAAGAATTGTATGAGTCCTGGATAGATTTAAAAGCGTTATTGAGAGAGTTCCCGGGGCACGGCTTGAGACCTTTTGAGGTAGTTCATGCATTTTTCCGAGGGTTGGAGCCGGTGCACCAAGGGACCTTGCATGCTTCATGTAATGGGGATATTATGAGGATGGTACCATAGGTGGCTATAAATCAAATAGAGAAAATTGCCGAGACCTCAAAGCAATACGTGTCTTCAAGTAGAAAAGGGCCAAGGAGTAAAAAGCCGGGATTGGTCAAAGTGAAGGAAGTGGAGACAAATGAGCAATGTCAAGCTAAGGTACAAATGATGGAGCAAAGGTTGGAGAACCTTGAAAGAGAAAATGAAAAGGCAAGGCTTTGCCAAATATGTGGAGGCCAACATTCGGCTAAGGATTGTGGGATGACACAGAAATCTCAAAATATGTCATATCCACGATCCTGAATGCAAGGACAAGCTAGTTTTTCGTCACAAGATAGTCCAACCGATCTAGCCAAGAAAATGATGAACATGTATGCCATGGGGCAACTGAGTGCGGGGCACTTGAGCTAAAATCTGGTTATAAATCAATTTCAAAGCGCTGAACAAGGCCAACAAAACGAGCAACCGGTTGTGGATAATTCTCAATGTTATGAGGTGAATTATGTGGGGCAAAGTCAAGATGGTAATTATGATCAACAAAGTGATGGTTCTTGGAGAAATAATAATCAAGGTTGGAATCAAAACCATCAAGGGAAGAATTGGAACCGGTATTTTGACCAAGGCCAACACCAAGCTTATAGGCAAAATCAAAGTTCATTTTATCAAGCGCCTAACCAACAAGCCCAATACTATGCTCAACAATCTCAACATCAACAACAAGCTCACTACCAACAACCTCAAGTTCAATCGCAAAATCAAGGCCAAGGCCAAAGTCAAGGGCAAGGCCAACCTTTTCACGGACAATCTCAATTCTATCAACCCTCTGACCAAAGACAACAACAAGGGGGTACTTACCAAGCAACTCATCCACCACTTGCTCCCATTCCGCAAAAGAGCTCCACCGAAAATATTTTGGAACAAATGTGCAAGACCATGCTAGAAAAAAGAAAACATTTGAAAGATCAAGCTTGGGTTATGGGGGAACAAAATCAGGAAATGAGAGAGTTCAAGGTGAGCACGGGGTCCGCCATTCAGAATCTTGAAACACACATAGGGCAAATCACCGACAATGCCTTGGTGAACTTGAAAGGAGGCTTACCGAGCGACATGGAAAATAATCCCCAAAATGTGAAGGCCCTATTTTTGAGAAGTGGTAAAGAGGTGAATGTTGATAATGCTCGAGGAGAAAGGACTCAAAATCAGTCAAAGAGAGAAGGGGGTGTTGATTAAGATGATGATTTCTATAGGCCGGTTGAGGAAGAAGACTTGGAAAAAGGGAATATTGAGACAGAGTTGGAAGCAATGAGAAGAGAATTGAAGGCCGTAAAGGAAGAGTTGGTGAATGAAAATAAAGAGAAAATGACAGACAAGGAGAAGGATTTTGTGGCAATTGACATTGAAGAAGAGGAACCGAGTAAAGCAATGGAGAAAAAGGGCACAAGTGAGAACTCACCTCCACACGTGAAAGGTAAGAAAGGTATAATCCCGCCTCCCTCTCCCGATTTTGATTTAAGTACTTTACCCTACCCACCTAAAGGTCATAGACAAAGTCATTTGAACCAAGCTCAGAACCGTTTCATAGAAATTTTGCGTAAAATTGACTTGACCATTCCCTTTCTTGAAGCACTTGCAAACATGCCTGCTTATTGTAAAGTCTTAAAAGGCTTGTTAAATGATAAGAGTAAAATGGAAGGTTTGGTATGTTTGAATGAAGAGTGTTCGGCGATTTTTGATAGTAAGATACCCCCGAAAATGAGAGATCAAGGTGGGTTCACCATCCCTATTACTATTGGTGATACTGTGATTGAAAATGTGTTGTGTGACCTAGGAGCTTCTGTGAGCTTAATTCCTAGGGTCTTGTATGAAAATTTAGGGTTGGGTGAGCTAGAACCCACGGGGATGACCTTACAAATGGCGGATAGGTCGGTTAGGACACCTATGGTGGTAGCGGAGGATGTTCTTGTGCAAATAGATAAATTTACCTTTCCTATAGATTTTGTCGTCTTAGACATGGCGATGGATTCTAAGACTTCGGTTTTGCTTGGTCGTCCTTTCTTGACTACGAATGATGCTAACATAGATGTGAAGAGTGGTGATATTACTTTTCATGTGGGTAAGGAGAGCGTGACATTGAATGTGTATAAGTCTAAATCCCTCGCTTGTCATTCTATCGAATCCACTTTTGCTTGTGCTTGTGTTGCCACTAACCCACGGGAAGTTATGGAGCTAATTGAAGAGGACGCGGTGAATGCACAAAAGGTCGTTGATGGAGTGAAGATCAAGACTGAAGATAAACCGGGATTGCCCGTCTCACCATCATTGTCTCAACCGGACCATAAGCCACTCATCATAGAACCGGGAATTGAACTCAAAGGCAATGTGAAGAAAAGAAGCACTCCAAGCAAAGGGCACCTTAAAGAGAAACCGGAGCGGGAACCATAAAAGAAAATATTGAGTGTTTGGCAAGAGGTAACTTCACGAGCTAGAAGAGGTACCCCATGTGTTAACTCCACCCCTTTAAAACCCCCTCGCGGTGTCTCTCATGAATATACTTATAATTGATATGCTATGTGTTAGGGTGCTTTGTGATGCTTTGTGGTTCGGGTCGTTGGTTTGAGTCTTTTGTGGTATGAGTCTGTTTGGTGCCAATAAGTCGATGCTAACGACGTTAAACAAAGCACTTCTACCTTTTCTCGCCTGTGCCAATAGTATAACTTTGAAAAAATTGGCACTTTATAAGTCATCCCGTCAAGCCAATGACACAAAACAAAGGCGCTTGGGGGAGGCAACCCACCTTTTTGGTAGTAATAATGTGTTTGGAGTGGTCTTTGGGTGCAAGAGGGGAGAGTTTTGTCTTAAAATAGAGGTTGGGGTGAGAATTTCTTTTTGGTTCCGGATCTTGTACGTAGACGGGGATGTTTTTTTGTGAGCCTCTGTGGTTTAATTTTATGCATGGATGCTCTGTGTTTCTTTTGATTATCTTTACATCCAATGCGATTCCCGTCTAGTATGCTTGATATGCTTCGAGTCGTTATTTGTGGCATGGCTTCTATTTTTTATATATCTCGTATCTATCACCTTTTGGCACGTGGAATTTCCCGTGCATGTGTTTGCCTTGGTTTTTGTTTCTATGGTTTTAGATACTCGAGATGGAGCTTACCAGAAGATGTCATGTGGGCTACTAGTGCGCCTTTCTTCCAGGTTTTGGTAAAACAGCTAAGTCTTTTGCTCTGTTTCTCTCTCACACACTGAGGACAGTGTTGCGTTTAAGTGTGGAGTGGGAGACTTAGCCGTTTTCTTGTTTTTGTTGTTAAATATACCTTATATGTGTTGAAACTCAGTCTTTGACCGGTTTCGAGTCGATTTTTGGGCAATTTTTAAAAAATTTCAAGGGTTTTCAACACCGTGGGTATGTGTAATGCTCACATTTGAGTGGTACTTGTTTTAGTGGGATTTCGAACGTGTCCATTTTGATTCAGTCTTATATTGGAAATGGAGGCTTATTATACACGTTAAGCTACACCTGTACACAATTTGGTTGCTACACTCACTCATATCCCTAGTATTCGAGGCGAAATAGAAAGGTTTCTTAGGTAGGATGGCGCTTTTTTGACCCGACCAGAGCAAAATAAGCCTAATCCCGAACATATGACCCTCTTAGCCCCTCTCAGCCTTGATAGAATGGTCTGACCACCATTCATTTTACAGCCGTTTTGTTACGCAGTCAGAAAACCTTAACCCTGAGCCTTATGTTTGGTCACGTTCCCTTTGATCACCTTACGAGTGAATCTAGTCTTTTGATGAGACACACTTGCTAAGAAAAGTGTGGGGTGGTAGGTTTTGTGATATCGATGTTGGGTTAGTGTTCTTCTTGTTTTGGGGGAGCTATAAGGCGGAGTGGAGGTTATGTTGGTAATTTTTGTTTTGGGTTGGCCCAAAAAAAAAAAAGAGGTCCCTTTTCTCTTTTCTTTCAAAAAAAAAGAAAAAAATCAAATCAAAGTTCAAAATAATTGAGAAGTTCTCAATGAATAAAAGCTCAGAGTTTATAGAAATAAAGGATTGGAATCAAAGTGATGAGCTTAAAAGTGATCTTTATGATGTTGGAGTTGGGATAGTTAGATAGGTGCTAATGTATTCGATCTTGCTTCATGACGCTTGAAACATAGTTGAGTTTGGCAATGAGTTCGGGTATGTTAGTATCCTATAGTTCCCAAGTGCTTAAAGTAATCAAAGAGGTGTTTGGATGGTTTGTATGGTAGAGATGAAGTGGTACACTTGCTGATTAGGTTCACTCGTACTTCTTTTTCTCCAGTTCCTAAATATCATTTTCAGTTAACCCCAATACCCTAGCCTAACGTTATAACATTAAAGTCCTACTTGATCGTATCTATCCTTTGTGGCCTCGATTAGTGGAGATGCTAGGTGGTATGAGATTTGAGTGTAGACATGTTGATTGGGATTCAAACCCAATAACCTTTTTGGGTACTTGTTCTAGCTTTGCACCACACACACACTCCATTTTCTTTATAATAATGTATTGCGGTGTACATATTCGTTGTCTTACTTGTCAAGTATACCTCGAAAGTGTGAGTATTGCACATACGTCACAAAGTTGAATCCCTTGGTTTAGCTTAAAACGCCTAATTTACTCGAGGACGAGCAAAGGCTAAGTGTGGGGTGGTTGATAGGAGTCAACTTTGCATGACTCCGGCACTCTTTTAGCCCCCATTTTGATGCTATTTGGTATATTTTGACACATTAAGGTCTCAAAACGGGTTGGTGTCACATGTTTTAGAGCACAAGGGCTTTTATCATCTTTTGATGGTAAAGCCTCGTTTTTATTGATATTAACCCCATTCCGAGCACTTTTACCCTCCGGAATCGTTTGTGTGTCTTGTTCGTTCATGAGATTGTAGGGTCTAGGTGTCACAAGAATCCGGAAGGCTAAGATTTATGATGAGAAGTATGATCAAGGTGCAAGAATGATCCAAGGAAGAAGAAAATTGAAGAAAAGGAAGAAAAATAGTTGGTATCTTCACGCTACGTTCTGTTCATCAGCAATTTGACCTATTTTCTGGTCATGGTTTCTTCATGAAAGTTGTAGATAATTGAAAGAGCTTTCCAACGCATTTTGAATCACTCAAATCGGAGTCCTACATGCGAAGATATCATGGTTTTACTACAGCCAGAAAACTGCATCATCTCAAACGCGCGTTTCAACTTTCAAACGCGCGTTTCAAACTGTTAATTTTTTGACAGCGAGTACATGAAGCGAAACGCGCGTTTGGGGACCTCTCAAACGCGCGTTTGGGGCCGTTTTTCTGCAGATTTTCACTCTATCTATAAATACAACCTCCAACGAATTTCATTCTATCTTTTCACAACCTTGGGCACTCTTTGACCCATTTTCCTTTGATTTTTGTAATAGCTAATTTCCACTTCCCTTAGCTTAAAAACACCAAAACATAGGTAGATTCTACCCCCTCTTAGCTTATATTTCCATTTTCTCTCCTAAGATTACACCTTTTGTGTGAAGCTTTTTATTGTACTTTTAGATCTCAACTCGAATTTCTCTCAATTTATGGTATATTTCTCTTCTCTTTTACTTATTATGGCTTTCATTTACTGTTTTGTGTATGTTTTGATTATTATAACGAGTAGCTAATCCTTTTTCATAGTCGAATCATGTGAAATTTGGTGAAATCACCCTTTGGGTGATGAAATTGGGAGTGGGTAGTGTTTTTTATTGTTTAATCTTGCTTGTTTCTGATGACGGTCGATTTGTACCCATTATTCTGCAATCTTTACCCTTGATTTTGATGTAAAATAACCTTAAGAGAGTGATAATAAGTCATTAAGTGCCTAATTTAGATATACCCCGTGTTACGATTTATTATTATGCATTTCGGTAATTTATCAAGTATTTGGTATTACAAACTATGTTTTTGAATGATAAATACAGTGAGCCATATGGACGGACTACGGAGAAGGAGTTAAAGATCCGGACAATGCGAGCCCGGCAAAAGATAGAAGACGGAGCCCGAAGCGAGGAAAGGCTCGGTCGACCGAGCCCACTATTCGGTCGACCGAGTGGACTTAAAGCCCAAATAGCGAGTCCAAAGCATATTACTTAAGTCGGTTAGGGTTTAGGGAAGCCGATCCTTAGTCGGTTTCTAAGTCGGTTTTGAGCTCTATATAAACACATTGTCATTAGTATTATGTATTCATTCATACATTGATTCAATCTTTCATAAAAGAGCACAACAAATTGAGAGTTTTTCGGCAAGTTAGGGGCCGCAACAATGTAAGCCCTTAATCTCCATGTTTTATTTTCAAGTAATTAATTCTTCCAATTACGTTCTTATCGTTTGAATTAATTAAACATAGCTAGATGATGTGATTCTCGGCTATGACGTTAGGTGGTGGTGACACCTTGTCAATGAGGATCCCATGACCTACGTCATAATCTAGATTCATTCATGACTCTACTCGATGTAATTAATGTGTATCAATGATAGTTTATATAAGTGATGTATGAATTGTTTGTTTAATCTGCGTTCGTATAAGGAAACACCGAGAGGTTATTTCTAGGATGTAATTAGGGTTGAATTCGTCCGGGTGACCGAGCAAAGTCGTTCGGTCGACCGAGCCCCTTTACTCGGTCGACCGAGCCCTAATTTTGTCGATTAAGTCTGCCACGTCTTTATGGTGGGTTTAACCTAGTTGAATTTACTTTCTCAGTAGGTATGGCTACGGCTACGTCGCTCGTCAGTTTTTCATTAGCGTATTATTAAGAAATACCAATATAAGACGTCTAGTTCGGCTCATGAACGATCTTTCGGGACTTGCAGCAAGATCTAGATTAGTTTTGTATTAGGGAATTGTCGACACCTAGTCATACGTAAATCGTAGATTAACAAGAAACTATACCAAGTAATTGTTAATAGGACGAGGGCTTGAGCGATCGTTTAGGAAGTACGCCTAACCATAGGAATGTTGCCTAAGCGAGGTGTACGGTTAATATCGGCATCCTTAGAGTAATGAGCGTGTGACTTATATGAGATGGAAACCCAAAAGGTGAAGTCACGTAACAATACCACAGTGATCTAGTAACCTAACCGGTGCTAAGTCAAGTTAAGGGGATGACTCCCGTAGCCAATTAAGTATGAATACGGCCATTGACGAGTTAATGAGTTAAGTTATTTTATATAAGTTGTCTTGGTCCGATCGATAACGTTGGTAATTGGAAGGTTAATTACGAGTTTGTTTATCTTATTTTGTCTTTTATGTTGGTCTTAGTACTTGTTGTCCAATAACGAATTAGGTGAGTCAATTATTTAAACCTAGGGTCCACATTTTGATTCCCTGAGGGACCGACCTTGATTCACCATCGCTATGCTATGATGTACCTAGTGCTATTGCTAGTATTTGGTGGTCAAGTAAAATAAATTTATAACCTGATTGACCCCGTCATCAGTTTCATGTCTTAGAACTTATTTTAACATATTTGGGCTAGATTAGCTACCTAGGTCAAATTCACACACATCAACCTTACATATGTATTTTGCGGGAAGACGTGGGATAAGGGGTTCTAAGATCGCGGCGTAGACTCGGCCTAGTTGTTAAGCCCGAGCCTAATGCGAGGTTACTCATTTTAACGTTTAAGCGGCTCTAGTGCATAACAAGTCTTGTTAGTGAATCTTCTTTAGGGAAGGGTAGTTAACATGGCATAAGGTGTTAGGAGAGAGTTGTTCAGACCTTAACACCGGAATTAGGAGTACGCACCCGTGAAATTGATTGCGAGAGTTCGTTTGTTATGAAGCACACTCCCGGTTTTGTCTACCCTTAGGGTTGAAACTAGCTACTTTGATCATGGTTCGGCTATGCCCCTTAGTATAACGTTAAAAACCGAGTAGTTAATCTTCTTTCTTCCTTTTTTTATCTTTAGACTCGTTAGTAAAAATCACCTTAGTATCGTTGTAATACACAAGCATTTTAAAAAGATTGATCACCTAGACTAAGTAACACGTTCGGTTTGGTACTCACAAACACTTTTCCTTTGGGTTCGACCTCGTACTCCTGTAGCTATGCTAGCAATCGACCCGGTACACTGCCGGTTACAGAGTTAGTTAGCCCATGGTTTCGAGTCTTTATAAATTGTTTTTGGAGGGTGAATTTTAGCTCACTCACCTTCACAGATTAATTGCAACTTATCCCAAAGTTCTTTTGCAGTCTTGCAATCCTTCACTTTCATGTACATATTGCTATCCAAGGTTCTGTATATGATATCAATAGCAATGTTGTTGAGGTTTGCTCTTTTTCTATCTTCAGCATTCCATTCTCTTTTTGACTTTGGAATGTACTGAGTTTGATTATCCACAGTTATAGCTTTTGTGATTTCCAGTGGTCCATCAATCAGCACATTCATCATCTCATCATGTGTTGCAGCTAGAAAAAGCATGCGTACGACGTTTATACTCATCAAAATGATCTAAAGAACACATCAACATTTTTCTAGCATACTGGTTGTTATCCATGATGCAAAGCTTTGAAAATCAGAAACTTGAAAAAGTTTTCAAAGTATTTTCACAAGCACAACAAGTAGGATTACTTCAGAATAGAAGCACTGCTATGATACCAATTGTTGGTCTCTTGAAAAGGCTTTGGTTAAGTTTAGAGGCGGGGGGTGAATAAACTTAACACTTAAAACTTTGGGAGTTAACAAACTCAGCAACTTCGTAGCCTGCTGATTGCTCAGTAGTCTGCTGACACTCAGTAGTCTGCTGACTATTGACTTTACTGTATATGTTGCAACGGAAATATTCAAATTAAGCCTTATTACTTGTTGTTAAAATATGATACCAAGTATTAGATACTCAGTAGTGTATGTGTGTGAATCGGTTGCAAGTTCAGTAGATTGATGTGCTAAATGTGCTAAATGCAGAATATAAATGCAGAAAGTAAGTAGGCAATTTTTATAGTGGTTCCAGGTGGTGTAATCCTGTCAGTCCACTCTTCTCCTGTGATGTTGGAGGTAATTCACTAGATATCCTTGAGGTAGCAGTTACAAAAATCCCTAAGTTGTTTGCCCTTCACTAATAACTATGGCTTCACAAACTGAACACTTGGAACAGGTAGGATTGCTGCTCCAAAGTCTTCCACTGGTCCTAGAAGGGTAGGATTGCCTCTTCACCAGCTCCACCACAAACAACAGTCCTTGACACACAAAAGTGCATCACTGTCTTCAGCAGGTTTCTTGTAAAAGAAAGTTTGAATCAAGTAAGTGATTCAGCTTTCAGCAGCTTGATCAGGATGATATGATCAGCAGCTTGGATTTTTCAAGTGTGTAAACTTGATGTAGCTTGATGACGGAATACACTTGAAGAAGTTTACTGGATCAGTAGCTTTAACTTCAGTAGGGTCAGCAGGGTGATTTCTTGATAAGAATCTAAAGCTCAAGATTATCTGTTGTTTTTCTCTCAAAAATCATCATCATTTTCTATAACAGGGGTCTTCTATTTATAGGTGAGAATCCTTGTGACTTATGTTTGAAATTCAAACATAACCGTTTTAGATTTGTCCCATCTTGACTTGCTTTCTGTCCCTGTACATAGTATTGACACTGTCAGTTTACTTTTTGTCAGATTTCAGACTGTCCACCCTTTTACTTGTATCCATCGGATAAACCTCTGTTTCTTTCCAACGTCCATTTAATCTTGGCCATTGATTTGTTGACAAAATCAAGATTTGTTATCTATCTTTTTCTTTGTAATCCTCCAATGTAACCTTTGATTAAATCGAAACATGTGTTCAGCATGTTCATGTGTATGTAAGTCTGCTAAAATACATATCAGTCAGCTGATCCAGGGTTGCTGTGTATATAAAATACTGCAGCTGACTTCTCTTATATCTAACTTTAATTATGAAGTTAGAATACACCATTTTGATCATAACTAAGTTCCAATCACCACTTAACTTATGGAACTTAGAACTTGTACACAAGGTATATGCAATCAGTTTAGGTCATCATAGACTTCCCTAAATTCTGATTCCATATCCTTGACTTTAAATACTAATTTTGATCCCTTAGCCTTCAATAACTGAGTTTGAGCCCTCAGCCTTCAGTCTTCAGCAGGTTCCTAAACTAGTCTACTGACTTAGGTACCCTACTGATCTAGACTCGTCTGCTGATGAAAGTCAGCTGACCTTTTACAGTGCTTGTTTGATCAAACATATACAAAAATCAAACACTAATAAACCTATACATTTGATCTAGACATCTTTTTGCCTTTGCTCTATAACAGCTAGTCTGGCACTCATCACTAAAACTTAAAAATAAGTCCAACACGTGGAAACATCGATTGTGTTTGGAGCCAAGTTCTCCCTGGAAATTGGGGACTACAGTAAAGTTTCATCCAGGTGCTCGGACAGTATCCGGGCCGTAGTACCATTAACAGGAGAACCCATAGTTTGGACAGCAGCCAAATCCTCAGTATGAGTCCTCTTAGTGTAGGCACTCTGATCAAGCTGCTCTTCTTCATCATTACCCCTCGCAGTATCCAGAAGATTGGCAAAAAGCCCTCACTATGAAAGGGAAAATAAAAGGCAATGATTAGACAAGAAGAAAAGAAAAGGATAAATATAGAATCAACACAAAGAAAATAAAGCAAAAATATAAGAAAAAGCTCCTACAGGCATCTCTAGCTGGGAGTTCAAGAGCAACATAAGGGTCCAGCCCAGCCTCGGCCAGCCGAGCAGCATCGATGAGCTACGAGGGATGTTGGCAAAACCTCAGAGAAATTCTTGAGCCCTAGAGAGCTTGCAGTACTTCTACACCGATAGTGTCTGTAAAGATGTCCCTAGGCTGATCATTCGAGTTCCAACGGCCTAGTTTAGGCCTTCCCTCGTGGCGGATAAAGAAGAAACGCGTCTTCCACCCTTTGTAAGAAGACGGCCCATTTACCAATATCGGTACACCGCTCCACTTCCCTGTCCGACGTGGGAAGTAATAAAACCCAGGGGAATCCCCAACCTTCTGAATATGATAGAAAGCCTTAAAGAAGTTCACGCTGAACTAGACTCCCATCATGCGGAAGAATACGGCGAACCCTATTACACTTCTAACTCTATTAGAAGATATTTGGGTTGTAACAATGTCATAGTGGTGCAGCACAGCCAAGTAAGCCGGATAGAAGAGAAGCCTTAGACCACCATCGAATTGAGCCTAATACACGGCGCAGTATCCCTCCGGCGGCCGGTAAGAGTAGCAATTTGTGGAGGCCGGCATTAAAGGTGAGAACCTCTCTACATCCACTCCGTACTCTCTACAGACATCGACAATCCCGCTCTCGGAGAGGATTGATTTCTTCCCATGGATATTGGTCAAGTTTGCCAAAGCTTTATCAATTTTCAAACCCAGAACAAATGCAGAGGTCCCAGACGAAGAACGTGACACAGGAGGTTGATAGACGGGAGGGAGAGGAAACTAGGGAATTTCCTCAAATACTATATTATTTACCGTCACACCTAATTATGGGTCTAATTCAAAAGGCCTATGTACGGGCTCATACTCAGAAGAAGAAACGGACATGAAATAGAAGTAAAGAACTCAAGTAAGAGGGAAAAATGCTTACTTGTAAAGAATTGAATCATAAAGGAAGAGAAGACTTGGTTCGGCAAATCGCTCCAGTCTTTTGATATAAAGTATATCGGAAACGGGTGAGAGGACAATTGATACGACGGGGGTTATAAACACTAAACACGTCTTGAAAACCGCCCCACTTCATACGATGTTGGCAACAACGCCTCGGACCTGGGACAGTTATGACAGCATCATAACGGAACTTTGCCACCTGGCTAGAGCGAGTTATCAGAAATTCTACAAGCTATATGATAGGGGCCGAAGTACACAACTAAACATATCTGATCTGACCACAAGAGCTCAGCAAGATCTGGGGGTTTTATGATAGAGGTCGGACTAAGCCTCGCCACACGTCATCTCCTTATTGATTGAACAATAAATGAGGACAAAGGAATATAAACATTAAGGGCCGGGAACCCACTTCATGCCTAAAGGGCAGACCCGTTCTCCCGAAAAGAGCCGCCGCAGGTCGGCCAGGGCGCTGGGGAGTTCGGGCCCACGCAGTATGGGTTGAGGCGGTCTGGAGGGACTCGACACAGGTTGACTAGAGCCTTCCTTATCCGATAGTGCTAACATGCATAATAGACAAGATAAACATGGAAAGAATATCAAGTCAATAAGACTCTGATCCAAATATTCAAGATATTCATAATTAACTCCTAAATCATAGGGATTGACATACGATAATCTGTGGACAATACGAAAAGAAGTCCTTGAAGGACAAGGCACATGTTTGCCAAGGACAAGAGGTCCTCTATATAAACCATCCCAAGGAACTACGAGAGACTTGATTATTGACTCAATACACAGGATATGTAGGCAACTTGGGATTCAATAATCTCAGGCTCATTCTAAAAATCATCAAACACTCATTTCGTTTTTAAGTCTTTTATTAGGGTTTTAGTATTGAGTTATTGTCATTAGGGTTATCACAGCCCGTGTTACTCACAAACGATATCCAACACCATCATTCTCCATCCGTTCCTTTTTATTTGTCCCTTTTGATTTTTCATAATGATTGATATAAGAATAGTTAATTCTTTTAATATCACTAGATGATGCAAAATGTTACACTTATACCCATTAAGGGGTTGTTGGATTATTTAAAGCCGTACGATTTTCGGTGTAAATAACATAAAGGTTGAAGGGCATTTAAAGAAATATGAATATTAATAAACAAAGTGGACACTTAATTTAGGACATCCAAAAAGGAATATATGAACACTTGCACTAAAACAAAGTGAGTACTATTTTCAACATCTCACAAAGTCAGGATGTACAATTTCTGGTGCTCCCATGCTTCTTCCAGTAGGGGATCTCAGCCTGTTATATTATGGAGCCAAAGACCCCAATAACCACACATCTGATTTCCAGACACAATATACTACACTGCCATGTAAGAATATAACAAATCACCCGCTCCAAACAAGCAAAAAACAAGGATTTTCTAGACTAGTGCACTGAAGCGCATTCCTAAACACTTCAGGCGCTCGCATGAAGCATCAGAACAATTCAAAATTTTACAATCTCATGCGCACACCTCAAATCCCAAGGCACACGCTCTGATTTTTATCGGTAATTGTTTCTTTTTCATGACTCAGGCACACGCCTCAGAAGTTCTTGTGTATGCCTGAACATGAATAACGAGAACCTGCGTTATGCACCTATACAAATTATGCACAAACTCCAACAAAATTTAAACAAAAAATCTTCCACTCAAATTCATCAAACCTGGAAATCATAATAGCAACAAAAAAATAATGCTAACAACTTAACCATACACAATTTCGACCAGAAACAACCAATGAAAAATCAAATGCCAAGAAATTCTCTAGCAACCTCTACAAACCCTACAACAAGAAACACATTCACATTATTTACTACGATTGAAAAACACCAAAACACCAAATCAATCCCAAAATACAAAAGGGAAATTTAAAGAGCGATAAAACTCCTACCTTTTCAATTGATGAGAAAGCACTATAAATAGATATCCTCGACTTGTTGATGGCTATGGCATGCATCATATACAATTCCAATGGTCGGACAAGGTACCAATTGGGATATTATCCTCTTCTTCTCTTTTCTGAGAAGTTCGAATTGGGGAGACGGATTTTCATAAACTTGTACTACCTCGGTCCTAAAATGTAAATCCGTTAAGTTTTATGAATTTATCTCATAATATAAGTTCATTAGAATATCAAGGGAGCTTTTATTACATTTTTCTTCATTTTACCCTTAATTTATTATACATTCACCTACATTACAACTACTACATTAATGAGAGTCAATGTGTATTCTAGAACTTACCACTAAAACTAATGACACTTAATCACTTTTTTAATTTGTGTGAAAAGATTTAAACGGATTTATATTTTAGGACGGAGGTAGTAAATGATTAATGGGAGGTCATGGGTATTTAATTATAATATTTTCCTTAATTAACCTTTAACCATTCTATATAATAATATTCCCATTACCTTAATATTTATCGAAGGCAAAAAGATTAAAAATAAAACCAAGTAGCTTGGCTCAAGTGGTGAGTGGCTTGAGAATGCCCGGGAGGTCGCAGGTTCGATTCTCCTTAGTGGCGCCAATGTTTAAAGAGCTCTTGGCCAAGTCTCAACCCCTGAGTAAGAGTCAGACTCTGCAGGCACAACAAGGACTGACTCCGGATTAGTCGGACCAGTGGGTTCCGGACACCGGGGGCTTTAAGCAAAAAAAAAAGATTAAAAATAAATACAATATTTTCAAAAGACAATCTTCCTCCGTTACAAGAAAACGGGATATTACAACCATAATTAATGATAATGGGTCACAATGATCCAATGTATCAATTAATGGTCCAAATGTTAGTTGGTGTTGAGGTTGTATGTAACGCCCTCAGACCCCGGGCCTGGTAGCTCTAAATGAGTCATAAATGGTCCGGTCAACTGCTTAGACCGCCGTCCTTGTTTGGTCTAAAAGGGCTAACCCGAGTTGACAAGACATTTATGTCTCACACTTATATGGGGGTGATCATTCTACTATTTTTCCTATGTGGGACATTACATCCCCCCCCCCCCCCCTCTCTTATAAGGGACTGGCGTCCTCGCCAGGACGGCCAAGACTGTTCCCGGATCGTCCCTACCAGAGGTAACTAGAGGCCATCCTTCACCGTCTTCTTGTACGGTGCAGCGTATAGTTCCGTCTGATAGTCGGCTCTGATACCATTCTGTAACGCCCCGTTCCCGGACACCGAGTCCTTATCCGGAAAGAGCGCTCGGCACAAATATTATCAAATAAATTCAATAATATATGTAAGCCTTACGTCATACATCAGAACTAAAACGACGCGGAAGACAAAACGACTCGGGAGAACAAAAGATCGAACACACGGTTTTCAATGCTGTAAAACTAAATCCAATAAAGAGAACTAAAACATCCAACATTAAATCCAAAAGAATTCAAACGGAACTAATCCAAAATAACGACAACATTGTTTGAACTTGAATCAACAACATTATTGAAAGAAAACAAAACTAAAGAAACTAAGTATTCACGAGCTCCATCTCACACGTCCTCGTTGAAGAACTCATCCTCATTAGAAACCTGTTCATCTTCTTTGGGAAAGAGAAAGACAAACAAAAAGTAACGAGGTAAGTACATAAGTACTTAGTAACGCGTAGAAGATCGCATAACGTCGGTTTCATAGAGAAATAAAAGCAACGCCGTCTTTTATTAATTCATTCCGTTATTAACCCTAGCTAACTATCATATTATGTTCATAGCATAACATGAGGTTCCAAAGGTATCTAGCTTAGCTCAAGTTTGTTACATCATGAATAACAAGGGCACTACGCCTAGTAACGGGATGTACTAGGACAATCGGGTGCAACCTACTTAGAGACACGCTCTAGTAGCCCCGGGAATATCCGAGTCCCGATAGTGTGATGACCGGCGAGTGCACCGACGCTTTATCTAGCCAATCGATTGACCGGCGTGGGTACGATCTACTTTGTCCGGTCGAGAGAACACATCGCGATATTGTACTATGCCTTACCAAGCATTGCATGATGTTTAAGATTATTAATCTAGCACATACGTTTGATTAGATGTTTAACTAGCCACCTAAGTTGATTCACATAAAAGGCTCACCTATCAGTCTACTCCTTCTTCCTAATACCACTAGACTCTAACAAAACCTAGCACATACACAGACATCGATAAATTATCGAAGCACAAGGCAAATCCAAAGCTTTCGACGGTCCCACACTTCATCTTTTTAGGGAATCCATATGGTGCCGAAACTAAACGCATCAAAAGCTAATTCAAGGCTTTGTCACATAAGGTTAAGCAGTAAAGACATGATTATAAAGCCTGAAACCAAGCTGACACGATAAAACAGTGAAAAACGGAATAAACAGGTCAAATGCACGTTTGACACCCTGTGAACGCGCGTTTGCCTTGAACGAACGTTTACTATACCCCAAACGCCCGTTCGTGGAAATCAGCCACATCCTGTATCAACTGCTAACCCTCAAACGCCCGTCCAAAATACCCAAACGCTCGGTTGAGCTGCAACGACCGCAAACGCCCGTTTGCCCTTGTGCAAACGTTCGTTTGCCTGGGTTTTTACCAAGAAATCTATAACTGCGTAAACGCGATTTCCAACCCAATTCTGCCCCAAACTCCAACATAAACAGGTTACAAACAATGCAAATAACATACAAATTGCTCTATAACCTTACGACACCTTAGTCATACGATAAGAACACCACGTTACCTTAAATTGCGTAGTACAATGATCCAAAGCTTCAACCCGTCAAAAGTTTAACCTTTAACTCCAAACCTATAAACGATCAATCCAAAGACGATCACTACGATGTTTATACTCAGAAAATCGCAGCTTGCAACGATGATAAACAAACCCTAATGACAAGAACAAGGAGGGAAAAACTTACGTTAACGGATTTAGGGATTGTTGATATCAAAACTTGCGCCCCTCCAGGGAAAAACTTAAGTTAACGGATCTAGAGATTCGAAAGCCTCTTCTCTCTTTTTTCTCAAAACTTGCGCCCCTCCAGATGATTTTACGTAAAACAACAACTATGATAATTTAGGATTTGTTTTCCTTTTATAATCCCAATTCATTAATTAAATCCTTAAATATAATAACTCCTTTAGTTTACTTCCTTTTCTTTAATTCCATTAACTAAATAACATAATATTCTGATTTTTGCTAAAAGACTGAATTGCCCTCTTTCAAAAATCGGGATATTACATTGTATCACAAGGCTTGTACCATCAGGGGCACCCCTGGGGGCCAATGGGGCCATGGCCCGGAGCCCCCCCGAAAATCAATGAATTTAAGGGCCCCACGAAATTTCGACCTAATATTATATATATACTGTATTTATATAAACAAGGAATGTATTACCTTAATGGTTAGTACTCAAGTATACTAGACACGAGACTTGGTTTTGAATCTTGCAAACTACAATAATTTTTGTTCTTTAAACTAGGACTAGGAGCCAAATAAGTAGGTTTTTTCCTTCCAAACCCATGACTATCACACGCAGTTTTTTTGTTTTATTTTTTTATATATATTTTGGTTCCTGTTTTTTTTTCGAAAGACGAGGGCCTAAATTTTTAATAAACTAATTGAACAAAAAAAAAGTCATATGGCCACATAAAACAATGTAGTGACAGAAGATGTTAATTTAAGCAAAATTCTATCTTGTTTGTATTGAAAAATTATAAATCATGTTTAGAATCACGAATAAAAAGGAAACACGATGCTCTATGGTGAAATATAATGGCTATAATGTATATCTTTCAAGATGTGGAAAACATAGGCCCAAGCCCTTATAAGAGGAGGGGCCTCATCCCCAAAACCTAGGTTTTGAGGTGAGGGAAGTCCGTCTCTTAATATGGTGGGTGAAAGAACCACAAGTTCCCAATGTGGGACACTTTAACACAAGACAAATCATATAAATATCTTCCTAGCTAGTATTGGGACATCTTGCTCGTTAAAGTCATTAGAGATGAACCAACATGGGGTCGATATAGACGACACAGTTAAAGGTTTTTAAGGGTACTCAATTGATGGAGTAACACCTGGTGGTGACAATATCAGCTCCAAGTTAAGGTCCAGACCATTTCCGTCTTGATGGATCATGGTGCAGTACTATAGTGAAGAAATGGCACGACCGACCGACCGACGTGAATTGTTGTTGGGATCGATGCAAAGGATTTAAGTGAGTTGCATTTTATACATGGAGAAAAGACGATAGAAAAGTGCAATAAATATACATGTGGTGTTTGTTGAATAACGGGTCAAATTTACATTCTCATGATCCATTATGTATAAATGTAAGTAACAAAATGTAGTTATGGATCGTTTTTAACAATTAGAAAAAAGGCAACGGTGTGCAAGAGAGTAGTAATATCTTAAGGGAAAAAATTGAATACAACGGGTGGTAGTAAACGAAATTTGACTCGGAAGTTATGCATTAATTAATTGTTGTTGTTAACCGATCATTAAGGTTGTTAATCATAACAGCAAACTGGACTAACGATTGTAATTAAACAGTGCAGGAAAGTGGAAACACTCACCGTTCTAATATGAGTTATACTTTTCGGGTCGGGTCGGGTCGGGTCGGGTCGGGTCCTCCTTCAAACAAGGCTACAGTGGAAGTCTGTAAGTTGATGTTTCAGACCTAAGTTAATCCTAATAGAAGTTTAATTTAGTTTTATAATTCAACGAAATGCAAGGACCGGAGTTAATATTCCTCATTAAAATTCAAATGACTTAACAGTGGCGTTGGAATATGTCCAAAAAAAAAAAGGAGGGAAAAAAACAGCAAACATAACACAAGGGAATAATTTCGGAATAATTTCCTTCTGTTTAGCATCCTCGACCCGATCTATTATTCGACCTTGTTGTACTAGTTTGTTGGTTCTGTTGGTCAGGTATTAGTTGTGTTGTTGTCTTCTTAGTTTGCCTTTGTCCGGTTGTGATCCGGCTTTTGCCGGCGTTGTCCGGCTTTGTCTTTGTATTTTACCGGCGTTGTCCGGCTTTTAATAAAATCTTTTTTTTTCCTGGAAAGAAAAAAAAAAACACACAAGGGAATAAAAATTGGGCAAAAGGACAAATTAAAAATTGGCTGGCGAAAATTCCCAATATTTCGTTGTCTAACTAGATTCCGGAAAAAACAGTAGAACCGACCGAAAAAAACAGTACAAATCCACTATTTGCTATAATAAATAATAGAATCGAACACGAATCCACTATTTTGCTTCAGCATTCCTTGAACTATGAATTCCGCTATACAAATTCACTAATTCGACATTTTTCACAAAAATGACGTCGAAAAAAGATCAAATAGAATGCCATAAAGGGGAAGAAAAAAAAATTTAAAAATTATTGTGAAAGAATTGTGATTTTTTAAGCTTATATCAAGAGATATATTCGTTTTGTAATTGAGTAGGAGAGTATACAAATTATGAATTTCCTGTTTTGTAAATTGTAGTTTTGTCCCGAGAAATAAAATTTGTTTTTATAAATTTTTTCCACCGGAATAATTGCATATTTCTACGTAAATATTGTCGCTTATTCACTTTTTTTTTTATTGGTCGCTTTTCGCATTTGATTATATAAAAATTAAAAAATTCAAACTCCAGCTTTTTTTTTATTTTTTTTTTATTTGTCGTGTAGAATTTCATACAAACAAATTACACATATCTAATACCAATACTTAAAGAATACAACAAGGAAGAAGAGATGTACTCCCTATGTCTTTTTTAATTGGCACTTGTGACGATTCGTTTTGTTGACTGACGATACGGGATTTCACCTCTTCACGTGGAATTATCTAATTAGTCCTGCTGACATGTGGAGAAGTCCAAGTCTTTTATCCATATCGGGTCGAATACGAGACGTGCTAATGATCACCACGGCAACCAGCAGATCTTGCAAGTGTCCCATCTCGAACACCCATGTCGGTGTTATACGAGTCGAGGCCAGAGTTCCAGCCCAGATTCCTAAGCCCATCCAGAGGGTTACTTGGGCAAGGGGCAAGGCCCAAGGGGTTATTTATGTCAATGACACCACCGCCTTAAGGTTTAGGGCGCATTATGGACTTATGCCTATAAATATACCATTCCGTAACTACGTAAGCGCTCGATTCCGATATTACACATGATACGTAGGCAATCCAAGATACATTCTTTGACTCGGTATAAAACACCAAAAACATCATCTTTACTACGGTTTGAGCGGTGCATATTCTTCTTGACTCACCCTTAAATTACACGTGGCCCTGTTAAATCGATGGTGCATTATTCAGCATCATCATTGACTTATATTTGTCATTTTAGATAATTAATCTTTTATATATTTTTCCACTTATACCTCACTTTAATTACACTAAGTTCGTATATTACCCTTGCCCATAAAATGTGAAAATGGAAAATGTCATTCCCCAAAAGAATTCCAAAAGTTTAAACTTTTGCTACCACATGAATGATTTGTTTTTGCTTTTTTTAAAGAACGAACACCAATTATTTCATTTCAACTCAAAGTGGAACCAAGTACATCAAAGTATCTTTAGAAGGAAAGGACACGCATAAAAAACAAAAGAAAACACCTAAGGATTACATATTTCTAGCAATCTTCAAGTTTTTCACTCTATTCAATACATTGGCCAAGACAATATGAGTAGGAGCCCTCTCTTCACATAGGTGATGATGCAACTAATTACGCCAATGCCAAATTGTATAAACTGCTTCACGAAAGACATAAAGCTAGAATTTGTTAGTTGGTTGACCCTCCAAATTGGCCTTGATTCAGTCCCCAGCAATGGACTAGCTGAAGAACTTAAGTGTGGGTAGCAGTGCTTTCCAGATTAACATGTCCCCTCTACAATCTCTTAGGGTATGAATATTAGATTCTTCCTCCTGCCGACAGAGGTTGCACAAAGAAGAGATGGAAACATGCCTCTGGCACAAAAGTTGCATAAAAGGCAGAGAGTTGTGTTGACCTTGTCAAAGAAGAAGTTCAGTCGGGTAGGTAATTTGAGGTTCCAAATGTCAAACCATACTTTGTCTTCAGTCATCGGGGCAGTGTTGTGAAGGAAGGCCAATTTCCCCAGAAAAGCTAGATTCGCACAGTAGAGGTCCTAAAAGCCAAGTCCACCTGCCTCATTTTCGAAGCACAACTTCTTCCAAGATAAGTAGTGCATATTTATCTCAGATTGTTCTTCTCCAAAAAGAATCTTCTGCAAATATTATCAATTTCATATAGGACACCCTTTGGGATTCTTGCAGTTTGCGTAGCATAGTAGGGGTAAGTATCCAGAGAACTTTTGATCAGAAGCATTCTACCTGCTCTAGAAACGGTCTTGATCTTCAAAGTGGCTAGTTGTTTCTCCATCTTATCAAGAATATACCCAAAAGTCCCTTTTGTTGTTCTTAAGTGGAGTAAAGGGATTCCCAAGTAGACTCTCAGATCATCTGTCAGCTACATGTTCAGGCTTTGATTGGGGATAGTTTTTAACTAGTGGTCCGTATTCCCAGGGAAGTGGATTCTGGATTTTAGAGAACTCACTTTCTGCCCAAATAAGGTACAAAAGTTGTTGAGGACCTCTACAATAGTGATGATCTGGTTTGCGGAGGCTTCACCAAAGAGGATCAAGTCATCTGCGAAGAAAATATGTGAGAGTGAAGGTCCAGGTCTATTGACCTTGATAGGCGTCCAAATACCCTCATGGACAACCTTCTCAATGTTCTTCCCTAGGATTTCCATGCAAAGAACAAACAGGTAGGCAAATGGGGTATCCCTGCCTTAGGCCTCATCCATTTTATCTCGGCCTGCATCTTCAATGCCTTGATTCTTTGAGTTAATTGCCCAGTTTCTATGCCTTAAACCTCCCAGATTCATCACCTCGTGCTGAATCATCTTTCCTTATCTAGAGCAACACGAATACCTTTTAGGTGATGGCTATGGCCGATTCAATAGAGAACCAGAATCTCCGATATTTTTTTTCTCTCACCTCTCTTAATTTCTGATTTGAACGATTCTTTGCCTGATTTCTTGCCATTTGTGTGTTTACAGGTTGAGAAAGCCTTCTTGTTAAGAGCAAGGTTGTTTTCAATGCAATAAAGATGAAAGATTGTAGCTTTTGATTCCTACTCACAGCAAGGCAATCCCTTATGTGTTTAACAATCTGTTTTTTGAGGATTTGCAACCATTAACGCAGAATCCGGAAGGCAAATCATCATAAATCCTTCACGTGCCTCATTTCAGTGTATGTCGACTGGAAATGCTCTAGTAAAGCGGTTTGACCCCTTCTGGCTCCTTAGTTTGGTTGGAATGAGAGCTTAACACTATGAGGCCTCCGTTTGGGTCATTTGGTAAGGGTTTTTACCTTGTGATGCGTGTTTGTTTGGTTTAGTGGTGGTTTGGTCATTTCGACTACTCTCTGAACCCTTGTTAGTTTTTTATCAATGTTCAAAACCTAGTTTGTGTGTGAAATTGGTTTGGCTTGAACATTTAGTCTGTGTCTGGTTGCCTCTATCAAGGTTATTTTCAAATTCAAATTTCAGTGTCTCTGTTAAAGCACTATGTTTGATAATCCTAAGGTTACATATGCAATTGATAAAATGACATGTATCATATTCCTTCATATAGCCTGACGATACCCTTAAGGAATTTCACAGGTACATTTGACCATGCCATAAAGAGGGTTGCCTTTTGGAATTAACATATGTGTATAATGTGCCTCGGATTACAGACTATGATTTTGAATTGATTTTGGTTTTAGGGTTATCTACCCCCTAAACCCTATAATACCTTGTATATCAACCTTGGACTATATCACTCGAATTACACTTGAGCAATCCCACATTTCTTTCAAGAACACTTTTCCATTTCTCTATTTTCTGAAAGTGTGGAATTTTGTGAGAAGTCTGGAAGTGTGATAATTGCAAGTTGAAAACTTGGATATCATCATCTTAGATTTATATGTTTAGCACATGGTTGGTTCAGTATGAGGTATGTCATTGATTCTGGTTCTAGCTGTCCAGTAGTCCAGAATCCTCCCTTCATGTTCAGTAAGTGTTTATCCATGTTTTCTAGTTTCAAAGGTTTTACTTGTGAAAGTCAGTGTTTTTGAACTCCATGTAGTCTGTTATTAGTGTTAAGTGTTTGTGAAGTCAGAACAATCTGGTATGTATCAGTCTCTAAGATCGGAAATGTTGTGAAATTCTGTAACGCCCCGCTCCCGGATACCGAGACCTTATCCGGAAGAGAAACGTTCAGCGCGTATAGCATTAAATAAATCTAATATTATACGCAAGCCTCTACGTCGTCGTATCAAATAAAATCAAACGGAAGCTAAAAAGACTCGGGTAAAAACATAAAAGCTACTATGAATAGAAATTAACCATACTAAAGATGGAAATGTAACTTTATTACATTAAAAGGAAAATACGAAATCCAAAATAAACGTACGACAAGTCTCGAAAGACCAAAAATCTACTCCAAAGGTACTAAAAAGTCTATTAAATGAATAACAGAATAAATAAAAGATAAATCTTCAACGAGGCGTCGTCATCGAAATCCTCCTCGCAAACATGCTCAACATGTTCGTCTTCTCACCCCACAATGCATACAAAAGAAAATGCAAAGGAGGTAAGTACATAGTACTTAGTAAAAGTGAGAAGCTATGACAACAATTAAAATTGATAAAGAAAAGATATTTAATCGTTTAGTTATTTATGTGTGACCGACTCAATCTGGCGTTCATTTCATGTCCATCAACATGAATTGACTAGACGTTTCTACTTAACTTATCTATGTTACAACCGCACTCAAGGGCACTACGCGTATCCACTTTTGGGACACTCTTGGCAACATATTAGTGGATCACACCAATATCCACGGAGTCTAGAATAGGTAAACTCCGATAGTACGCACACCTCAGTGGTGTCCCACCGTACTTAGGGTTTTTTTGACCTACGGAGTTCTTCCACCTTCAGAGGTAGCACACACATCGCGATATAGACTGGTGCCTATCCAAGAGAGACATGTTGTTTAATCTTTTACTAGTCAAATACGTAATTTTATTAGAATGATTAACTAACCACCTATGTGTTTTCAATTAATCTCCCTCACATTTACTACTCTCTTCCTAGACCACTAGACATCAACAAGGCCTAGCAATTACACAGACATTGATGAACGCTAATTCATCAAAGCACAAGCCTATCATGCTCTTCCGACGGATCCAAACTTCAACTCCCTTTAAGAGTACATCGGTGTTTTAACTGAATGAATCGGAAGTTCAATTCAGGCTTGTTTATGTTTATCCAATATTATCATATCATAAATAAGGGTTTAAAACTATAATAACATGATTATGAAGCTCGAAACCAAGCTGAAACGATAAAACAGTAAAAACAAGGTAAAACAGGTCAAACGCCCGTTTGACATCCTATGGACGCCCGTTTGGCATCGAACGCCCGTCCACTAAACCCAAACGCCCGTCCGTCAAAAACGGCTACATCCTGAATCAAAATTCTAACCTCAAACGCCCGTCTGCCTGGTGCAAACGCCCGTTTGAGCTGCTAGGGTCTCAGACGCCCGTCTGCCTAATGCAGACGCCCGTCCGCCTGAGTTTTTCCCAAAACACTAAAATCTTCACAACTCGATTTCTGAATCGTTTCTAACCTAATTAACCTCGTTTTCAACACAGTAAAACACAGAAAACATATCTAATCAAACCATAGCATCTATGATCATCGATCAACGAAAAGACACATCTTTCTATCATTTAAACACCTTAGAACTTGATCTAAACCTTATAAACGATAATTGGAATCATAGGAAGAGCCTCTTACCTTAATTGCCAAGCAAACCGCAAGCAAAACGCCAAGCAGCTGCAACAACTGTTGATCCTCAACCCCAAAACCTATGTGATCAACCAGAAACCCTAAAATCATATTTCTTTGCAGAAAACCGAAACTGAAAAAGCCTGTAAAACTGAAGATTACCTGGGTTTACTGCTGTGAAACTATTTTTAGATTATTCTACGCTTCAAGACGATCGTTTCGACTACTCATGGCTGCGAAACAGAGCTACGGATCACAAGATACGAATTTTCAAGAATCGAACTCTACGAATACCGAAAACTATGGCTAAACTGAAAACTTACGAAATCGAGAGATGTTATTTTCCAAAGTTGCTGTTAGGTGTAGTGCCCGAAAGACAATTTGTGTAATTGTTTTTTATATTGGATGACGGAATTTATCTCACCTTAGTTACTTGCTTTGTGCTTGTAAAGTAATACACTGCTGCAAACCCTAAGTATATCTGTATGTAACCACTTAACTCAGTGTATGGATTACACGTGAGGATTGAGTTAGTGGAGATATGCTTAAACTGTTAGTCCGTGGTGAACTTAATCAAAGTTTAGGGTCTCTTGATTAAAACACCAATAATGCACCCAGAACACCTTAGGGTGTGATAGTCTTATCCGGATTTGTCGGTAGAGGGTACCTACGTGGGGCATTTATATATGATGGCATTCATATAGATCGGACCGATTTAATCGTATTTCTCGATGTAATTCCGTAATCGAGGAATCTTATTAAATCATTAGATGATCATGTATGGATCAACCTTAATCCCGAGGTGATCACGGGTGCGCTTGTCCCGGGGTAGTGTTTGATGTGTTAGTTACGGTTCACTTAAATATGTGTTCCAAGCCACTTCTCATTGGCACTATCTCCGGATGAGTGAGTAGTTCGATTTTCACGGACATGGAATCCATTCCTTCCTCGCGGGAAGTAGAGAGACGATCCCTTATTTGTTAGCCTTAAGAAAGTGATCGATCCCGGGAGTTCATATTAGACTAATTGATCACTAGTCGGATATGTGAACTAATTGATCATCGGGGGTTAATGGTAAATAAGGATAAGATATTCGAGTCGGGTTCACGAGAGACTTCCCACTCGAATGGACGATCATGGAGGGTTAATCCGTATGTAGTGATTATATCAATGGACGCTTATTCACTCTATGGGTTGAGTATAAGTATACATCTATAATCGGTAGAGTTCGGTTTCGGGTTTATGGTGGCGTAATCCCGGAATTAATAATTAATGTATTTATTCGTTCGATGAATAATTAATTATTGGAGCTACTGGTTATAGGTCCATGGTCCCCGATGTGGCTTCTGTAATTCGGACTAATAATCTTGTTATTTGGGCCTCAGTGATAATTAATTGGCTGGGCTAATTAATTGATATGCATGAATATTATTTAGTTGGGCTAAATAATATAATACACAGAAAAGACATTTTCTATGGGCCTGGTGTGCTTAGTGTGGCGCCAATATGTCTTGGATTTTCCAAGAAATTAGTTTTCCTGGATAATGACATATTGTGTAATTAGTTATTTATTTGTTAAATAATTAATTGGATAAATAAAAGAAAATAATTTATTTATTATTTATCTCTTAACTATAAGGATAATTATATTTTCTTATTATAAGATTGTAATTATCTCTTATTTTTATTGGATAATAATAATTAGAATTATCTCTTTTATTTTGTTAAACCGATTGGGTATAGGTTTTCTCTCTTGGATTTTGCCTATAAAAAGAGAGTTCTCCCCGAGCCCTAGGTGAAGAGAGGGCCACGAAATTTATAGAGAAAAAAGGCTAAGGAGTTCGATCCTTAGCTCCACCCGGTTGGAGAAAAACTTGGAGTTTTTCTTGGAAGCATATCAAGGAGGTTCTCATATCAAGAAGGGTGTCCACCAACCACCGTTTGGAGAACACATTGGAAGATCAAGGCTTCTCATCCTAAGATCAAGGCGTCTCTTCCCGATATTGGTAACATGATCTTAACACCTTGTAGTAGTTTAAGTCCTTTAATTATGTATTGTGATATATAAGTCGTGATCCATCCGCTGCGCGTAGATCTAACTCGTTTAGATCTAAGAACCTGCATCCCTTCAGTTGCATCTCCTCGCGCTGATCACTTTTCTCTCCTGCAGCATCTTGAACAGATGAACGGATTGATCACATGGTTCTTCCTTTTATTTCGCTTTCTTCTCTGCGTCGCCTCTCTGTATAGCGCCGTTCCTTCTTCCTTTCTTTTCAGAATTTGCGTGTAAATTAAAATAAGGTATTTTGGGGATTATTCCCTTTTATAGTCATTTAATTAAATCCCTTAACTAAATAGCTAAATCCTTTTAATTAAGTCCTTTTTATTTAAAATAAAAAGAACAAATAATAATTAGGTCGTAGTGATTAAACCCAATTACTATTTTACCATTTCTGAAAAGTCGGGATGTTACAAATTCAGAGTTAGTAGTGGACTTGTGAGGATATAGGCCCTTAGCTCCATTTCATTAACAAGTTGATCTTGTGAGAATATGATACTCGGATTGAGTCAGTTTAAGTTTGAGTCTGTGCAAACCTTTAGTGTTAAAATTCAAATTGGTCTTGTGTGGAAATTCAGAAACTGCCTATTAGTGTCCTGATTTGGTATACCAACACACGAGGATAAGGCTTGCAGGTCTGAACTCGTGAGCATTGACAATTTGGATTTTTTCCTAAAATTTTGGCCTTATGTTGTTTGTGCTTTGCTTGTTTTTTGTCTATTTTAGAACAAACCTTTGCATAGAAAACCTTTGACTATTGCTTAAGAAAGTCAGAAGTTGGTAAAAGTTCGTGGCTTGAGATACCAAGAAACCGCCTAGTTGAGAAAGGCTATCAGATCTGATTATTGACTCTGGTTAAATTGGATTTCTGTCTGAAAAGTTTGTTTCTGCTCAGTGGGTGTGTTTCCCCTCTTACCTTGTTTGTGATGTTCAATAATGCCTCTCTTATGAGACTAGCATACTGAATTACGGCCCCCTTGTGTAGTCTTGTTGAATCCTTGTGCTGCCCTTGGTCTGTGCTTCCCTGAACATCCTGTAATAGAATATGTAGGCTTTGTTAAGGTAGCTTGTAGAGCTGCTGATTGTGTGTAATCAGAGTTGTATCAGGTTTTGATAATCAGAGCTTTAATATGATTATCAACTCTAAATTGCAGCTGATTTATCAATAGCTCTACTCTGTCTTTGTTCAGCTAAGCCACTTATATTCAGCCTGCACTACAGACTTGATAATCAACTTAGCTAAGTGTGATCGTCACTTCTAGAGGACAAGCTGAAGGTTTAGCTTAGTGTTCTAGTCAGCTTTGTTGCCTGGTTAGCTGTGTAGTTGGAGTCCAGCTGAGTAGTTTGTCAATTGGTCAGTGCTTCTGGCTTTTTGGGCAGACATAGACTAACAAGAACCCTACCTTAATTGACTAGTTCCTAGAAAAGGGGAAAAAGCCTAGTAAGGAATCCAACTCTATAATATGTTGTTAATAGCTCGGATCTGTAACATCTTATTCTCTTGATTGTAATCTAAACTGTAATCTTTGAAATCACATTAATTATGTTCAAGTTTCTTGTATATCTATCAACTGAACCTGTTTGATTAGCTGAATCCTTTTGGGCAGTGCATCTTGAAATAAAACTGAATTTGGTTTTTCTCTGTCTTAATTCGTTCTATGTGCAAGATGCATTCAACTTTAGCATTAAAGACTGAAATTAAGTTTCTTCTGAGTTTGAAGGTTTCCAGTATTAAACATGAGAAGTCCTCCACACTCCTGCAAATCACAAATGAGGATGAAGATGTAAATTCTGAAAATGGCAATGTCTCGACAAAAGAGGAAAGCATGACATAATATTCAAACAAAGGGAATTGTGTGGTGTTATAAGGTGTTCGGGAGTTATAAGGTGATAAGTGTTGAGTTGACTAAGGGTAATGTGTTTACGGTCAAATAATGGTTAAGTAAGATGTGTTTATCTTGAGCTTAGAGATTTAAATAAAGGGATAAATATGTGATGATTTATAAACATATTTATCACTTTATTCAAAATACCAATTTACCTTTTTAAATATAAAACACATGTGCAAGTAATGTTTTGTGCACATGTGCAAATAATGTGCAAATCAAGCAATATCCGATTTACTTTCTTTATATATGATAAAGGCACATGTGCAACTAACGTTTTAGCGCACATGTTTTGTAATCTTATATATTAGTGGACTATGCATAATCAGAAAAAGCTCGAATTTGAGAAAAAAGGTTAATAAACTTGTTTTCTCTCAAGCTTTTTCTACTTTTCGTTTTGGTATCAGAGAAAGGTTGCCACAACATGTCAACCCTATCCCTCAAACTCAATTCTCACAATTATCCATTGTGGCGTGAGCAAGCTCTTGCATTAGCAGAGAGTCAAGATCTGGTGGGACATCTTACGGGTGAAACACCAGCTCTATCCAAATATGCCACACCAAAAACACAAACAACTGCTGCAGGGAATACAGACACAACTACTGCAGATTCCACCACTACTGCATCTACAACCTTGTCATCAGATTTCCAGAAATAGAGGAAATTAGACAGGTTGATCCGAGGATGGATCATTGGCTCCTTGTCTGAGGAATCCCTCAGTGTTGTGCTTGGATTGGACACAGCAAAAGGAGTATGGTATGCTCTAAAAGATGAGTATGCTCAAGATTCACAGGAAAAGGGAGTTTAACCTAAAGCAAAGGGTTACCTACCTAAGGAAACAGGACAGTACATTAATTGCAGATCACATCAGAACTTTTAAAGGGCTATGTGACAACTTAGCAGCCATTGGAAAGCCTGTACCAGACTCAGATAAAATTTACTACATGCTAAACAGCCTTGGTCCTAAATATGAGACCTTTACAAACACTATGCTAAGGCCACCAAGACCATCTTATCAAGAGCTGGTATCTCACATTCAAAACTTTGATCAAAGGAGATCTTGGTTTAATGCAAACCAGGAATCTGACAACACAACAACTATGTCTCATATGGCCTTTGTGGGACAGACACAGCAAAATCAAGAGTACAAAAGAAACACTGACAGCAACTCCAGATTTGACTCTTCAGGGAGAGGGTTTCAGGCACAAAGAAACAAAACTGACTCCAGATCTACAAATAGGAAAGGACCTCCAGAGGGACAAAAGCCATGACACCAGCAGAAAGGGAAGCCTACAAAAATGAGACATGCCAGTCCTGTGGGGTACCCGGACACATTGCTAAGATCTGTTGGTGGGTGTCTAAAAAGGCTGACTCAAACATAAACTCACTCCCACAAGCATTGGCAGCACTAACATTGGACAACTCAGTGGTAGATACGGAGTGGACAATGGATAAAGGGGCCTCTAATCACATGGCACACAATTCAGGTATGCTTACTAATATTAAACCCTACTGTGGCCCTGAATTTGTAGTAATTGGGAATGGAACACACCTTCCAATACATGGAGTTGGGAAGGTGTGTTACATAAGACCAAATAAAATAGTTAATTTAAACAATGTCTTGCTTGTCCCTGATTTACAAAAAAAAACCTACTCTCAGTAGGACAACTCACGGATCAAAACCCTGTGAGTTGTGAGTTCACTAATGTTGGTTTCAATGTGAAGGAAAAAGCAACAGGGGCCAGCCTGATGACAGGGACAAGGACAGGTGATCTATATACCTGGTCAAGAGTGCCAACAACTCTATATTCCAACAGTTTCAAGGGAGGGACCATGGAAACTTGGCACCAAAGACTAGGGCACTCTCAAATTGCCTCAGTTCAAAGACTAAAGAATAAAGGACTTATACATGTTCAAGGCAAAATAAACACGGACCATGTCCGTGAAAGTTGTCAACTAGAAAGCTTAATAAATTACCCTTTTATGATTCGAACATAAAAGTACTTCTATTTTTGATTTGATACATTGTGACCTATGGGGTCCTGCACCAGTTACTTCTTTAGGGAAATTTAATTATTATGCATGCTTTGTTGATGACTTTTCCAAGTATACATGGCTTGTCCCATTAAAAAACAAATCTGATTTCTTTGACACCTATATTGCTTTTGAAAACTATGTCCATTGCCACTTTAATAAGCCAATTAAAGTCTTTCACTCTGATGGTGGTGGAGAATTTGTTAACAACCCTCTTAAAACTCACTTTCTTGAAAAAGGAACTCTTCACTACATCTCATGCCCCCATACACCTAAACAAATAGGTGCGGAGAAAGGAGACACGAACTATACGAGAGCTAGGGTTAACTATGCTCTTTCATAGTAGAACTCCTCTATACTTATGGCCGAAGCTTTTGCCACTTTCTTGTTCATATTATGAACGTATTACCAACATCCACTCTCAACTTTGACACTCCTTATCAAATGCCGCACAATACCCTACCCGACTACTCAACCCTAAGAGTGTTTGGATCTAGGTGTTATCCCTACACTTAGGATACAAAGAACAACAAATTTGACCTAAAAACCTACCATGTGTGTTCATTGGGTATAGCAATCAGCACAAAGGCTACAAGTGCTATCACCCTCAAACTATGAGAACCTTCATTTCGAGACATTTCTCTTTTGATGAAACCTTTTTTCCCTATAAGGAACACCTCAAAGGGTCATCAATCGGACCCTCATATGTCCAAGATGTCTTTGACTCTTGGACACCACACACCACTGAGCCTAATATCTCACCAGAAATACCCTCAGTCACTCCCACTGATCTTAGCATTCCACACACATCAGAAGAACCTGTCACTACCCCTCCTAGCCCACAAGATCACCATCTAGAAGAGCCTACCATTTCTCATGACACTGCACCATCCAACAACATCTCTGAAAATTCAGAATCCAATCCTGAATATCCTAAAATGCAACACCAACCCACAGAAACAAATGATCACCCTGCCAATCCAGAGAGTCAATCTTAAGTTCTTTCTGACCCATCTCCTGAAAGTCCTATCTTTCAACCTACACAAACACCTGACTTTCCAGACATCTCCATCCCTATTACAAATTTAACTCAAGAACTCACTTACTCTAACACATATGATAGAGTTGCCCTAAACCAACCCAACCAAGCATCTGCTCCCACACCTGCACAACCTCAAAATACCATAGTCACAAGAAGCAAATCTGGGATTTTCAGACCCAATCCCAAATATGCCCTCCAAATCACCTACAATCACATCCCTAAGGAACCATACACTGTTAAAACTGCTCTCCAACACCCTTGTTGGAAACAATCTATGCTTAAAGAACTTGAGGCCCTAACCACCAATAAAACTTGGACCCTAGTCCCTAGATCTCCTAGAATGCATGTTATTGGTTCAAAATGGGTCTTTAAGACCAAACTTAAGGCAAATGGGATGCTAGACAGACTTAAAGCTAGACTGGTGGTTAAGGTTACCTTCAGATAAAAGGTGTGGACTATCTTGAAACCTTCTCACCTGTCATTAAACCTGGAACTATTAGACTTATTCTCTGTGTTGCCTTACATTTTCACTGGCCTATAAAGCGACTAGATGTCAAAAATGCATTCCTTCATGGATACAACTCTGAAGACATCTACATGGATCAACCCCCTGGTCTGGCTGACCCCAATTACCCTACCCATGTGTGCAAACTTCATAGGGCCCTCTATGGTCTCAAACAGGCCCCTAGAGCCTGGTTTGATAGGTTTAGTACTTTTTTTGTTGCATTATGGGTTCAATTGTAGTTTGTCTGATCCATCTCTATTTATCTGTCATACTAACAATCAAACTCTAGTGCTTTTGCTCTATGTCGATGATATGCTCTTAACAGGTTCTACAGCTACACTTGTGGACTCATTCATTGCCCTACTTAGCAAGGAGTTTGCTATGAAAGATCTAGGCCCAATGCAACATTTTTTGGGAGTCCAAATCCAGCACACACCAACAGGCCTTCATCTATGTCAGACTCATTATGCTCACACTATTCTGGATAGAGCCCAAATGTTGGATTGCAAACCTATCTCCACACCTCTAGACTCCAAACTAAAGCATCCTACTACACCAACTTTACTTACAGATCCTAAACTCTATCGAAGCTTGGTTGGGGCTCTTCAATACCTTACTATTACACGCCCAGATCTAGCTTACAGTGTCAATTTTGTGTCACAATTTATGCAAGCACCAGCAGTACATCATCTTACCTGGGTTCGACGAATTTTGCGGTTTGTCAAAGGCACTTTATCTCAAGGCATCTCCCTCACTTCACAGTCACCACTCCAGCTATCTGCTTATTCCGATGCGGATTGGGCGGGTTGCCTATTGACCCGACGTTCTACTACCGGGTATTGTACATTTCTTGGTCGAAACCTCATCTCTTGGTGTGCTAAGAAGCAACACACCGTGTCTCGATCCAGTACTGAAGTCGAGTATCGATCAATGGCTCACACAGCTACTGAATTAGTTTGGCTCACATACATCCTCCGTGACTTGCGTGTTCCGACTTCAAAACCCCCAATTCTTCGTTGTGATAACCTAAGTGCGCTGTATCTCTCTGTTAATCAAGTCTTCCATGCTCGAAGTAAACACATCGAACTTGATTATCATTTTGTCTGTGAACAGGTTGCCCGAGGTCGCCTCATCACTATGCACATTCCCACTTCCTCTCAAATTGCCGACATCTTCACTAAACCGATGTCCAAATCAACTCTTCATTTGTGTGCTCCCAAACTTGGCCTCATCCCCCCGCCAAGTTTGAAGGGGGCTATTAAACATGAGAAGTCCTCCACACTCATGCAAATCACAAATGAGGATGAAGATGTAAATTTTGAAAATGGCAATGTCTCGACAAAAGAGGAAAGCATGACATAATATTCAAACAAAGGGAATTGTGCGGTGTTATAAGGTGTTTGGGATAAGTGTTGAGTTGACTAAGGGAAATGTGTTTACGGTCAAATAATGGTTAAGAAAGATGTGTTTATCTTGAGTTTAGAGATTTAAATAAAGGGATAAATATGTGATGATTTATAAACATGTTTATCACTTTATTCAAAATACCAATTTACCTTTTTAAATATAAAACACATGTGCAAGTAATGTTTTGTGCACATATGCAAATAATGTGTAAATCAAGCAATATCTAATTTACTTTCTTTATATATGATAAAGGCACATGTGCAAATAACGTTTTAGCGCACATGTTTTGTAATCTTATATATTAATGGACTCTGCACAATCAGAAAAAGCTCGAATTTGAGAAAAAGGTTAATAAACTTGTTTTCTCTCAAGCTTTTTCTATTTTTTCTACTTTTCGTTTTCCAGAATTTAGGAAGGCGTCATGCTAAGTCAAAGGAAGTATTGTCCTAACTTGTCGCAAGAATTTGGATTCTTAAGTAGGTGCTAATCTCACATAAATGCCCATGATTTTCTATCTTCTTAGATGCCTTGATATATGCAAGTCTATTACATGATTTTCTATCTTCATAGGTGATTATTTGGTTTCCTAAAAATCAAATAAATAAACAATGGTTTTCCATACATCTTCAGAAACAGAATATTGTGCAGTAGAAACCACAACTTGTGAGAGCTTCAATGGCTGGATTCTCTCTTGTTAATATCGGTTAACCATCGAATTGGGTGAAAAACAAGTAAAAATATAAAAAAAAAAAAAGTGCAGGATAGGATATAGATATGTACTCAGAAAAAAGATCTATTGCCATGGGATAGATGTATTCAAGATCATAATCCAAAAGATACAGACCAACAAACATAGAAATGAGACTAGCAGTTTACATTCACCAAATGATGAAACAAAGTAACATTTGCAACAAAAACAAAAAACAACAACAACAACAAAGGAGCTATCAACTTAATCCTGCTGTCAAAACGTACTCTATGGAAGCGTGGCAACCGGAGAGTTCTCATAGCCCGTGATGCCTGTAATTTTAATCCGCGTGATTGGCTGTACAGTTTTTCAAAATGATTCGTCAATTAAATAATGTAGCAAACACGTTACTAGGCAATTGATACAACGCAGAAAACATGTATATACACACACACACACACACATCAGACACACACGTTACAAAACGTTTTATTGTAATTTCTTCTCTGACCATCTGAGCACAAAAAATAAAACCGGATATATACATTTTGTTCTCCAATACCTGTCGGTGACCAATATTTCTTCTATAGTTCTTCTTTCTCTTATATTTGAAGACAATGACCTTCTTATCTAACAGCTGCATAAAAAAAACAAAAAAAAATTAATTCAATAAATGCAGTATATTGAAAGAAGAGGATCTTGGAAAAGAGAAACTACAGCAGAGAAAGATGGAAAACTGATGATGCACCTGTTCTTCCACAACAGCATGAACTGCTGCATTAGGCACCACCGGTTTACCAATATAAGCGCTCGTTTTGGTGCCGACCAGTAAAACCTTGTTAAGAATGATCTGCGCAAAATCCTCATACAACCAAGTTACTAGGAGACAATAGTAGTGGAAATATGATGGTAAGAAATCGAAAAGAAAAAATAGTTACATGCAATGCTTACTTTGTCATCAACATTAGCACCCTTCAGCCTCTGAGTGTATATGTACCGGCCAGGAAAAACTATATATTGTCGAGATCCAATCTATGCAGCAAAGAAAAGAAAAGAAAAGAAAAGAAAAGAAAAGAAAGGAAAAAACACCTATCAGAATTAGGCAGAATCAGTGAGCCTAAGTCATATATTTGGGAGGGATGAAAACTGATGATTTCTATATCTTCCCAATAATAAGATATAGCTGCTGCATGTTTGTAAAACCTCGATCAATGAGCGGGACTTTTATCATCAGTCGGTCCCACCATAATCAATGGTCTACAAGTGTGTAGTGACATAATGTAGTGTCATATCATCAAAAATATTCCCAAAGATTAAGTATGAAAATGTAAGCCAAGTGAAACGAGACATGTCATAGATATCTCATCAAGTAGATTTAGTAACACAGCACAAAGAATAGAACGATAAAACCAAACGCTTACTCTTCAACGACAAAATTCCTACAAATTTCAAGATTACAAACAAATCATGCACTGCAATTTCGAATAATGAAACTTAAAACCCAAAACTAGTAGTTAATTCACAAGTGAAGACTTTTCGTGCAGACAATAACGTTGGAGCCATTTCTGCAGAGATCGCGCTTAATCTTTATAGTTAGCTTAGCCACTGACATCCTGTCCTCTACATATCTATGTAAATGCACATAACTAAACAATACCAAGTTCCCAGCTGTTGAAATGTTGTACTTCTTCATCTATCTTAGATGGGAACAAGATTACTGTTTATTCCTCAAATAAATAATCAAATACCTCAATAGCACATATACACACCGAGGCTAATCCACCCTAAATTCAAGGGGGACTTTATTTGCACCGCGCTAATTCAACCAGTGCACCACAGTAGAAGCGAACTTGTGAAAGTTAGTTATGGAGCCAAAAACCGACTTTACCAAGGTCGATTCTCACAATGCACCTAAGGGAAGTCGGTTTTTGCTCCGGAAGTGACTTTCACAAGGTCAGTTCTTCTCAAATAATAGCCCCAAATTCAAATAAGCGCACACAACTTAACCAACAGTCTCTTACATAATTAATAAATAAGCCAAAGCCCCAACTGAAAATTACACTTCCCAGGAATTCTACCTACCGGACAGTCCTCTTATCTCAAATAGTGCTATCACTTCCACCAGAAATTTCCACAGAACATAAAATTCAACAAAAATTCTCATCTGGGTCATCATAAAATCACAATTAAACATCAATGAAGTACCTCAATCCAGCAAATTAACTTTCACCAAGACTAAATTTTCATTAATGCACATAAATTTTCGAACTTGAAGACTCACCATGACAACCGCGAAGACTTCTTCACGTTTGGGCTGCAATTCTTGAACTGGGCTCTCTAGAACTTGGGTTTCGGAAATGGATGCCTCAGTTTCAGGGTCCGCAAGCGGAGCTTCTGCCTCAGAAATGGATAGTTTCGGAATAAACGAAAATGTCGAGGGTTTTCTAGGGAAAGGGGTCGAATTTTTGTGGGACAAGAAAGGAACCTTTTCTCGGTGTGATTTCGAAAGAAAAATGGAAGGTGCCAAAGGGTAAAAGGAAGATGAATGTTGGTGGGATTGGGATAAGATTGATGGCAGAGAATAACAAAGAGAAAGAGTCGCCATTGTTGCTGGTTGGCGAGTCTGGGAGTGTTCCTTGTATCGCCTATATTATCCTATCCGTTGAGCTAAAGGTACAATCACGGAATTGCCCTTTATTACAGAGTTTTTTTGTTTGTCTATTTCTTTAAGACGTTTATATTAAATATGAGTATTAGATTCATTATACTCCATATGTTTTTATTTAACTGTCGCAGTATATTAAGAAGAGTGATTAATGCTTTGACTTAACATTAAAATGACAGTGACACCCTTGAATATAATTAATACAATTTTTTTTTTCAATCTCCACCTCTTAATAAATTTAATTAGAAAAATATTTTTTTCAATCTCTCACCCCTTAATAAATAAAAATAGATGTACAAATATACAATAAATAATACTTTAGAAATGTAACTACGACAGATACAAAGAATTTTTTTAACAACTACGACAGTTAAATAAGAACGGATGGAGTAAACAATATTTCCAGTTTAATCTTTTACTTGCTCTTGCTGAGATATATTTTGCTAGCTGTCTTTTCACTTAGTTAAGCTACAACCCTTGTAGTAGATCTTTTCACTTAGACTATCTCCAACAACAACACTCTACATCACCCTCTAACTACATCGTTTTTCGTTTCAGTTATACCTTTTTAATACTTTATAAATCAATCTACTCCAACAAACACCCTTCATATAATCCTCTTAAAAAAAAGGTACTGAAATTAAAAGGACTGGGAAGAAAAAGATGGAGAGAGGGAAGAGATTGTGTATGCTTTTTGCTACTGTTCATCTAAATCCTTACTCCAGATTTCCAATTGGAACTAGAGGAATTTGAAGTTGAAGTAATGTATCAAGTATCCATTGTAGAGGTTAAGTTAATGAAGTGTTAAGTTGTGCTACACATTTCTAGAAAACTAAAAGAAATTTCTAGAATAGAAGCTTCTAGTTGTATGTAAGAGACTAGAAAAATATTACTACACTCTACTAGAATGGAAGCTACTATAAATATTGTTACACTCTACTAGAATGGAAGCTACTAGATACATGTAGTTCTAGTAGTGATTGTTAAAATTAAGACAAATCTAGAAAACTACATAAGGATCTTGAGCTATCATATGGAGAGTATATATATGACACTACCCCATGTACTTGAACCAAGAATAAAACAATCAATACAATAAAATTCCTTTCTCCAATCTCTCCAACTTATCAATTCTTTTCCATCTCACACTCATCATCCTAGCCTTCTCCATTCAACCTTCTACAAAAATTCTAACAAGTGGTATCGGAGCTCGGTTTCGACACAACTACAACTGGGCGAAATCAAAATCATGGCAGATTACACACTCCGCTCATCCATTCCGGTTCCAATTTTCCGAGGTGAAAATTTCGACTATTGGTTCATTAAAATGAGAACCTACTTTTGTGCTCAAGATTTATGGGAAATCGTAAGTAAGGGATTTAGCATCCCCGACGACATCTCAAATTTATCTACCGTACAAAAGAAAGAACTCAAGGAGAATCAACAGAAAGATGCTCAAGCATTATTAGCCCTTCAGTTAAGCTTGACTGAAGAATTGTTTCCAAGAATCATAAGTGCCAAGATGGCTAAAGAAGCGATGGAAAAGTTGCAGGAGGAGTTTCAAGGCAATGAAAAGGTACGAGTCTCAAAACTCCATTCATTAAGGAGAAATTTCGAGAATTTAAAAATGAAAGAGTCAGAGAATGCTAAAGACTACTACACAAGAGTAGATTCATTATCAAATCAATTGCGAGCGAATGGAGAAGATGTCCCAGAGAAGAAAATTGTGGAAAAAATATTAATTACATGTATAGAAAAATATGATCCAATCATTACAGCTATTGAGCAATCAAAAGATTTGGAAAAATTGTCTGCTTCAGAATTGATGGGGTCTTTAGAAGCTCATGAACATAGATTGGAAAGGCGTCACGAAGGCACAACTGAAAATGCTTTTCAATCTAAGTTCAAAACGCCGTCACAAAAATCAAAACAAAATGATCGGAGATCAAATGAAGGTTCTAAAAATACAGAGCTTCCAAACAAAACATTTTCTCCTTGCGGTATATGCAAGAGGAAAAGCCATTTGGAGAAAGACTGTTGGTTTAAAGGAAAACCACAATGCAAAAATTGCAAGAAATTTGGTCACGTCGAGAAGGTATGTCGATCAAAAAGGAATCATCAACTAACTTTTTTTGAAGAAAAGGACGTCGAAGACAATCTCTTCTATGCCTGTCAAGTAGCAACAGAGGAAAAGAAAGATACATGGTATCTTGACAGTGGTTGCAACAATCACATGACAAAAGATGAATCCATATTTTGCCGTCTTGAAAAATTCAAGACAAATATTAAGATAGGAAACGGCGACTTTATGGAGGCTACTGGAAAAGGCACTATTGTCATTAACACAAATAAGGGCAAGAGATACATAAATGAGGTGCTCTTGGTCCCAAGTATAGATCAAAATCTATTGAGTGTCGGGCAAATGATGGAGAAAGGATACTCGTTGCATTTTGAAGGAGATTCTTGTACAATATATGATAAGAAAGATAAATCCCTTCAAATTGCAAAAATAAAAATGAAGGAAAAACGATGTTTTCCGATCCAATGGAGTTATGCAAGAGATATAGCAATGAAGCACAAGTTGATGATTCATGGTTATGGCACAGAAGGCTTGGTCACTTCAATTTCAATGGATTAAGAATACTACATCAGAAGAACATGATGAAAGACCTACCCACTATAAGGGCACCTGATCGTGTTTGCGAAGGATGCATGCTCGGGAAACAACACCGACAACCATTTCCTGTCGGAAAATCTTGGAGAGCGAATGAACCATTAGAATTGGTGCACACGGACGTTTGTGGCCCAATGCGCACTCCTTCACATGAACAAAATAGGTACTTCATTCTCTTCATTGATGATTTTACCAGAATGACATGGGTTTATTTTATGCGTGAAAGATCGCAAGTATATGAAATATTTAAGAAATATAAGGCCTATGTCGAGAAACAAAGTGGTCACTACATGAAGACCATAAGAAGTGACCGCGGCAAAGAATACACATCTAAAGAATTCAACAAGTTCTGTGAAGATGAAGGCGTGGAGCATCAATTGACAGTTGGATACGCTCCAGAACAAAATGGTGTGTCAGAACGTAAAAATAGAACAATTATGGAGACAGCAAGAGCTATGCTAATGGAGAAAGGCCTTCCGAAAACATTTTGGGCAGAGGCAGTGCATACTGCAGTCTACTTGCTAAATAGATGTCCAACCAAAGCCGTTCAGGACAAAACACCATTCAAAGCCCTGGAGTGGGCGAAAGCCATCGGCAAAGCATCTTAGAGTCTTCGGCTCCATCTGTTATGTTCACATTCCAAAAGAGAAAAGGAGCAAACGGATGAAAAGACGAGAGAAAGGTATTTTCTTAGGCTATAGTACACAATCAAAAGGTTACCGTGTCTATAGCATAAGAACATGAAAGCTTATTGTCAGTCGAGACGTTGAATTTGACGAGGAAGCAAGCTTCAATTGGGAAACAGAGGAAGTTGAAAGGAAAACTATTAATATGGCACCGCTTCTACGAACTAACGAAGAAGACAACCGTCAAACAAAATCACCAGCTCGCGCTATCATTGAAGAAACATCACAAGATGAAGGTTCTTCTCCAGAGACACCACCAAGGAAGACAAAATCTTTGAGTGAGATATATGAGAGATGCAATCTCACCTTGATAGAACCGGGAAGTTATGAAGAAGCTTCCAAAGAAGAAGTTTGGAGAAAAGCAATGGAAGAAGAAATTAAGATGATAAACAAGAATGAAACGTGGGAGCTAGTAAGTCCATCTCCAGACAAAGAGGTCATCGGTGTTAAGTGGGTCTATAAAACAAAGCTTAATCCTGATGGCTCAATCCAAAAACACAATGTAAGACTTGTAGCCAAAGGCTACTCTCAACAGTTTGGAGTGGATTACAACTAGACATTTGCTCCTGTTGCACGATTGGATACGATACGTGCATTAATTGCCCTCTCTGCACAAAAAGTATGGAAAATCCATCAACTGGATGTTAAATCAACATTTCTCAATGGATACCTTGAGGAAGAAATTTACGTGGAGCAGCCTCAAGGATTTATCGTGAAAGGAGAAGAAGACAAAGTACTAAAGTTAAATAAAGCTTTATACGGGCTCAAGCAAGCCCCACGGGCTTGGTATATCAGAATTGATAACTACTTCATCACGCAAGGTTTCAGGAGGAGCAAAAGTGAGCCTACACTTTACATTAAGACACGAGATACAAATGACGGACTTATTGTTTCCTTATACGTTGATGATCTCATCTTTACAGGAAACAATGAGGACATGATCAAGAGTTTTAGACAAGACATGATGAAGACGTTCGAAATGACAGACTTGGGATTAATGCACTACTTCCTTGGAATCGAGGTAAACCAAAAAGAAAATGGGATTTTCATTTCCCAAATGAAATATACAGATAGTCTTCTTGAAAAGTTCAAGATGAATGGGTGCAAGAGTGTTGCAACTCCACTTGAAAGCAAAGCACTCAAGAGTGAAGATGGCCCGCCAAGGGCAGATTGTACGGTCTACCGGCGTCTCATTGGAAGTTTACTCTATCTAACAACTACAAGACATGATATTATGTTTGCAACAAGTTATCTCTCAAGGTTCATGCAATGCCCAAGTCAAGTTCACTTCGGATCAGCTAAAAGAGTGCTAAGATATCTGCAAGGCACAAAAGATTATGGCATTTGGTATGGATCGAGTCCTGACTCAAAACTGATTGGGTACACTGATAGCGATTGGGCAGGATCATCAGATGATAAAAGCACATCTGGCTATGCATTCACCTTGGGCTCAGGAATATTCTCTTGGGCAACAAAAAAGCAAGACACAATCGCACTATCAACAGCAGAAGCAGAATATGTAGCAGTAGCATTGACAACATGCCAAGCTATATAGCTCAAACGGATACTTGAGGACATGGGGGAGCCTGAAGATGAAGCAACATTGATCTACTATGACAGCAATTCGGCAATTTCAATGGCGAAAAACCCAGTATTTCACAACAAGACTAAGCACATAAGAATCAAGTACCACTTCATCAAAGAAGCTGTGGCCAATAAAGAAATTGAGGTCATGCATTGCAGGAGTGAAGAACAGTTAGCCGACATATTCACAAAAGGACTATCAAGAGACAAGTTCGAGCTATTACGAGAAAAGATTGGTGTCACTGAAATGTGTACCAAGGAGGAGTGTTAGGTTGTGCTACACATTTCTAGAAAAATAAAAGAAATTTCTAGAATAGAAGCTTCTAGTTGTATGTAAGAGACTAGAAAAATATTACTACACTCTACTAGAATGGAAGCTACTATAAATATTGTTACACTCTACTAGAATGGAAGCTACTAGATACATGTAGTTGTAGTAGTGATTGTTAAAATTAAGACAAATCTAGAAAACTCCATAAGGATCTTGAGCTATCATATGGAGACTATATATATGGCACTACCCCATGTACTTGAACCAAGAATAAAACAATCAATACAATAAAATTCCTTTCTCTAATCTCTCCAACTTATCAATTCTTTTCCATCTCACACTCATCATCCTAGCCTTCTCCATTCAACCTTCTACAAAAATTCTAACATGAAGTAAACTCTAAAAAATTAGCTTTGGAGTTGCTCAATAAGTATCCATTGGAGTCAGTCTTAGTTAAGCTACAACCCTTGTAGTAGAGCCAGCCATCGGTCATAGTCCTCTTTTTTCCATTGAATATAATCTTTTGCTCCGTTCTTCAAAACTTGCATGCTTGAGGTAATAAAAAAACAAAAAAAAACTTGCACACATGAGGGTAATAAAAGCAAACACGAAAATAGGAAGGATAGAGAAGAAGGAATTGACCTCCCTCCTCGACTCCTTTTTGGTGGAGTCTTCAATCAACAGTGAACGACAGAAAACTTTGGTAAAAATTATAGAGTTAAGTTTTTTTTTTTTTTGAGCAACAATAATAGGGTTAAATTAAAATTTGGTTTAACACTAATCCTTCGAATTACTGTCAGACACCAAATATGGTATATTTAGGTTAAATATACCATCATTATTACCATAAGTAATGGCACGACTCGATAAAATGGCGAGACAATTCATTGTAACTTAGCGGCCTTTAGGTGGGACGACTAGAACTCAATGTCCACAAAGGGAAAGATATTGCATGCATGCTACTATCACTTTCATTTTCAAATGTTTATAAAGTTTCAAACTATAGATTAAGAACTTTAGTAAATAAATTACGTACATTTAATATCCGGATATTATAATGATTATTCTTGATTTTACACATATTTATTTTAGGCCTTTGTATTTCTCACATGCTAATGAACAAGAGTGTTAAAATGTCGCACATTGTGCACTTATAATTGTTTCACACACCATATTAAGAGATGAATTTACATCACCGTATGACCTAGATTTTGAGATTGAGACTCATTTTATATTAGTTTGAGCTTATGTCTCAGTTCTGCACTAGGTACGCCCCTAAGTTGAGCTACTCAAATAACTAATCGACTCAACATCACAAGCTTCAAAATCTAGTAATCAGACTCAAAAATGAAAAAACAAATTTTTACATATAAAATATATAGTATTTGGTCCGAATTATTGGTTTGGGAGGAAAATATGTGAGTGTAAAGCTTTATTATTATTTTATTATCTTCAATGCAAATATGTCTTTTTTTTTCCCTACATAGTCAGATTCGAAAAGTTGGTTCATGATGGTGGGGGGGGGGGGGGGGTGTTAGACACTCTACAAACATTTTTACCCAAAATAGGTAGGAAGAACTTTTATATATCAAAATAGCTTATTGTATGATTTTTGTTAATAAAAATGATAGGTCTCCCCTGCCTCACCCCCACCCACCGGAGAGCAATGATGTTGAAAGTGTGGTAGAAAATGTTCGCGGATATATCATCATCTCCAGTCATAAATCTTTTAAAAGGTTTATGACTATGTCACATCATATCTATATAAAGCTTTTTCCCTACAACAGATAAACATTTTATAAAGCTTTATAGCATTGACTCACTACACATAATTTTTGTCTACTACACACTGAAGAGAGTTTGAGAAAGCAATAATACTTGAGTAAACTCAACTTATTTTATTCATGATAAAAGTATGAGTATAAATAGATACAAGCATGAGTAGAGTAATGAATGTTATTAAATGCTAGAGTCGGCTAGTATAAGTGCTAGAGTCGGCTAGAGCATAATAAGACAAAATAGAGTTACTTTATGACATATTAATTGTTTATACACTACAATTAATATGTCATGTTACAAATAAGTAACGTGTTACAAGTAATGTAATATTTCCACACCCCCCCCCTCAAACTAAGTTGTATATGTCAATACAGCCAAGTTTGCTACTCAGTCTGCTGAACATAAGCGGTGGAATGGCCTTGGTGATAATATCAGCATTCTGGTCTGCTGAGGGAACATATTGAAGTTGAATGATCTTGGCATCAATCTTATCTTTAAGGAAATGTCTGTCAATGTCCACATGTTTTGTCTTATCATGATGAACTGGCTCCTCTGCCATGCATAATGCTGAATTATTGTCACAACAGAGTATGATATGGTGCTGAAGGGTTTGCTGAAGATCAGTAAGGACTCTTTTCAGCCACAGTGCTTCACAAATACCCAAAACAAGTGTCCTGAGTTCAGCTTCAGCACTGCTTCTAGAGACAGTAGGTTGTTTCTTGCTTCTCCAAGTGACAAGGTTACCCCACACATATGAGCGATAGCCTGTGGTAGATCTTCTGTCTATGTGGCAACCAGCCCAGTCAGCATCAGTATAGACTTTCACTGATCTTTCAGTAAACTTAGTGAAGTGCAAGCCTTGGCCAGGAGTGGACTTCAAGTATCGTAGTATTCTGTAGACAACATCCCAATGGTGCTCAGTAGGGCAATGCATGAACTGACTGACAAGACTAACTCCATATGCAATATCAGGTCTTGTATGAGAGAGATAAATGAGTTTCCCTACAAGTCTCTGATATTGTTCCTTTCTTATAGCAATACTACCATGCACTAGTGGATTACTGGGGTCTACTAGAGAGATAGCTGGTTTGCACCCTAGCATGCCAGTTTCCTTCAGCAGGTCCAACACATACTTCCTCTGTGAGACTGAGATATCCTGGTTGTTTCTTGCTATTTCCATGCCAATGAAGTACTTGAGGTAGCTCAAATCTTTAACTTGAAATACCTTTACCAGTAGGGTCTTCAAGCATTGGATCTTAGCAGGGTCATCACCAGTAAGGATGATATTATCCACATAGACAATAAGGATGGATCTTCTCTTATTGGTTGTTTTAATAAACATTGTGTGATCTGAGTTGCACTGATGATATCCAGCAGCTTTAACCACAGTAGTAAGTTTGCCAAACCATGCTCTTTGGGACTGCTTCAGGCCATACAGAGACTTTCTCAGTTTACAAACCTTTCCTTTAGTGTGAGTGTTGGTAAAACCAGGAGGTACAGTCATATATACTTCCTCAGTGAGGTCACCATTTAGGAAGGCATTCTTGATGTCCAATTGGTGGAGTGGCCAGTCAAGTTGGACAACAAGGGAGATCAGTACCTTGACTGTGTTGAGCTTTGCCACAGGTGCAAATGTTTCCTTGTAGTCAAGTCCATATGTTTGAGTGAAGCCCCTTGCAACTAGTCTAGCTTTGTACTTGTCAATAGTACCATCAGCATTGTACTTGATGGTGAATAGCCATTTACAGCTGACTGTCTTCTTTCCTTGTTGAAGAGTGGTGAGATCCCAAGTATGGTTGTCAATGAGTGCATTCATTTCAATTTTGACAGTAGCCTTCCACTTGTCATGTTCGAGAGCTTCATGTATATTCTTAGGAATGGAATGAGTATCCAAATCCTATGTAAACAAAGAAAAACTAGGTGACAAGTGATCATATGACACATAATTATGAATAGAGTGGTCATTACATGATCTCTTTCCCTTTCGGACAGCAATGGGTCTGTTATCAATATCAGTAGGTTCAGGACTATCAGTAGATTGCTGAGGTATATCAGCAGGTTCAGAAGGTTGTGGAGTATCAGCAGGTTGTTGAGGTTCAGTAGATGGAGGGAGCTCAGAGTCAGCAGGCTGATGAGTCTCATAAGGTTGCTGAATATTAAGAATTGGTATAGGGATTGGCACGGCCTCAAGATTATCATCTGCGGGTGCATTTGGAGTTAGAGGACTATGAGATGAGGGAAGAGTTATTGTTTCACTTAGGTTTCCATCTGTGACAGTCTCAGTAGGGTTGCTGTAGTAAGGAGTTTTTTCAAAGAATTTCACATCCATAGAGTTGTAGAATCTTTTGTCAGAGAATAACACTTGTAGCCCTTCCTGTCTTTGGCATACCCAAGGAAAATGCACTTATGAGCTTTGGGGTCAAGTTTGCTTCGATGTTGGGCATGGATATAGACAAACACAGTACATCCAAAGATTTTTGGAGGCAAGTCAGCAATGAGATGAGGACAGGGATGAGTCGTCAGCAGGGTTTGAATGGGAGTCTTGAATCCTAACACTCTGCTGGGTAACCGGTTGATTAGGTATGTGACAGTTAATATAGCTTCACCCCACATATATTTAGGCACATGTGTGGTGAACATAACTGATCTAGCCATCTCCAGTAAGTGCCTGTTCTTCCTCTCAGCAACCTCATTTTGTTGAGGTGTCTCTACACAGCTACTGGTGTGAACAATTCCCTTATCATTCAGGAAGGTGCTGAGGTTGGACTCATAGTATTCCAATGCATTATCTGTTTTTAAGATTTTAATCTTAGTGTCAAATTGAGTGGATACCATGTTATAGAACTCTTGGAAGATGGTTCCAACTTCAGATTTATCTTTCATCAAAAACAGCCATGTGATCCTGGTGTGGTCATCTATGAAAGTGACAAACCACCTCTTTCCTGTTATACTTTTAATTCTTGAAGGTCCCCATACATCACTATGTATTAGAGTGAAAGGTGTGGAGGGTAAGTAAGATATTTTAGTATACACAGACTTAGTAAGTTTAGCAAGCTGACAAATATCACATTAAAGGTCACTGAGGTTACATCCTTTAAACAATTCAGGAAATAAGGACTTTAAATAACCAAAACTTGGATGACCTAGTCTATAATGCCATAACATGATATTGTCTAAGGTTTGGTTGCAGGCTGCTGAGGCAGTTTCAGTCTTCAATCTTCTGTCTTCAGCAGGGTTGACCATAAACAGTCCTGAGCAGGCTTTAGCTCTCCCAATCACTTCCTGTGAAGAAAGATCCTGGAATATACACTGATTTTTATTAAACAAGACTGTCCAATTTAGATCTTTAGTGAGTCTACTGACAGATATAAGGTTACAGTCTAATTTTGGAACAAATAAGACATCCTGAAGGTAGATATTATCAGTAAGTTTAACATTTCCAAAACATTGTGCACATGAAATAGATCCATCAGAAATCCTAATATTGTGGGTCTGATGGTAGGGCTTAAAGTGAGATATGAGACTCTTGTTACCAGTCATATGGGATGAAGCCCCAGAATCAACAATCCAAGTATCATTACTGAGAGGTGAGTGGAATATACCTGTTTTAGCATGAGTAGCTATGTCGGTGATAGAACTAACTTCCTTTTGTTGAGCAATGAAGGCTTTGAAGGCGACAAGGCGAGCATCCAACGTGGTATCTTTGTTCCCTTCTTCACCGACACACTGCCACGACTCTCCCCGGTTGGTTTGGAGGGTTTAAAAGAATTAGGCTTACCATGTAGTTTCCGGCAAGTGTCCTTGGTGTGATTTGTGCGTTTGCGGTGGTCACGAGAACAACTTTCCCCGTCTTCTCGCAGGTTTCTGTAAGCCTCGGTAACCTCGGTAGGCTTCCGACCACCAACATTGCCGAGCTATCGGTAGAGTGATCGGCGGGGTTGCTTTGCGGCATTACTTTTCTCTGCTTTCCTCATGTTTGACTTCGAAACACAGATTTGAGGTTGGGGAGAGGTTTAGTAGCAAGAACTCTACCTCTAACATCATCAAGGGATGAGTTCAGTCCTGTAAGGAACTTGAATACCCTCTTCTTCTCAATGATATCCTTGTATAAGGTAACATCCTCTACATCCTTCCATGGGTGAGTTTCCAACATATCTAGGTGTTGCCATGCCTTAGATAGTTGGTTGTAGTACTGAGTTACAGACAGGTCTCCTTGTCTGCAATTTTGGATTTGGGCTTCAAGTTAATAGACCTTAGATGTATTGTCCTGTTTTGAGTAAAGGTCTCTGGCATTATCCTAGATATCCTTAGCAGTGTCATACAACATGAATTTCTTACTGATATCTTTTGTCATTGACCTCGTGAGGATGGTCATGACTTGGTTATTTTCTGTATCCCATGCTTCAAACTTGGGGTCAGTTTCAGCAGGGGCAGGTTTGGAGCCAGACAAGTATCCCATCTTGCTCTGGCTTGAGATATACATATTCATAGATCTTGACCACAGCGGGTAGTTGTTGCCATCAAGTCTGTGATTTGTAAAAGAATAGTTTTCAGCGACCCCAGCCTGCTGAGGCTGCTGGGACTCAACTGAGGATGAAGAGGCGTCGGATAATGAAGACATTCTTGAAAAAAGGGAGATTTTTTTGCAGCGGATTAGAGAGATTATGGCTCCGATACCATGAAGAGAGTTTGAGAAAGCAATAATACTTGAGTAAACTCAACTTATTTTATTCATGATAAAAGAATGAGTATAAATAGATACAAGCATGAGTAGAGTAATGAATGCTATTAAATGCTAGAGTCGGCTAGTATAAGTGCTAGAGTCGACTAGAGCATAATAAGACAAAATAGAGTTACTTTATGACATATTAATTGTTTATACACTACAATTAATATGTCATGTTACAAATAAGTAACGTGTTACAAGTAATGTAATATTTCCACACACACAAACTTTAAAAAAAAAGTTACAGGAAATGAGCCGGTTGATTTTTACCAATCTTTTCCCAAAAACCTTTCCTTAGTCATCAAACTCCAATGGATATAAACTCATTCTAAAGCTTTAAAGTTTTTGATAAACCCACCATTGTGGGTACTCGACTTATCAAAAGCTATATTATCATTGGAGCATTGATGTGTCACTAAAGCTTTATCAAAAAGCTTGACAAATATGAACCGGTTCATCCTTCAAAAAGCTGCAAAAATCTTTTTTATTTTTTTATTTTTTATGTAGGAACCTCACAACTATAAAATAAAAACAATCAACCCGTTGATTTCCTGAGCATGACGTGAACATTAGAGTTTGTGTCAAGTACATAAAGATAACTGTTACTAATGATGTATTTACTTTCCTAACATGATAGCTTCTACCTCTTGCTATGTACTCAATGTACATACCCCTTTGCACGTTTGTATGTCTTCCCTTCCAGAGAAGATTTGCAGGATGATTTTGAGTATGATGTTGATTTTAAGTGAGCTTGGGTGCTTTTGGAACACGTGATATATTTCATTATGTTTGTTGTTTTGCTTTGAGACTATATGATGTGATCCATGATGTTGTTCCGGATCCACTTGCCCCTTTAGCTACACCTGGTCCACTTATCATCCGAGATGGTCCAATGACAAGGCTTCATAAGAGAAGAATGCGTGAAGGCTTGGAATTTCTGGTTTCTAAGGTCCAAGAAGAGTGTGGATCGACGAAGACTGAAGATGGGGCGTCCATAAAGCCCATGAAGTCCGTTATTTGCATCAGTGGGCTTGAGAAAGCTGAATAAACTCTTTTATATTATTTATTGCTATTTTTAGGATTAAAAAGGCCTTAAGCCCAATGCTTGGGGAGTCTATATGGATTATTCTTGCATTATTATTTAATTCAGCATTTAGGAAGCTAGGTGGGCTTGATAGTGTCAAATAAAGCCCAAATCCAAGGCTGGGGCGCATGTGGTGAACTATTCTCCCACATCGATTAGCTTTTCTATTTTCCTTATGATTGTAGCCTATAAAAGGCAAACTAGTAGCACATTATTGGGTAGTTAATCTTTGAGTGAATTACAATTATTTAAGTTCTTTGAACTTGTGAGTATTCTAGAGTTGAGTATTCAAACCCGAACTTATCAAGGTCGTGAGCATACCTTGTGGCATTCACAAACCGAGGTTCTTAGATACAGGGATATCTAGGGTCGAGGTCCTAATCCAAGATTCTTAGATACATGGATATCTAGGGGTCGTGGAGCTCACTTTAATTATTCCTACAATCAAATCCTTGGGCAAAAATTTGAATTGAACCTTCTTGGTTCACTTCAGTTGGTATCAGAGAGGCCGACCCCCTTTAACTCCAATGAGGCTTCTAAAGCTAAAGAGAATAGCAAGGGTAAGGTTGTTTCCACCTCCAAACAGCCTGCTAGTGGACTTAGATGCTTTAAATGTGGCGGTATTGGTCATAAAGCTACCGAGTGTGGCAACAAACGTGCCATGTTTGCGAGTGGTGATTTTGATGAGGCGGATGTAGAGGCTGATTTTGAACAGGAGGAGGAGCAAGGGGCTGATTTTGATGACGATGATAAGTATATTGAAGATGTGATACCATTAAATAATAATTCGTTGGTGACTAAAAAAGGTTTAAATGCAAAGGCGAAGGTGGATGAGAATTTGCAACGGGATTTGGGTGATTCCGGTGCATTTTCTACCCCTGTTTTCCACATGTTTAACATATTTTTGGGTGTTTTTAGACCGTTTTTGGGTAATATCGTGAGCTTATGGCACGGAGAGTAAATTCGTCACTTTGATGGATTATTACCTTTTTTTGTTGATATTAACCCTATTCCCGAGCACTTTTACCCTCCGCAATTGTTTGGATGTTTTGGTCATTCATGATGTTGTAGGGTATTAGTGTCTTGAGGACCCGGAAGGTGATGATTCATGGTGAAAAGCATGATCAAGGCGATAGAAGTGATCAAAAGGGGAGAAAAGTTGAAGTTTTGGAGCGAATGGGGTTCAAACGCGCGTTTGAACCCCCAAACGGGCGTTTCAGAAGCTACCATTTTGATCAGAGTTCACCTGCCCAAAACACACGTTTCAAACTGCCCTAAACGCGTGTTCCAAGTCCTCCAAACACGCGTTTCAACCTCCCTAAACGTGTGTTCCAGTTGAAGAACAAACAAGAGCCTACCCAGAAATGAAGCGAAACGCGCGTTTGCCCTATGCGAAACGCGCATTTGAAGATGTGAAACGCCAAGTTACACTACCCAAATGTGCGTTTGAAGACAAAATTCTGCAGATTTTCCCCCACCTATAAATACCCCCCTTAGACCATTTCTTGAATAATAATCATTCTCTTAGCAAAACCCTACCCTTTTTTAGCTCGAATTTTGTAATAGCTTAGAATACATTCTCTTAGCTTAAATCAATATAATCTTAGCTTAATCTTTCCATTTCCTAGCTCAGATTTCTACTTCAAACACTAAGACACCATCTTTTAATTAGTTCTCTATTTTGTACTTTTGGATCTCAAACTCGAATTTCTTCAAATTAATGGTATATTACTTCTCTCTTTCACTTATTATGTCTTTATTTTACTGTTTCTTTTATGTTTTAACTAGTGTAATGAGTAGATAATCCCTTTTCATAGTCGAATCATGTGAAATTTGGTGAAATCACCCTTTGGGTGATGAAATTGGGAGTGGGTAGTGCTTTTTATTGTTTAATCTTGCTTGTTTCACGTCTTAGAACTTATTATAATATCGCTAGATTGGATTGTACACCCAATTTAGTAATCACACACATCAACCTTACATATGTATTTTGCGGGAAGACGTGGGATAAGGGGTTCTAAGATCGCAGCGTAGACTCGGCTTAGTTGTTAAGCTCGAGCCCAATGCGAGGTTACTCGTTTTAATGTTTAAGCGGCTCTAGTGCATAACATGTCTTGTTAGTGAATCTTCTTTAGGGAAGGGTAGTTCACATGGCATAAGGTGTTAGGAGAGAGTTGTTCAGACCTTAGCACCGGAATTAGGAGTACGCACCCGTGAAATTGAATGCGAGAGTTCGTTTGTTTAAATGCACACTCCCGGTTTTGTCTACCCTTAGGGTTGAAACTAGCTACTTTGATCATGGTTCGGCTATGTCCCTTAGTATAACGTTAAAAACCGAGTAGTTAATCTTCTTTCTTTCTTTTCTATCTTTAAACTCATTAGAAAAAATCACTTTAGTGTCGTTGTAGTAAACAAGCACCTTAAGAAGATTGATCACCTAGACTTAGTAACACGTTCGCTTTGGTACTCACAAACACTTTTCCCTTGGGTTCGACCTCGTACTCATGTAGCTATTCTAGCAATCGACCCGGTACACTTCCGGTTAGAGAGTTAGTTTGCCCACGGTTTCGAGTCTTTATAAATTGTTTTTGTTGGGGTAAATTTTAGCTCAATCAACCTTCTTGGTTCACTTCAGTTGGTATCAGAGAGGCCGACCCCCTTTAACTCCAATGAGGCTTCTAAAGCTAAGGAGAATAACAAGGGTAAGGTTGTTTCCACCTCCAAACAGCCTGCTAGTGGACTTAGATGCTTTAAATGTGGTGGTATTAGTCATAAAGCTACCGAGTGTGGAAACAAATGTGCCATGTTTGCGAGTGGTGATTTTTATGAAGCGGATGTAGAGGCTGATTTTGAACATGAGGAGGAGCAAGGGGCTGATTTTGATGACGATGATAAGTATATTAAAGATGTGATACCATTAAATAATAATTCGTTGGTGATTAAAAAAGGTTTAAATGCAAAGGCGAAGGTGGATGAGAATTTGCAACGGGAAAACATTTTCCAAACTTGCTGCTTCATTGACGGAAAAGTGTGTTCGATGATCATTGATAGCGGAAGTTCTGCTAATGTGGTTATCACCGAGGTGGTGGAGAAACTCGGTAGTCCTACTACCGACTCCCCAAACCTTATAAATTGCAATGGCTAAATGATTGTGGTGAAGTCCGAGTTACGGGGCTAACATTCATCCCTTTTAGCATTGGAAAGTTGGAGGATGAAGTACTTTTTTATGTGGTACCCATGCATGTCACACACTTATTACTTGGCAGGCCTTGGAAATACGATAGGAAGGTTATCTATGACGGTTTTCTGAACAAGTACACGCTGCTACACAAAGCCCACAAATCTCAATTGTTTCAATGTCACCACAAGAAGACCATGAGAAGAAACTTCGACTTGCTCGAAAACGTGAGGGTGAGAAATCAAACGAGGGAGCAAAAGTTGAAAATTCAAAAAGAAAAAGTGTTGTGAAAGGAGAGAAAAAGCAAGAGGGTGATTTAGCTAGAAACGAGGGGAAAAATAAAGTTGAAAAAAGAAATGCACGGGAGTGCACTTTAGTTCCATTCGAGGGGAAAAATAAAGTGAAAAATTCAAAGGTGAGTGAGGGAGACATCATTAGAGAGGGAGAAAATGAAGTCAAAAATATCGAACAAGTGAGGGGCAACTTCTATGCCAAATCTAGTGAGATTTTACGCACCTTAAGGGCTGAAAATCCTGTTTTCTTACTTCTTTATAAGGAAACACCCACCTCTCCTCCTCCCACCCCTGTTTACTTCTTATATCTAATCTAACCGATTCTATTCCATGTGTTTTTTTGTCTCTTTTGTAGGAATACGAAGAAATCTTCCCCGAAGAAGAACCAAGCGGATTGCCACCATTGCGGGGCATGGAGCATCACATCGACTTCGTTCCGGGATCTAATCTTCCCAACTGACCAGCCTATAGAGCCAATCCGGAGGAGACAAAGGAGACACGGAGGCAAGTTAATGACCTCCTCATCAAGGGGAAGATTCGAGAATCCATGAGCCGTGTGCAGTGCCGGTGATAGTGGTACCTAAAAAGGGCGGAGAATGGAGGATGTGCACGGATTGTCGAACCATCAACCAAATCACGGTAAAGTATCGCTATCCCATTCCTCGGTTAGATGACATGTTAGATGAGTTGCATGGTGCTAAATATTTCACAAATTTGATTTAAAAAGTGGGTATCATCAAGTGAGAATAAGAGAGGGTGACGAATGGAAAACAGCCTTTAAAACTAAATTTGGCCTATATGAATGGTTAGTCATTCCCTTTGGATTTACCAATGCCCCTAGCACGTTCATGCGTCTAATGAATGATGTCCTTAGGGAGTTTATTGGTCATTTTGTAGTTGTGTACTTTGATGATATCCTAATTTACAACGTTGATTTAGAAACACATTTAGTCCATTTGCGTGCCGTTTTGGACACACATAGGTGTGCACAGCTATATGCTAACCTTAAAAAGTGTTCATTTCGCATGGATAAAGTCGTGTTTCTTGGTTTTGTTGTGAGTGCGCAGGGCGTCGAATTTGACCAAGACAAGGTCAAGGCTTTGGCCGAGTAGCCTGAACCACAAACCATTGGCGAAGTTTGTAGATACATGGATATCTTGGGGTCGAGGTCCTAATCCAACGTTCTTAGATACACGGATATCTAGGGGTTGTGGAGCTCGCTTTCATTGTTCCACAATCAAATCCTTGGGCAAAAATTCGAATTGAACCTGCTCGGTTCACTTCACTGTGTGTATCTTTATGTTATGCAAGAGTTTTTATTTTAGTTGGCTTGTAACATAAGACTTATTAGTTTGTAAGATACTTTTTCTTTGGTTTGTAAGACGTTTCGTATGTTGTAAGACATTCGTTTTTGTAAGTTATCAATTCTTTCTTTAGATTGGACAACATTGTAACTCTTTTAGATCTTGGTATGTGTACCCGAGTCTATTTATCTCCTGTAATATTCCGATTTTCGGAAAAGGGCAGACGTGTCATTTTGCGAAAACGAAATATTATTATTTCTTTTCTTTTATTGGAGTTAAGTATTGCATTAATTATTTATATATGATTTTCGAATTATGTATGTTTAATTAAGGGGATTTCCTGATTTTTGGTGATTGGGGATAAATAAGGAAAAAGGGATTAATCTGGAAATTGGTATTTAAAGGAAACTGATACACATTAATCTCATAACCTAGATTTAATCAGAAAATCAGTTTACATGCTCCTTCTCTGCGCATTGAGGAGAGGAGAAGAGGCTTGGAGAGTTCTGCAAGTATCCAAGTTGAATTCGAACCGTTTTCAGATCAGACTCGAGGATTGGAATCGTCGTGAGAAAGACATCGTTTGGACATCGGTTTTGGTTGGAAGGGTTGCAGACTTTCGAGGTTGTTGAGATTGGTTTTGGCTGCAAACAAGTAAGAGGCTCTTCCTATGATCTCAATTATCGTTTATAGGGTTTAGATCATGTTTTAAGATGTTTGAGTGTTAGAAATATGTGTTTCCGTTGATCAAAGGATCATAGATGCTATGGAATAGTTAGATATGTTCTTCTACGTTTTACTGTGCTTAATCTAACGTTAATTGGGGTAGAAATGGATTAGAAACCGATAAGGATCGAAATCAGAAATTTAGGGCAGCAGGCATAATGCGTACGCATTGTATGCAATGCGCACGCATTCCCGTATCAGGTTTGCAGGTTTGCTTTCTGGACGCTGAATGCGTATGCATTCAATAGAATGCGCACGCATACCGGGGACAGAGAGTTCTGGTTTTGGTTCTGGTTGTTGATTGCGTACGCATTCCTAAGAATGCGCACGCATTGTTCAAACAGAGAGTTTTAGCTTAGGTTATGGTCAAGTAATGCATACGCATTGTAGGCAATGTGCACGCATTGTTGAAATAGAAATTTTCCAGCAGGTTCAGTAGCAGGTAATGCGTACGCATTCTAGCTAAAGTGCACGCATTGCCCCAGTTTGCACTTAAGTGATGTTAAAGCTATGTCTTTCAGTTTTAAACCCTAAATTATGATATGTTAACATTGTTTAAACATAAACAAGCCTGAATTGAGCTTCTGATTCGTTCAGTTAAAACACCGAATGTACTCTTAAAGGGAGTTGAAGTTCGGATCCATCGGAAGAGCAGGATAGGCTTGTGCTTTGATGAATTAGTATTCATCAATGTCTGTGTAATTGCTAGGCCTTGTTAATGTCTAGTGGTCTAGGAAGAAAGAAGTAAATGTGAGGGAGATTAATTGAAAACACTTAGGTGGTTAGTTAATCATTCTAATAAAACACGTACTTGACTAGTAAAAGATTAAACAACATGTCTCTCTTGGATAGGCAGCAGTCTATATCGCGATGTGTGTGCTACCTCTGAAGGTGGAAGAACTCCGTAGGTCAAAAGAACCCTAAGTACGGAAGGACTCCACTGAGGTGTGCGTACTATCAGATCCTACCTATTCTAGCCTCCGTGGATATTGGTGTGATCCACCGATATGTTGCAATCGATATCTCCTGGTGGATATACATCAGGCGTAGTGCCCTTGAGTGCAGTTGTAACATAGATAAGTTAGGTAGAAACGTTTACTTTGTCTTAGACTTTTGGCCTTTCGAGACCTGTAGTACCTTTACGTTTCTTTTGAGAATATCGTACATTTCTTTTGGATTTCATATTTTCTTTTCTTCTGAATGTAATAAAGTTACATTTCCATCTTTAGATTTCATTTCTATTCTTGGATTATTTGGATAATTTTTCATACCCGAGTCTTTTGCTTCCGTTTGCTTATTTTTGATACGACGTAGTAAAGGCTTACGTATAAAGTGAATTTGTTTTTATTTTATATGTGCCGAACGTTCCTTTTCCGGATAAGGACTCGGTGTCCGGGAACGGGGCGTTACAGTTGGTATTAGAGAGAAGCGTCTTCTAGGCTTCCTTTCTTTTAAGATAAGATTCTCTAGATATTTTAGTAACGTTCTGGTTTTCTTTGATCATCAGGATGGTGTTCACGAGAACTGGAGCTGGTGCATTGACTTCGGGAGTTCGTCGTGAAAGTCCAACACCGGTCGTAGGAGGCGGTGTTGTGAGGCAGAATCCTCCACCCCATCGAAGTTTGACACCACCACCTCATACTGCGACACCTACACCAAGGTCACAACAGAGCTTGTCGCCGCGACGTCATCAGGAGCAACCTCCACGGTGGCACGTGGGGAGTTGGGTTCAGTGTTCTGTGGTAAGTGAGGTTCTAGCAGGTTTTGTACCACCGCCGGTAAGCTACCCTCCACACCTACAGACCTTCTACCCGCCACCAGTCAGTGTTTATCCTCCACCAGCGAGCCACCCCTCACCACTAGTGTTTCACCAACAACATCAGACTTTCTACCCACCTCATATAGGTCATACCCCTCGATCTACTGTACCACTCTCACCGCTTTTGGACCATCAGCAAGGTTTTGGTTACCCACCCTTTGGTTTCCAACAACCTCAGCCAACCCCACAGCACCACCAGAATTCCCATCAGGGACACTACCCCTTTCAGCCTAAACCTCAGATGATCTTGCCTTACCCTCAACAACAATAGTTCTATCAGCAGCAAGTACCTTTTGGCTACCCTCCGGTTTACCCTCCAGTTAGACCAATTTTCGAGCAGGCACCAATGGTGGATTGGTATACGAAATTGAGAAGAAACCGGGTTGAGAACTTTCATGGGAATGTGGAGCACTTAAAGGGTGAAGAATGGCTGAGAGGTTTTGAGAAGGCTTGCAGAAATATACATGTGCCTGAGACTGAGAAGGCACAGCAGGTGGTTAGTTTTCTTTTGGGCGCAGCAGAGGCTTGGATAGATGCTATACAGAGTAGCAATGGCAAGGTCACAGACTGGGAAGCTTTTAAAGCTAGGTTTTACAATGAGTACTTCCCGGCAACAGTTCAAGCGGACAAGGCAAGTCAGTTTTTGAAACTTAAGCAGGGTAATCACATGACGGTATCTCAGTACACCAACAAGTTCAATGAGTTGGGAAGGTTTTACCCTAAGCTGATGAAAGTGGAAGAAAGGAAGATAGCCCTTTACAAAGAAGGATTGGCCTATGAAATTCAGTCTAGCATGCTGGGATTTACAGCGGGAAACATGGCAGAGCTCTTGAATAAAGCCTTGGAGGTTGAGACCTTCAGGAAGAAGGCCACAGTTGTGATTGGAAACAAGAGAAACTTTGGGACTAGTCAGGGTAATTATCGAGGAGCACCGCAACAGAATACTAAGAAGACAACAGCTCCTCCGGCAGCTAAGGCCCCAAACAGTGCACCTCTGTGTTCCAAGTGCAATAGGAATCATTCATGAGAGTGCAGAGCTAGTTCAGGCGGTTGCTACCTTTGCGGAGAAATGGGGCACTTTTCTAGGGAATGTCCCAATAAAGGGAATAAAGGGAGTACGAGCCGAGGAAACGGGAGAAGCGGCCCCAGTCGACCGGTTCTAGTTTTTGCAGCTGATGCTAGGGATGCGGAACCAGAGGATGATGTTATCTCAGGTACCTTGTTGTTTATTTAATTTGTTAAGATATTTTTTATAGCACGTTTATTCATGCTTTGTAATTGTATTTAAATGAATGAATATGCATCTTAGGTACGATAATGTTAGATAACCTAGTGGTCAGAACCTTGTTTGATACGGGAGCGTCTAACACCTTTGTGTCGACTAAGGTAGCTAAGAAGTTGAGTTTACCTTCGGAACCTTTAAGAAACACCCTGGAGATAACTACACCATTAGGAGGGGTAACAAATGTAACTAGGATGATACCTCAAGTGGAAGTTCGAGTTGGATCTTATCGATGCAAGAGTGACCTCACAGTTTTAGACTTTTCAGACTTTGATGTGATTCTTGGAATAGATTGGCTATCCGAGAATTATATTCACTTAGATTACCGAGAGAAGAAAGTGACCTTCAAAGTACCCGGGAAATCAGACAAGACGTATCAAGGGAATGTGTACAAGCCGAGTAAGAAGCGATATCCGATAATTTCAGCGGTTAAGGCTATAAGAGCTTGTCGGAAAGGTTGTGAAGGCTACTTGTTGAACGCAGTGGATGTGGAACAAGTGAAGCCTAAAATAGAAGAAACTCCTGTCCTGAGAGAGTATCCGGAAGTGTTTCCGGAAGTGTTACCGGGAAACATGCCGGATAGAGAGATCAAATTCGAGATCAAGTTGGTACTAGGAGCGGCACCAGTTGCTAAGGCACCCTATAGAATGGCACCGGCTGAGTTAAAGGAGTTGAAGGCACAGCTTAAGGATATGCTCGAGAGGAATATAATTCAACCCAGTACTTCATCTTGGGGAGCCCATGTTTTGTTCATGAAGAAGAAAGATGGTAGCATGAGGATGTGTATCGATTACAGTGCGCTGAATAATCTTACCATCAAGAACAAGTACCCCTTACCGAGGATAGATGATCTGTTTAATCAGTTGCAAGGCAAGAAAGTGTTCTCTAAGATTGATCTTAGGTCTGGTTATCATCAGTTGAAGATCAATGTAGCAGATATACCGAAGACGGCATTTAGTACGAGGTATGGACATTATGAGTTCTTAGTTATGCCTTTTGGACTCACTAATACTCCATCTGCATTTATGGATTTGATGCATCGAGTTTTCATGCCATATTTGGATAAGTTTGTGATAGTCTTCATAGACGACATCCTAGTATATTCTAAGGATGAGAAAGAACATGAGGAACACTTAAGGATAGTGTTAGAAACATTGAAGAAGAACCGGTTGTTTGCTAAGTTCCCTAAGTGTGACTTTTGGTTGAAGCAAGTCAGTTTCTTGGGTCATGTCATTTCCGGAGATGGTATTCAAGTTGATCCAGCAAAGATTGAGGCATTTGAGAATTGGCCTAGACCTACCACAATTTCAGAAGTAAGGAGTTTTCTTGGTTTGGCTGGCTACTATAGGAAGTTCGTGCAAGATTTTTCGAAGATAGCTACACCACTCACTAAGCTTACATAGAAGAATGTGAAGTTCGAATGGACTAGCGAGTGTGACACAGCATTTCATACCCTGAAGGATAGGTTGACTACGGCCCCAGTGTTAGCAGTTCCGGAGATCTTTGATAACTACGACGTCGACACGGACGCTTCGGGACAGGGTTTAGGTTGTGTATTGATGCAAGGAGGGAAAGTGATTGCTTACGCATCTAGGCAATTGAAGGTGCATGAGAAGAACTACCCGACACATGACTTAGAATTGGCAGCAGTAGTGTTTGCATTAAAGACTTGGAGGCACTACTTGTACGGATTTAAGGCAAGGATCTTCACCAATCACAAAAGTTTAAAGTATTTCTTTACTCAGGAGAACCTGAATATAAGACAAAGGAGATGGTTAGAGTTCGTGAAGGACTATGATTTAGATATTCAGTACCATCTGGGCAAAGCCAATGTAGTGGCTGATGCTTTGAGCAGGAAACCAGTGTTTGCAGTTTCAAGTGTTGAAGTTGTTGCAGAAAGGTTAGATGGGCTGGAAATCAGTAGCTTTGAACAGCTTGAGGACCGACAAATTGTGGCGCCGTTGTTAGCAAGGTCCGAGTTGATGGACGATATTCGGGAAAAGCAAGATGAAGACCCAGTTTTGGTTGATTTGAAGCGAGTTGCCAAGGAGAAACCTACCGTGGGTTATGTTCTGGACAAGAATGGGAATCTTTGGTACCAGGATCGTCTGTGTGTGCCCAATGTTGGTGATCTAAGACAGAGAATTATGGAAGGGGCACATAGGATTGCTTTTGCAGTTCATCCAGGAGCTACTAAAATGTACAGAGACTTGAAGGAAAGGTTTTGGTGGCCTTCGATGAAGGTAGAGATAGCTAAGTTCGTGGCAGAATGTGACATTTGTCAAAAAGTAAAAGCGGAGCATAGAAGACCAGGGGGAATGCTTAAGCCCTTGGATATCCCCGAATGGAAATAGGATAAGATTACAATGGATTTTATCACCGGTTTACCAAGGACAAGAGGTGGACATGAGGCAATTTGGGTAATTGTGGATAGATTGACCAAATCTGCCCATTTCTTGCCGTACAAGGTTGATGTGTCTTTGAAGAAGATGACAACACTATATCTGGATAATATGGTGAAGTTACGGAGTTCCTATCTCGATAGTTTTGGATCATGATCCGAGGTTCGTCAGTTTGTTTTGGAAGAGTCTACAAGCAGCTTTTAGGACCAAGTTGGATTTGAGTACTGCTTTTCATCCGCAAACAGACGGACAGTCAGAAAGGACCATCCAAACACTCGAGGACATGCTAAGGGCTTGTGTTTTGGAAGTAGGTGGATCATGTGATGATTACCTACCCGTAGCGGAGTTTTCCTACAACAACAGTTATCACGCAAGCATATGCATGCCACCGTTTGAAGCTTTGTATGGGAGAAGATATTGAACGCCGCTGTTTTGGGATGAAGTCGGGGAAAGATAGATCACAGGGCCGGAAATGGTTGAACAAGCTAAGGAAAGGGTTCAGTTGGTCAAGAAGAATCTGAAGGTGGCTCAAGATCGACAGAAGAGTTGGGCTGACGTTAGAAGAAGACCACTTGAGTTTGAAGTCGGTGATAGAGTTTATCTACGAGCTTCACCGATGAAAGGAGAGAAATGTTTTGGACAAAAAGGAAAGCTAAGTCCAAGGTATGTTGGACCATTTGAGATTCTGGAAAGAATTGGACCGTTGGCTTACAAGCTTAAGTTACCGGAATCGATGTCAATGGTCCATAGTGTGTTTCACGTCTCAATGTTGAAGAAGTGTCTGACAAAGAATGATGTTGAAACCACGGTTGATCCGGAAGTTCTCCAAGACAATCTTGCGTATGATAAGAGACCGATCAAGATTTTGGACCGGAAAGAAAAGATGATTAAGAGACGGATTATCCCATTGGTTTTAGTTCAGTGGAGCAATCATTCACCCGAGGAGGCAACTTGGGAAGTTGAAGATGATATGATCAGTGAATTCCAAGAGTTTGTTGATCTACCAGGTATGTACTAGTTTCGAGGACGAAACTTCTTTTAAGGGGGGAGGAATGTAATATTCCGATTTTTGGGAAAAGGCAGACGTGTCATTTTGCGAAAATGAAATATTATTATTTCTTTTCTTTTATTGGAGTTAAGTATTTCATTAATTATTTATATATGATTTTTGAATTATGTATGTTTAATTAAGGGGATTTTCTGATTTTTGGTCATTAGGGATAAATAAGGAAAAAGGGATTAATCTGGAAATTGGTATTTAAAGGAAATTGATACACATTAATCCCATAACCTAGATTTAATCAGAAAATCAGTTTACACGCTCCTTATCTGCGTATTGAGGAGAGGAGAAGAGGCTTGGAGAGTTCTGCAAATATCCAAGTTGAATTCGAACCGTTTTCAGATCAGACTCGAGGATTGGAATCGTCGTGAGAAGGACATCGTTTGGACATCGGTTTTGGTTGGAAGGGTTGCAGACTTTCAAGGCTGTTGAGATTGGTTTTGGCTGTAAACAAGTAAGAGGCTCTTCCTATGATCTCAATTATCGTTTATAGGGTTTAGATCATGTTTTAAGACGTTTTAGTGTTAGAAAGATGTGTTTCCGTTGATCAAAGGATCATAGATGCTATGGAATAGTTAGATATGTTCTTCTACATTTTACTATGCTTAATTTGATGTTAATTGGGTTAGAAACGGATTAGAAACCGATAAGGATCGAAATCAGAAATTTAGGGCAGCAGGCAGAATGCGTACGCACTGTATGCAATACGCACGAATTCCTGTATCGGGTTTGCAGGTTTGCTTTCTGGGCGCTGAATGCGTACGCATTCAATAGAATGCGCACGCATTCCTGGGACAGAGAGTTCTGGTTGTTGAATGCGTACACATTCCTAAGAATGCGCAAGCATTGTTCAAACAGAGAGTTTTAGCTTAGGTTATGTTCAAGTAATGTGTACGCATTGTAGGCAATGCGCACGCATTGTTGAAACAGAAAGTTTCCAGTAGGTTCGGCAGCAGGGAATGCGTACGCATTCCAGCTAATACGCACGCATTGCCCTAGTTTGCACTTAAGTGATGTTTAAGCTATGTCTTTCAGTTTTAAACCCTAAATTATGATATGTTAACATTGTTTAAACATAAACAAGCCTGAATTGAGCTTCTGATTCGTTCAGTTAAAACACCAAATGTATTCTTAAAGGGGGTTGAAGTTCGGATCCGTCGGAAGAGCATGATAGGCTTGTGCTTTGATGAATTAGTATTCATCAATGTCTGTGTAATTGCTAGGCCTTGTTAATGTCTAGTGGTATAGGAAGAGAGTAGTAAATGTGAGGGAGATTAATTGAAAACACTTAGGTGATTAGTTAATCATTCTAATAAAAACACGTACTTGACTAGTAAAAGATTAAACAACATGTCTCTCTTGGATAGGCACCAGTCTATATCGCGATGTGTGTGCTACCTCTGAAGGTGGAAGAACTCCGTAGGTCAAAAGAACCCTAAGTACGGAGGGACTCCACTGAGGTGTGCGTACTATCGGTGCCTACCTATTCTAGCCTCCGTGGATATTGGTGTGATCCACTGATATGTTGCAATCGATATCTCCTGGTGGATATACATCAGGCATAGTGCCCTTGAGTGCGGTTGTAACATAGATAAGTTAGGTAGAAACGTTTAGTCAATTCATGTTGATGGACATGGAATGAACCCCAGATTGAGTCGGTCACACATAAACAACTAAAGGAATAAATATCTTTTCTTTATAAATTATAATTGTCGTCATAGCTTCTCTCTTTTATTAAGTACCTTGTACTTACCTCAAATGCATGTTTTCTATGTGTTTGGGGGTGAGAAGACGAACAGGTGGATCATGGTTACGAGGAGGAGTTCGATGACGACGTTTGACAATGCCTCATTGAAGACTTAGCATTTATTTACCTTGTCATTTACTTATTAGACTGTTTTAGTACTTTGGCTTAGACTTTTGGTCTTTCGAGACCTGTAGTACCTTTACGTTTCTTTTGAGAATATCGTACGTTTCTTTTGGATTTCGTATTTTCTTTTCTTCTGAATGTAATAAAGTTACATTTCCATCTTTAGATTTCATTTCTATTCTTGGATTATTTGGATAATTTTTCATACCCGAGTCTTTTGCTTCTGTTTGCTTATTTTTGATACGACGTAGTAGAGGCTTACGTATAAAGTGAATTTGTTTTTATTTTATATGTGCCGAACGTTCCTTTTCCGGATAAAGACTCGGTGTCCGGGAACGGGGCGTTACATCTGCTGCGTCGCTTTACATATGATACAAATTAATGTAAGGCTTAAGTATAATGTTATGATGCATTAAATGTTATACATGTCAGGCGTTTTTTTTCGGATAAGGTCTCGGTATCTGGGAACGGGCCTCACATGCATTATATAAATACACAATGCCACAACAACATTAACACGATGTATAGCACATACTAATCATAGTAAACAATAAAAAGTTTAAAATATACTTGTAATCACTATATATATTTGTATTTTTAAAACTACAAACCATTTTATAAATAAAAAACTTAAATATTTTCAAGTATTTAAGAAAAACCAATTTGAAGAACTAGGAAGGCTTTGATTCTTTTATCTAATCGGTGTACACATGTATATATAAAGATGAAAGATACGTAAGAAATATTATTCCAAATACATTCAAAACAACCAGCTACTTAGCGTTTTCTCGCCCTCGAACAAAAATGAGCAATTCAAAATAGAAAGATGGAGTCAACATTGTTATCATACATCTAGCCTATAAGCATTACAATGGTAAAATACAAGTAATTAACACAAATGATTATGATTTAAGTTCAACCTTGTATTTGAAAAAGAATGTGTGTGTGTAACTTCTTCTACAATAATCACCAACAACCGGTTGAGATTATAGGCGTTTAATGTACCAAGGTTACACCATATACTTATACCTCATAAACATCTCCACTAATCGAGGTCAATCGAAGTCTTGTATGGTCCGGTAGGACTGGAAAGTTTTGTAACGTTAGGCTAGGGTCGGGGCTAACGGAAAGGATATTTACGATAAAATAGAAAAGATAGGCGATCTTCATGGGTGTGATTAATTCGCAACTAATTGCATCATCTAGTGTTAATTCGAGGTGTAATTGTAAGAATTTGTATGAAAACTAGTCACCATGACTTGAAACAAATTGAGAACATGCAAGACTGCCCAACTTGATTTCGAGCAATAACAAGAATTCTAGCCCAACTTCACATCACTCAAGCCACAAAGGTGTTTAGCTACTCATAATATCAACAAAAACACAAAGCAAAGATGAAACTAAACTAAAATAAAGGCATGAAACAGAAAATTAAAGCTAAATTTGGAATTATACCTCAATTAAGTGAGAAATATAAAATTAGCTTCAAGCCAACGGAGATTCACCAAGGAAAAGATGAATTCACAATTGTAGAATAAAACCCAAACTTAATTACACATTAATTTGGATATTGAAGACCTAAGATTCTACTTTTTAAGCTAATGGAATGAAAATGTTCAGAGATTTTTTTTTTTGGGGGGGGGGGTTTTAATCTAAGCCTAATCTAGAATAATGAAGTGAGTCTTCCTTTCTCCCTCTTCAAGCCCTGTTATAGTGTAGGAAATTATGCTACTTAGGATTACACATGCTTCTGGTAGGATGCGCCCATAATATATTTTATCTTGGCATGGAGAACTGGGGCTACATGTTTATACTTGCTTTGAGTAGGAACACACACGTTGTGGGCGGAGAGCTATTTGCACGCGAGCGGCGTTTCAGGCGTATACATGTTTTGAATAGGTATGCGCCTGAAACTGAACAGAGAGTTAGCTGAAAATCTCCATATTCCAGGTGTATGCCTGAGCTGAATAGGCATGTGCCTAAAACTTTCCTTTCTCAAAACTCATCTTCAACGCCTTTAAATCATCTTTCATTACGAGGATCAACCCATACACCATCTTTTGGCCTGAAAATCACACAGCAACAAGAATACCCAAGTAAAATCACGGGGTACGAGGTACCCATTATGTGATAAAAATCCACACATTAACCATAAAAAACGAGATTTCTCATTAAGTGCGATGTGGAACCGGGAGTGATAAAAATAGCATAATTAGGTGTTTAAATGATAGAAATGAGGCTCAAAGCTCTACATAATGAGGGTAAAACCGTGTGAAATGCGTAGTAGAGTTGACTCTCATCAATAGATGCAAGTGAGATTTACCGAACATCAAAAACTAAAATGAAGCTCTTCCCTACGTTGCTCCAGAAGACTCAACTCCGTTCCTATTTAAGTGTCGCGGTTGTAAAAAACACACATATTAAGGAGAGTGGTTAATGCTTTGACTTAATATCAAAATAACAATAACATCCTTTGAATATAATTATTGCAATGTGTCTTTCAATCTCCCACCCCTTAGTAAATAAGGATAGATGTAGAAAAATACAATAAATAATGCTTTAAAAATAAACTACGACAGATAAAATGAATTTTTATTATTGACAACTACGACAGTTAAATAATAACAGATGGAGTTATCGATATTTCCTTTTTAAACATTTACTTGCTCCTGCAAAGATATTTTTTGCAAGCTTTTTTTTACTTAGTTAAGCTATATTTTGACCGGCAAGTCCAATGGTGGGTATCAAAATCAAAATTTGATACCTATAGCAGTATATTAGCATCTCCAATAAGAAAAATTTATAGGTATCAAAATTAGGTGTGGCTCCAGGAGGGATACCATATTTGAACCATTGGCTAGTACTCCTCCATCACCCACACCCGCAAAAGTGAAGGAATTTTCCCAAGAAAAAGTGGTGTTGCACACCCCACATGGCCTTGTCCCCCTTTTGTCCCCTCCTTTGTTCTTTTTTTTAATTGGCTGAGTTAAAAAAATTGATACAACATATGTATTTTTGCAATGGAAATATTATGTCCCGGCTATATATTTTTACAACATACTATAAATACTACATATCACACTCAATACATCCATATTTTTTTCTTCACATTTATTCTTCTTTTAAATCTAATTCTCATTTTGTCTGTCAAAAGATTCCGTATTTTTTTTCGATAAATGACAGCTAAACCCAGATCCGATGGTTGGAAAGTATATAATTTTTTAAGAAATATTATTAAATAAAAATATTTATTAGTTGCAGCTTGTTGTAAATTAATATTGATTTCCGTGTGTTTTAATATGGATTTTATACACAATAGGCATTGTATATAATTTTTCATAATAATTATAATTACGTAAAAAAATTATTATGTAGCATGATAATAATAATTTATATTACTATCAAATCATCAAAATATTTAATAAAAACAAAAAAAATACTGATACTATGAATTTGAAAACTCCCGTTGGAGATGAATATTTGATACCCAAGTGAATAGTGTCCAAATGTATCAAAATGTGATGTTGATACCTATGGCTTAGGACCATGGGTTGGACTTGGGGCAAGTCCAATGGTAGGCGTCAAAATCAAATTTTGACTTGTATAGGAAGATATTAGCATCTCCAATAAAAAGAATTAATAGATATCAAAATTAGGTGTGGTATCAGGAGGGGTACAATATTTGAACCCTTGGCTAGTAATCCCACAACATATACACGCGCGGGTTTGGGGAAAGAAAAGCCTAAGATTTTCTTTTCACATTCCACATGGGTTCTGCCATATGTGCAAGGGCGGATCCACCCTATGGAAAGGGGGGCACTCGCCTCCATCGGATCCAGAAAATATACTATTATATGCTCCCCATAAAATTTATATGCGCCCCTACAATATATAATAATCCGATAATTTGACATAACACTTTTATCATATAAATAAGAGTACGTGGTTATTATCAAAGTGATACATTTAATAAACATATTAATCGGTTTCGGAATATTGGTTTTCTTCAAAAACATTATTTGTAGTGTTTTAAATATTTATTAATAGAAGTGTTAATGTGTTCGTATAATGCAATATATAGTCATGTTTTTTTGCGTATAATATTGTTTTTTTTTTCGAATCGTACGGGACAGAAAAAAAAAAATACTAATATTTTTTTGATTGAAAAAAAATCTTTAGAATTTTCGCTCCTGTTGGTCAGGATCCTGCGTCCACCCCTGCATATGTCCCCACTACTGTCTCTTAGTTGTCCCCTCTATTTTATCCACAGTCAAGTGAATCAATGACTCTTTCTTTCTTTTCAGTTTTTTTCCCTCATTCTTTACTTTGCTTTCAACGGTTTTTTTTCATCAACGGTATTTTTATAAATACTTTAAATATCATATATCACACTCAATATACTCACATATTTTCTTCACGTTCTTCC